>BSBK01010181.1:542500-805000 GCA_027943335.1 Chamaecyparis obtusa | reverse complement strand
GCTTGGTTTTTAGATCTTTATTAGAAGGGTACCAAAATCATTAATATATGTAAGTTTCAATATGAAATGGTGGCGAATGATATATTGTCTTGTTCGTGGGAAGATTTCTATCTTCCTCAGAAAGAAATGACCTTTTTAGCATTTCTATTTATGATGGTCCTAAGAACACGTGTGGCAATGGAGAGAGTTAAAATTTAAGGGATCAAGTTTAAAAGTTTGAAAGATTCAGCTCTACTAAAATAAATAACAATTAGTATTTTAAAGATTATCTTTGAATCTAAGAAGAGCAGAGATTTATTTTTAAAGGAAGCAGTAGAAGTTATACCATAGTAATACAAGCTACGTCCTTCATCTTATTGATACAGTTGTTTCTTCATTAGTTCTCATACAAGTGAGGGTGCTTGGATTTGTGAGCTTTACCAAGTACTGATAGTTATTAGTTATTAGTTGATCTGTGAAATTTCCCCTTAGATGACGACGCTGATGTAGGGTCTCTTAGAACCTTAATAGAAAGCTTTCTTAATACGGGAATGACTTCAATATATCATTTTGAATTTTATCCTTCACACAAAATAAAAGAGGGAATTGTGTAAATTAATAGAATTATAAAAGGTCAAGCTTTGAATGGTAAATATATCTCTTCTCAAAGCTTCTAAAAATATGTTTAGAGGTTATCAGATCCTTTCCTGTGACAACTATCTTTAAACCTGGAAAAAAATTTCACTGTTTCTCTGTATCCATTTCTTAAGAGGATGTTAATAATCTTTTTTCCCCTGAATCTGACCTTCAGGAAGTTTGCTTGCTATATTCCTATTTAAACCTATTCCCCTTAGGAGTATGCTTGGATCATTCCTTGATCATGTTTAAAAGGGTTATATTGACTTTCACTACTTTGTTTGATAAAAAACTAATAAAACTTTCTCTTTGATTTTCATTCTCTTAATGTCTATACTTACTTAGTCCTTCTGAGGGGTTACATATTTGCTGCTAGAAGAAGGTAGTTTTGAAGCCGGTAATGCTCAACTCCTTTTTAATCACTAATTGTTGTCACCCTACCAATTACTCTGAGTTGCTTCCAAAAGGGCTTCTTTCTAATTCTTCCCTATTACTATACGTAGATTGCTCTAGGTGGTGAGGTTATTATGTTGGTCTTAGACTAACTAACCTTAAGAGGATGACCATTTCTTCCTTGATCCTGACTTAAAGGAGAACTAACTTAAAATCACTTTTCTATTTAGAGAGCCTGGAAGAATATTGTCTTGGTTTAGGGCCAACAAGGAGTCCTTTTAGCATACTAAATAATTTAGTGTAGTTACCCCTTTGACTTGTAATTCTACCTTCTCCATTAATGTTTTTGAGTTATGTCGGGGAGATCCCATCTGCTCCTAATTTAGTTAATTCATCAGTTCTCTTGTTACCTTCTCTATAAATGTGATTAATTGATATTTCTAAAAAAGAGTCACAAAGGGTCAAAGCCTGGGAGAGTAGGGAGTTTAATCTCCAATTCAGAGTTGCTTTCTTTCTTCGTGCATTAATGATTATTGTAGAATCACCTTCAATTTCTAAGTAATTTAATCCCAAGGACGCACATTTTTGGAGACCCTTTATTAAAATGTAAAGTTATGCCCAATTATTTGTTTCTTCTCCTATAGGAGTTCCTAGTACTACAATTTCCTTGCCTTCATGGTTATGTATGCTACATCTGATGCCCGCAATTCTTGGGTTTCCTCTGGACGCTCCATCAAAATTAAGTTTGTGCCAATTATTCTTTGGAGGTTTCCACTTGCATTCCTTACTTTTTGAAGAGGTTTGAGGGCCAGCCCCTATAAAAGGTGGTAATACCAAACCTTCCCATTTTCCTCTCATCTTGCCATCCCACTGGCTCATTTTAAGATCTATTTTCATGTTTTTTAGAGTGTTGCTATTCATTTTTTCTATAATTACTGCTTCAATTTTATTGCATAGTTGTACCCATTTCATTTTTTCTCTTCTAAAGATTCTTCTTTTGCGTTCTTTCCTAATTTCCCATATTAATATGGATGGGGATAGAGACCACAGGTTAGCATAGATGCTCTTTTGTTTGATAATTGGCCATGCTTGCAGCATGGACCTCAAAGATTGTGGAAAGGCTAAGGTCCAGCCCAAGTTTCCTTGCAACCAATTCCAACATTGATGTGTGAATGGGCAATTCAGAAATAAGTGGTCACCATCTTTTTCATCTACTTCACATAGCAGGCATCTAGAAGGACCTTAGAATGTTAGGAATGAATGCAAAGTTTTTTTGCAGTCATTTTGTAGTAGTTGTTGTTGCATTCATGACTTGGATTGTCATTGATGTCAACACAGTGATATTCTTGATATTAGCAGGAAAGCAGGTACAATCTTGTTTTGTGCACATGTTGTATTGTAGATTGGCTTTTGCGTAGTTGATGGTATGTTCTTTGGTGTGTTATTAACCTATGGTTAACAACACAAAAATAAATTCATTCATTCATGAGAGTTATGAGCATTTTGGTGAAAGCAGTGTTTAGACAGTGTTTCTGTGAAGCGATTTTCAGAAATCAGAGGATATCTCTTAGCTGGGATGGAATCTAATTTTGTGTAGTTAAAGGGATGTTGGAGACTCATTAATGATGACATGGTTCATAATGAAAACTTTGAAGATATGTTTGGAGAGAGTTATAGTATCTGGAAGCCGACAGTTTTATGTGAATTATGTGTGTAGCATGTAGAATTTATTATTTTGTAATTGAGGACCGACTCATTTGTAATTATTTGAGTTTGGTATATAAGAAGGAATTTTTTCCTTATTGTAATATGTACTATGAATATTGAGATGCAAATATATGGATGAAGTGAAGAAAAGGGCTAATTCAATGATGAAGGAAGACTTGTGAGTACAGAGATCTGGAATTGTGATCTTGTGTAGCAGAGAGTGCAGTTTTGGCACAGTGTGAAGGAGGTAATATATTTCATATTTTTTGATTGAATAATTCTAAGATCTTTTGGACAGTGGGTTTAGAGATCTTGCCTTGAAGTTGTTTGGGCAGTGGGTCCTTCTGTCTTCCATAAACTCTTAACCGGGTTAGAATCTTTTAACAGGGATTCAAAATCTCCTAACAGGGATTTATATATACTAAATGTATTTCATAAGACTCCTAACAGGGTCCATCCTCTAACAAGAAATTTTCATATTAGTGCATCATTTTGTGGGCATCATTCCCATCGGGGTTTACTCTTTTCAAGAGGTTCCCTAGTCAACATATCTTGTGTTATTGTGCAATTGTGTATGGTTATCTTTCTATGGTTGATTAGTACATTGATTATATTGTTTAAAGTAGTTGAATGGTTAAATTATCTGATAACTGATTCACCCCCCCCTCTCAGTTATCTTTGGGATCTTTACTTTCTAACAATTGGTATCAGAGCGGTAGGTCCTTGAAAGAAAAGTTTAACAACTTAAGGAGATCCATGGCAAATTTCAGAAAAGAAAGCCCTAAGTTTGATGGAGTAAATTTTGACAGCTGGAAAGAAAAGATGAAGACTCATCTATTGTGTTTAGGACCAAGTTATTGGTTGATTAAAAAGAATGAGAAGACTATCATTGAGGAAGACAATCTAGAGGCAGGAACTAAAGATGAACTAGATCTATTCATGTGTAACATACTTGCAAGAGAAGCACTTTTGTCAGCACTACCGGAGAATGAATATAGTCAGGTAAGATGTTTGAAAACATCTCATGCAATTTGGAACGCTTTACATTCTACTTTTGAAGGTGATGAACATGCAAAGAAGGCTAGATTACATAATTGGATTTGTGCATTTGAAGATATCAGAATGATGGAAGATGAATCTATTAGAAGTTATATTGGTAGGATGTCTGAGATTGTAATAGGAATAAAGTCTTGTGGAGGCGATAAGATAGAGAATGAAGTGATATGGAAAATTCTGAGAACTTTGACACCAGTATTCAAGAAGACAACACATATGATTAAACAAGTGATACCTTGTACATCAGACTTTTCAAGAGAGACTCTTCTTGGAAGATTAGAAACAACAGAGATGAATTTGAGATTATTAGGAGAGCTACCTAGAATGGAAATAGCATTTAGTGCTCTAAACATTAGACCTAGTGTGAATGGAGATTATGCTGACAGTAGTAGATCTAAATTTGAGGAAGATAAGAAGATTGAAGAAGGTATTGCATTACTTGTAAAAAGAGAACCAGATGGTAAGAAAATCTTTAAATGTTGGACTTGTCAAGAATATGGTCATTTTACATCTAAATGTCCTAAAAGAGTTAAGAAGTATAGAAGCAACTTTAAACCTAGGAGATCTAAAGAATGTTATTATGAAAATGATGAAGATCTTGAAGCAGGAATTGAAAGACATTTAAGTGACAGTGATAATGATAACTTTGAGGAAATAGGATTTGTAGCAATTAAGGAAGAAAGTTCTCAATCTGATAAAAGGGAGGAAAAGGCATTAGTTTCTCAAGTTGAAAAGAAATTTGATTAGATTATAGACAGTGGTTGTTCACATCATATGACTGGAGATAAAAGAAAGTTTGTTAAGTTAGATAATTATGATGGAGGAATTGTTAGGGTTGGTAACAATGCACCTTGTTTGATTAAGGGTATAGGATCTATTACTCTTGATGGAAAGACTAACACTGATGATGTTTACTTTGTTGATGGATTGAAACATAATCTACTAAGCGTTGGACAATTGGCTGATAAGGGTTATCAAGTTTGGTTTACTGAGAAAACTTGTGTGATAAAAGATAAAGATGGAAATCTGATTGGAAAAGGATCCAGAACCAGAGGTAATGTATTTCAGTTGAATCCTACTGAGATGACATGTTTGATAACTAGGATTGATGATAGTTGGTTATGGCATAAAAGGTTTTGTCATATAAACTTTGATAATATTGTCAAGGTGAGCACTACACTTGTGGTAAGAGATTTACCTAGAATTATGAAACCTACTAACATGATTTGCAAAGAATGTATGATGGCATAGCAGAAAAGGAGTTCATTTCCCAACAAGAAGTTCACATCGACAGAGAAGCTGGAGATTGTTCATACAGACTTGAGTGGTCCTACTAGGACTAGAGGATTCTATGGAGAAAGGTATTTTATGATTCTTGTTGATGATTTTACAAGGATGATGTGGATTGCATTTTGAAAGAAAAATCTGAAGCATTTGATAAATTTAAGATCATGAAAAGTAAAATTGAGAATGAATCTGGAATGAAGATTAAGTGTCTAAGATCTGATAGAGGTGGTGAATTTACATCTAGAGAGTTTAACACCTTTTGTGAAATGAATGGTATTAAGAGACAACTTTCAGCCCCTAGAACACCAGAACAAATCGTATTGTAGAAAGAAGGAATAGGTCAATAACTAAAGTAGCAAGAGCTATGTTGTTTGAAAATTATTTGGCTAAGACTTTTTGGAGAGAAGCAGTGAACACAGCAGTATACACTATGAAAAGAGTACAAATCAGAGCAGATACAAACAAGACACCTTATGAATTATGGTTTGGACATACACCCTCAATTAAGTATTTTAGAATTTTTGGAAGTAAATGTTATATAAAGAGAGATGATGATATAGGAAAGTTTGATCCTAGAAGTGATGAAGGAATATTTCTTGGATATTCTTTAAAAAGAAAAGCATATGGATGTTATAACAAAAGAAATAAGACTATTGTTGAAAGTGCAAATGTAAAAGTTGATGAGAAGTTTAAAATTTAGGAAAGAATGCTTGATTATGAATCTGATGGAGAAGCACAACCTCAGCCTAACATTGAAAATGTAGAATTATTTTTTGAAACTAACAGTGATTTTCTAAATGAAAGTCATATTGAAGAAAATAGAGAAGAAAACAGAGAAGAAAATAGAGAAGAAAATAGAGAAGAAAACAAAGAAGAAAGCAGAGAAGAATCTACAGTTGGAACAAGATCAGTAACTATGACACCTAACAGGTATACTTTAAGACATCACCCTGTTGAGAAAGTTATTGGAAGTTTAGATAGAGGATTTTTGACTTGAAATAAGGTACATTTATGTTTGATTTCTCAAATTGAACCTAAGACTACTAATGAAGCTTGTGAAGATGAACATTGGATTAATGCTATGAAAGAAGAACTGGAGTAGATTGAAAAAAACAAGACATGGGAATTGGTCCCTAGACCTGAAGACAAGAATGTGATTGGAACAAAGTGGGTATTTAGAAACAAGATGAATGAACAAGGAGAAGTGATAAGAAACAAAGCAAGATTGGTATGTAAAGGATATTCACAACAAGAAAGAATTGACTATGAAGAAAAATTTTCACCTGTGGCTAGACTTGAAGAAGTGAGTGTTTCTAGCATATGCAGCTTACAAGAAATTCAAAGTGTATCAGATGGATGTGAAGTCAGCATTTTTGAAAGGTGAATTGGAAGAAGAAGTCTACATTGAGCAGCCTGAAGGTTTTCCTTTGACACAAGAAGGAGATATGGTATGTAAGTTAAAGAAAGCTTTATATGGATTAAAACAAGCACCTAGAACCTGGTATGCAAGATTGGATAAGTATTTATTGAAATTGGGATTTATAAAAGGAACAACAAATAGTAACTTATACACAAAATAAATTGAGAATGGTTTGTTGGTTATAGTTATATTTGTTGATGATATTATCTTTGGGGGAGAAGATGAAGCTAGTGACAAATTTGCAGATGAAATGAAGACTGAATTTGAGATGAGCATGATTGGAGAAATGAAATATTTTTTGGGATTAAAGATAACACAAAGCAAGGAAGGTATATTTGTAAGTCAAACTAAGTATTTGAATGACTTATTGAAAAGATTTGGAATGGAAGATTCTAAACCTATTGGAACACCTATGGTAACTGGACATAACTTATCTAGCAAAGATGAGACACCAGTAGTTGAGTAGAAAAAGTACAGATTTATGATTGGAGGATTGCAGTACTTGACACATACAAGACCTGATATAGCACATTTAGTTGGGATTGTATCAAGATTTCAAGCAGAAGGTAGAGAATCACATTATGCAGTAATAAAGAGGATACTGAGATATCTGAAAGGAACAATGGATTATGGATTATGGTATGAGAATTCTAATGATTTTACATGATGTGCCTATACTGATGCAGATTGGAGAGGCAGCATTGATGACAAGAAAAGCACCAATGGTGGAGCCTTTTTTCTTGGAGGAAAATTGGTCTCTTTGTGAAGCAAGAAGTAGAATTGTACTTCACAAAGTACGGTAGAAGTAGAATATGTTGCAGCAGCAAACAATTGTAATCAGATTATTTGGATGAAGTAGATGTTGAAGGATATTGGAATAAAGTTTGATAAGCCTGTTGTTATACATTGTGATAACACCAGTATAGTGAGTATGTCAAAAAATCCTATTTTACATTCTAAGACTAAACATATTGAGATCAAGTATCATGTTGTAAGAGAGAAAGTTGCAGAAAAAAAAGTAAGATTGGAGTACATAAGCACAAAGGAGCAGATAGCAGATATATTTACAAAGCCTTTACCTAAGGATACATTTGTGTATCTGAGAGGTATGCTTGGGGTTATGCCCCAACCTATTTTTGAGAAATGATGCAGATGATTGCATCCATCCAGTGGTATATGAGCCCTATCTTTCTTCTGGATTGGATGTTGGAACTTCCTCTATGGGGGAGTTTATGAGCTGAGTCATGAGGACTCTTGTTATTGTATTTTTCTAAAAAGTGTCTTTTAACATTAAGTTTTTGTTGACTTAGTGATGGCATTTCTATCATTGATGTCAATGGGGGAGAGATATACATGAAAAATATTGTGGATTGTATGAGAGAGCTGAATAGGAAAACGAAGCAAGATTTAATTTGATATTTTGCAGTGATGTTGCAGTATTGGATTTTTGGAACATTGGATGTTTTTCATCTATGTTGCCATCAATTCCAATGGGGGAGATTTTTAGGAATGAATGCAAATTATTTTTGGTAGTCATTCTGTAGCAGTTTTTGTTGCATTCATGACCTGGATTGTCATTGATGTCAACACAATGATATTCTGGATATTAGCAGGAAAGCAGGTACAATTTTGTTTTGCACACATGTTGTATTGTAGATTGGATTTTTTGAATTTGATGGTGTGTTATTTGGTGTGTTATTAACCTATGGTTAATAGCACAAAAATAAATTCATTCATTCATGAGAGTTATGAGCATTTTGGTGAAAGCAGTGTTTAGACAGTGTTTCTGTGAAGCGATTTTTGGAAATCGGAGGATATCTCTTAGCTGGGATGGAATATAATTTTGTGTAGTTAAAGGGATGTTGGAGACTCATTAATGATGATGTGGTTCATAGAACAAAATTTGAAGATATGTTTGGAGAAAGTTACAGTATCTGGAAGCTGACAGTTTTATGTGAATTATGTGTGTAGCGTGTAGAATTTATTATTTTGTAATTGAGGACTGACTCATTTGTAATTATTTGAGTTTGGCATATAAGAAGGAATTTTTTCCTTGTAATATGTACTATGAAGATTGAGATGTGAATATATGCATGAAGTGAAGAAAAGAGCTAATTCAGTGATGAAGGAAGACTTGTGAGTACAAAGATCTGGAATTGTGATCTTGTGTAGCAGAAAGTGCAGTTTTGGCACAGTGTGAAGGAGGTAATATATTTCATATTATTCTATTGAATAATTCTAAGATCTTTTGGATAGTGAGTTCAGAGATCTTGCCTTGAAGCTATTTGGGCAGTGGGTCCTTCTGTCTTCCATAAACTCTTAACCGGGTTAGAATCTTTTAACAGGGATTCAAAATCTCCTAATAGGGATTTATATGTACTGAATGTATTTCATAAAACTCCTAATAGGGTCCATCCTCTAACAAGGAACTTTCATATTAGTGCATCATTTTGTGGGCATCATTCCCACCGGGGTTTACTCTTTTCAAGAGGTTCCCTAGTCAACATATCTTGTGTTATTGTGCAACTGTTTATGGTTACCTTTCTATGGTTGATTCCTACATTGATTATATTGTTTAAAGTAGTTGAATGGTTAAATTATCTGATAACTAATTCACCCCCCCCCCCCTCTTAGTTATCTTGGGGATCTTTACTTTCTAACAGAGAATCCTAACTTTTTGAAACGATCAGCTATTAAGAGTCTATAATTCATTGCTAACCACGTATAGAAGCCTGCTTTTGGGGAGAATTCCTTACCCCAGCATAGGTGGATTGGAAAGGAGGTCTTTGGTCTATTATAACTTTGTGAGATGATCCTATATCCATCTTTAGTGTTATATTCCCCTATTTTTTATCCATCCCATACTAATTTGTCTCTTGAATTGTTTAATGATATTTTCCTATTCTTAAAAATACCTTTGATTACTGAATCATCCATAGCTGAAATCTCATATTTATCTAGGGATTTCCATTGCTAGTTTCCATCCTTAAGAATGAGGTAGTCTTTGAGATTAAGACCAATCTTCTCCTTTAATGAGTTTATGAGGGTTGGGTTGTTTAATTTTTTTGATATTATTTCATAGCCTCCCCAAGAGTCATCCTAGAATAAGACTTCCTCCCCCTGGCAAGGGCACCAAGTTAATTTTTCCAAAATAATGTTTCGACACTCCATCATAAAATTCCATATCCTTGATCCTTTTGGGGGATGGATTTCTCTAAAGATGTTTATGGATGACCCGTCTTTTAAGTATTTGTGGATAAGTATTTTTGCCCATTTTGCCTCAGGGTTTTTATAGAGCCTCCATAGTAATTTGGCCCCTAGGACCTTCCCTTGATCTCCTAAGTTTTTAATGCCTACTCCTCCCTCTTCTTTGCACTTGCATAAATTTTCCCAGGATATAAGCAGAATTTTCTTATTCTCATTGCTTCCTTGCCAAAAAAAAGTCCTTAAAAGATTTGTTATTTCTAATTTCCTTTTTGAAGGTAAGTGCATACATGATAACTAATAAATTGGTATAGCAGCTAGTACTGATCTAACCATGGTAGTTCTACCCACAAAGGATAGCCATCTCCCTTTCCATGAGCCCATTTTATTTTTGATCTTTTCTATAATGGGATCCCATACATTTGTTATCCTATTATCCTTGACAAGGGGGAGTCCTAAATATTTACAAGGGATTTTGCCTTCCTTAAAGTTTAGGATTTTACAAATGTCTTTTTTGGTTCCTGAATTAGTATGAAAAAAGAATATTTCTAATTTGTTCAGGTTTATTTGTTGTCCAGAGGCAATTGAATAAGTTTCCAAAATCCTCTTAAAAGATTGGGCCTCCCTTCTTTTGCTAGCTCCATATAACAGAGTATCATTGACTAAATGTTGATGTGTAGTTGGCTCCAAGTCGCTAGTAATGGAGATTCCTTCAATTGTCTTTTTTTCATTTCTTCCAACACTGTCCGACCTAAAGCTTTGACCATGATTATAAAGAGGAAAGGGGAGATTGGATCTCCTTGTCTAAGTCCTCTAGAAATGCCAAAGAAACCCTCTGGGGTTCCATTAACTAAGACCGAAATCTTAGGAGTAGATATACATTCAAAAATCAAGTTAATCCAGGTTTTGGAAAAACCAAATGCTTCCAAACATTTGCAGAGGAATCTCCAATCAACCTTATCATATGCTTTCTTAATATCCAATTTGATCAGCATACTAGGGTCCTTGTTTTTAAGGATAGAGTGAATGGCCTCTTGTGCAATGATAACCCCATCGAAGATTGATCTTTCCGAGACAAACCCTGTTTGTTCTTCACTGATAATTAAGGGGAGAAGTTTTTGAAGTCTTAGGGACATGGTTTTTGTTAATAGTTTATATAAGGTATTGCATAGGGCTATAGGTATAAAATCATCTAGACTCAAAGGTTTCTCTTTTTTAGGTATAAGAGCTATAAAAGTGTTATTTACTTCTTTAAGTATTCTTCCTGAATTTCTAACCCCTTCTAATGCTTCTGTGACCTCTTCACCAATGAAGTGCCAACACTTTTGAAAGAAAATGGAAAAGAATCCATCTAAACCTAGGGATTTATCTGGATTCATTTGCATTAAGTCTGAGTGGATTTCATTAATAGTAAATTTTCTTGTAAGCATTTGATTGTGTTGTTTAGTAATGATTTTATGAATATTCCTAAGAAGTTCTCTTTGACTTCCTAGACTTGAAGACTCCCTATTATTTAAAATGTTATCAAAGTAGTTTACTGCTTCATTAGCTATGTTTTTAGGGTCTTCAATAGTTTTTCCTACTCCATTCTTGATGTAGGAGATCCTGTTAGTGATTCTTCTCTATTTGGTACTATTGTGGAAATTTTTTTTATTTTTATCCCCTGCATCTAGCCAAGTTTCCCTTGATTTTTGCTTCCAAAAGATTTCTTCATAATCTTTTAGTAAACCTTTCTCCTTATGATAAAGGTCATCATTCATCCCATCTTTAATAACCTAGGAATTGATTATCCCTAGTTCTGATTCAAGGTCCACTTTCTTCTCAAAGATGTTTTCAAACTTTGATGAATTCCATTCCAATAATTTTTTCTTAATCCATTTGAGTTTATTTACTAATTTGTATAACTTAGAACCCTCAATCTGGGGTTTAGACCACCAAATTTCTATAAGTTTTAGGAGTTCTAGATCTCGTAACCAAATTTGTTCAAATTTAAAGGAACACTTCCTTGGTCTGGTTTGTGTTAAGATATTGAGGGTAATAGGGTAATGATCTGATCCAAAAAAGGGAGTGATGTTGCCTGAAAGAGAAAAATCATAGTCTGAGAGGTTCCCTTTAAAGAAGAATCTGTCTAATTTCTCTGCAATGTTGTAGAAGCCTAGCCTTCTGTTATTCCAAGTGAAGGAATTATCCTCTGTTGGTATCTCAAGGAGGGAGTTTCTGTCTCTCCATTGTATAAAGTCTCTGGCTGCTATTGGGAGGGACCTTGATCCTCCTTTTTTTTCTGAAGTCTTAGTTATGACATTAAAGTCACCTCCTAGAAAGAAAAGTGAATCCTTTGTTTGTTCCATATAAGCACCAATCTCATCCCAAACCCTAACTTTATCCTTGTTCTGAATAGGCCCATACACATTTATTAACTTAAAAGTTAGATTAAGTCTAAAGTTTCTAACTATCCCGCTCATCCAATATTGTCTTTTTTCTAGGGTGCTTATTGAAATATTATGAGGATCCCAAATAATTGCTAAGCCACCTGATGCTCCATTAGCCTCTATGGCTTCCATTTGTCTTAATCCTAATTTAAAAAAAAAATTGTTTATTTCTGAATTATCTAACTTAGTTTCTTGAATTAACATAATTTCAGGGTTGTATATTTTGATGCAATGTTTAATTAACTGTTGCTTGTTAGGGGCGTTCATACCCATAACATTCTAGGAAAGAACATTCATGATGCTATGGGAAGACTCTTCCCCTTCCTAGCATACAGAATAGATGTTATCTTCACTTGTCCTATAGCTTCCCCTGCCAAGCCTCTTAATTCAGCATTGGGTTTTCTTCCTCTTTTCTTTGGTTTATTTTCATATTTTGGAGAAATCCTTCTTACCATGGTTTGCACTATGCCTAGAGGAATCTGTTCTTTCTCCTCTTTTTCTTCCAAATTAATTAATAATTCTTCTATAGGAATTTCTGTGTTAACACTGCTCATATTAATGATCTCTTCAATGAGTTTTTCTTGATGCATTACGTCTTCAGTGTCCTCAAGCTCTTTTATCAAGTCTTTCATCAATTCTTCTGGTAATGTTTCCTTCATGTAATCTAATATTATATTAACTTCTTCTTCAATTTTTTCTTCTTCAAATTTCTGGTTTTTAGAGATTTTAGACTGTTCCAAGGTGTGGGTTTGACTAGTGTTTGGAGTTAAACATATGTTGGCTTCCATCTCATCCATGGGGGTATTATTAGTGGTAATTTCTTCCCATCCTTTAGCACTGGTGTTATTGGTTTGGGGAATGCATTCTAGATTTGTGTTCTCAACTTCTTCCTTCTTTTCTAAACTATCAATATTTAAACCCATAAAATCATTGATTTCATTCCCCTCTAAATCACTATTACTTATTATATCAGGGATCCTATTCTCTTCAAAGTATTTTCCTTTAATATTTAAAAGAGTTGGATTATAGATCAGGACTTGGTCCTAATTGAGTCCTTCCTTATTTAAGTTATCAAGTTTTGTGGCCTTGACACTTTCTTTTTCTGGGGGACTTGAAGCTTTTTCTAAAATGTCATGGAATGAAAAGGATGAGTCATTTATCATTAGTGCTTCAATAATTTTACTCTTTCTCCTATTATTTTCTATAGGATCATCAGATTCATCATCTGATGATAGTGAGAAATCAAAGACCTCTTGGGCCAAATCCAAGTTTTTCTCTAGATTATCTATTATTGAGATCTTATTAGCTTCTAATGGTAGATTTAGAAATTTATCTTTTGACTTTTTAATTATCTTTGGTTTCCTTCCTTTGATTTTGAATTTTACCAAAGAAACATTTTCTTTCCTAATTAGCCCTTCCTTCCTTTCAATCCTAGTTTTCTTATGGTCATTTCTTTTTTTAGGGGGGCTAATCTTCTCTTGAAGTTTCTCAGCTACTTCACTGATGGGGTTTGTTAAGAAAAAACCACCACAGTCCTTATTAAACATAATTCTGGGTAACTTTGTTATAGATATTGGAAATTTGGGTTGGAACACTTCTTCTCCTTTTTTTAATTTCATAAGTTTCATAGTATTGAAGGGTTTCGCTGATTCCATATCCAAAATTTCTTTGAGATTTGATGTATTCACTACTTTGTTTCTAACTAATTCTACCCCTGAGAAGAAGAAAATGTTTTATGAAATGTTGCCCCTATAAAGATTCACTAGTAGGTGGCAGGAGGATCTGTTGCTTATGAAGTTAATTGCATTTAGTTTACGAGAGGAATCAGAGAATTTAATCAAAATTTTAACCTTTGAGGAGTCCAAGTAATTTTCTTCAAGCCCTAAAACTTCTCCATAGCTTTCCCCTATTTGATAAATGATTCTACTATGTAATAATTCTATCAGAAGATTATGAATAATTATCCATTTTGAAGTACTAGTATTGTTAAAGATATCTTCTAAAAAATTAGGTATCCATTTTATGAATTTGACTGAATGCCCTAGAAAGAAAATTTGAGCTTCATTCAAAATTTTATTCCTAATAGATAAATCCTCACACTCAATATAGAAATAGTAATTCAAAAGTAGAGTTGTACTTACCTATGACTTGCAGGCCGATTGAAGCCATTCCTTGATACCCGTAAAAGCTTGTCCAATGCCAAACCATTTCCCAAAAAGGCCATAGGTATTGCATTGCTTCTATAGCCCCTTCGTAATAATTTGGGGTCCTTTCATGGTTCTATCATCCTTCCTGTTATGTGGACTCAGTCTTCAGTGAGGAGGTGTATAATTGTTTGTTGAGCGTGGTGGGATGTAGTCCTTGTTGATGAGTTTTTTATTTCTGTTGTAAGGTGAAGTGTGTGGCTGAGTAGTGTGGGTGGGATCAGAGTGCTCCTTATACTTGTTTTAATGCCCTAGTTCTGAGGAAGGATTAGGGAAAATCCTACCATATGCTATCTGTTTTGAGCTTGAATCCTGTTGATTTTTGGTTGCCAAAACTTCCCTTTTATCCTGATCTTGAATCCTACGGTGAGGAGGTGAATATAATCACTTATGATTTGATATATTAATCTCTACTAATGAAGATCCAAAATGCCTCCCTTGTGGTGAAACCCTAGGATGAATCCTAGGGGAAGAGGGCATAAGTGCAGAGAACTTGTTTGATAAATTAAGACAAAAAGAGTCGACAAAAACTCTAACAGCCCATCTGCGAGAAGTAGAAACCCACTTCCAGTCATTAATCCTTGCATCCTAGTGATTTGAAAGATCCCTGAAGCCCATCCATACTCCCCTTCCTGAGAGAGTAGCATATTTTGTTTTCGCGAACACAGAGAATTGATGATCGAGCAAATCCACCGAGAATATTTTAGGTCGAGTGTGAATGACGGAGCTAAGTAGAGCCATTGTAACTTCCCTAATATTATACTATTCACTATTTAACAAATTTATATTAAAAATTACATTTTATTGACATTAATTTTTATCATATATTAAGTTATATTCTCTTCAAATAGAGATAAACTACATATTTATATGATAGTAAAAGGGTTAATTAGCTATAACATATATGGTTGTTTTAAACAATTAAAGTATCAATTAGTAAACATAACATAAGACTTAAGTAATTATTAAGTAATTCACATTGCATTAACCTAATTTGAACCTTAAAGGAAAGAATAAGTTAATTATTTTAAATTATCTAACATTATATTCACCATTCATTACTTACTTCCGCTACATGACATATAAAATATATTTATATGTTAAAATTATGATCTATCTTACTATTTTCCTTTTTAAGAAAAATACACCGATCTAAATGGTATTTTGGGCATCTTCTACCTTTTGGAAAGGAATCAAAATGTTTTATTTTAAGGAGGGAAAGAAAATATTTAGAGGGAAAACCAAAGCAGTCATGAATGTAAAATATTTCGATGTTGTAGCGGGAATGCATAGGCAAGTATCAAGCGTAGGAGCGGAAGAAATTCTTAGTCCAGCAGTGATGAGGCTGACATACCCATCATAGGTTTTATCTATTTGGAAAGTATTCAAGCATTGGAAAGTGTCAGGTTAATTATAGGGTAAGAAATTCTTTGTCTAGCAGTGCTGAGGGCTATATATCCAACACATGTATTATCCATTTTCATACCCAACTGAGTCAATTTTTTTGAATTTCTCTATTTCTTGGTACATAAAGCACTAGAATTTTTTAGAGATGAGTATGTCTTATGTCAAGCCCTAGATGATGCAGTAAAATTTTATGATTAATTCTATAGGAACAGTCACATAGGAGGATTATTCCCCAAAAAAATACCACAAATATAGGAGGGCTTTCATTTCAATCTATGGTTCCATTAAAAAGGTCTTTGAAGTGCAATATTAGTGGTGGTCGTGTATGCATTTGGAGGAAATTTTCTCATAAAATATTATGATTACATGTTGGAGAGAATTTTGGATGTGTAATCAACAATTTAGTGTTTCAGCTCCTAGGTTTTTGGTTTTCCCTTGGTTTGCATAGTGAAAATGGATTAAGAAAGACTCCATCAATTGCTTTTGCAAACTTCTTCATTAGAGAAATATGTTTGGTCATTTATCTTCTTCTTCTTCTTCTTCAATTTTCCATTCCTTATTCCTAATGCGAAGATCTTTGTTCAAAATGTAAGAGTTTTTTTTTTCTCAAGATCTTTGTTATTGTCAAGGGTTTCGATTAATTGTTCATATCATTTTTGCTAACTATGAGGATACCAATATCATTCAAGAAAGGGAGCACAGTAAACAAGGTTACAATCTAAAGGTATAGTTTTCAAGTGAAAATCTTCAATCTTGAAACCTCATGCTTCCCTTTGTTTGTTTGAGATGAATTCACTTTGATTAGTGCCTTTTCCACTGATCTTGAAGGGAGTCTTCTCACTCTTATAATCTTTATAATATTTGTTTGTTTGAGATGCATTCACTTTTATCAACACCCTTTACTAAAGTACTATGGTAAGGCTCCATCTATTCCCTTTTATTAGCATCTATACCATTGTCCCTTTCTTTAGATTTTGGTTCTATTGGTCTTTGTGACTATATTTGTCTTCTCATGTTCCTCCACTACATTCCATACTTATTAAATATGCCTTTGAACCACTGTCTTGGCATCATGTTTTGAGCTCCAAGACTATATGATTGTCAAACATGCTTGGCTATAAAATATCCATGTTCTTCAAGCACACCACTATCATTTGCAATAAAATTCACTATGATTTTCACTAATTAAACCTTTCTTTGGCATTTTGGATCTCCATTGATTTTGTTTTATAACAAAGATGCCTTTTCTTCATCACTCTAATGCTACAATTGCAACACTAATCATTGAATCCAAAGGCTATATCATGTACTTCTTGCTATTAATAATGATAGAATTAAGGTCTTGATTGATTGGATGTGTTCACTACCTTCTATATATTTAGACTACCATTTTTATCCATGGCTTATTGGTTAGTTTTTTAATATCTTTATGTTATCAAAAACATTTCATTGTCTTTACCTTTACTATGATAGTCATGGATTTAGACCTAATATTCTCAATACACACTAGTACATTTGAGGTCAAATTCTGACAACCATTTGTCAGATTTGGAATGCCCATTTGTCGATATTTTGACATATGTGTTTGTCACCATTTTTGCGTTGCAAATTGTGATGGAAGAGGTCACTATTGGTTTTCTGACACCACATTCCATCAAAAACTTGCACATAAATACCAGCTTTGTTATGACATTTCCTATGGTCCATCTATTGGAACTCTGACACTAAGACCTATCAAAAATATAGCATGCTATCAGAATTACCTATCAAAAATAATTACTTTCTGACATTATAACTGTTGGAATAGCAATAGATTAGCAGCCAACATCTGACAGATAAACCCATCGGTGCTATAGCATTACTATTGCTAATTTTTGCTGAAAACTACATATCTCTGACATTGCCATGGTCGAAAGAGCGACGGTGTGGCAATATATTTCTGACAGGTAGGCCTATCGAAGATATAAAATTCCTATCGCAGTAATTGTCAAAAAGGAATTGTTCCAACATTTGATCTATCGGAGAGGCGATGGGTGGTATAGCACTACCATCAGAATACACACTAAATTATCAAAAAAGCGACGGATATGCATGTTAAAAATAAGAAAGCTTAAGAGACCATCATAGGTTGTCTCTTTCTTCGGTCTATATTATTGACAAAATGTTTTACCTCTCATTAGCTGATCAAATCCGGGGATTTGAAAGAATTTAATAGAATATTTTCATGACAACGTATATTATTTAAGTTGACATTGCATGAATTTATCTACTTTGTGCACTTGTAGACTATGAGGATGGCGATAAAGAAGCATCTCCTCCAATGGCCTACATTACTCAAGCCATGGGAGGGGATGCTTCTTTATGGCTATCCTCGTAGTATACAATTACATGATGTATATAAATCCATTCAACATCAAACTTAAATAATGTATGTTATACATGAAAATATTCTATTAAATTATTTCAGATCCCCGAATTTGATGGGCTAATGAAAGGTAAAACATTTTTTCAATAATATAGACCAAAGAAAGAGACCAACTATGATGGTCTCTTGAGTTGTGTTATCTTTAGTCCTAGCTACTGGGTAAGGCCCGAAAGACTTATACCTGTCGATCGTCAAGAATAATCATCACCTTGCATTTATGTGCACTGCATAGTATCCAATATAATTGATCCCAGTCTCATAAAAACATTTTACACTTGTGCAGCTCATCAATATTGGATGCCTAAAGTAATTTTATTCGATCACTAGCACATTTTGTGCATGGATGAGAAATAGTATCCAAAGTTTCTAGATAACCATTTTTGAGAAGAGGAATGAGTGGAGGCCAAAGAAGGGATAATTGTGAAGGTTTTATAGACATAGGTTACTGAATCATCATCTCTGCACTGGTACTCAATCTAGTCTCCACTCCATATATGTCTTCTTAGATTCTAAAAACTCTCCATCATTGATTCCCTTCATTTTTTCAGCATCTCCATGGACTGAGACCTTAAATTATTTAGCTTCTCTTTGTTTCGAGAATAGTTTAACATTCTCTACTTAACAGGGCCAACCACATGAAGGTGGAAGCTCATCTAGCCCCTCCTAGGAGCCTCTTATGACCCTTTACAACATTTTAAGACCTCTAAGATGTATTCTTAGGGATCGTAAATGGTTGTAAAGGGTCATAAGGGGTCCTGGGACACAAACACTAAGAAACATAAATGTAGGCATCATGGTCACAATTTTTTGAGACACAACATAATTGAGTGGTATTACCAGACAATGCAAAACAACCATTTCTTTGCATCATCTAGTAATACCACTCAATTATGTTGTGTCTCCAAAAAATTATGACCATGATGCCTACATTTATGTTTCTTAGCTTTTGTGATATCTACATCGCAGTCTATAGTTGTTGCAGCAGCAGAGCCTATATTCCACAAAAAAAAGGAAGACGTCTTTTTATCCTAGGTCTGGATCCTACCCCAATTATCGAACGGTCCAGCGCCAAGCTAGAAAGATCTCTTCCCATTTTTTCTACAACATTGTGTCCATCCATGATCTCAAGAATATCATTATCTTTCCACTCTTCATTTTCCAAAATATACTGCTTCTTCAAGCTTGCAGAGTAATCTTATTAATAAAAGAACTTTTGCCAACATTAGGGTACCCATAGATCAAAATAGTTGATGTTATTGGTGCTTGTGCTCAAGGATATCAATTCATTGGTTTGAAAGGGTCAAATAATTTTTATTTTGATTGTAGAGAAAAGGAGTGGGAGAAAATGAGTGGGTGAAAGCTGATTGAGCACGATAGAGGTCATTGAATTTTATTTGATCATGAATGCTCTTTGAAATGACCAATCATGTTTTCTATTTGATTCTTTTTGGTGTTTTTTTTTCCCATATTCAGTAGATAAAAATCATGGCGATAGCCACTTAGCCATTTTTTTGATGTTCTACGTATTTTACAAAGATACAGGTATGTGGATTTATCATTTAGTTGCTTGTAGTTATTGGTCAAATGCAAATACTTTGTTAAGTTAAAAGGGCAAGATAACAGTTTGGTGTTTTCAGTTTATGTTAAAAGTTGATTTGGTAAAATCCTCAAAAAACACACTACATGTTCTAAAATGTAAAGAAGTTGAATGTTAAATGTAAGATATATATCTCATCCATAGTAATCAAAAGAAAGGACATGAAACTTATAAGGAGATTTACCAATCCAAAAATATAAGCGAATAAGAAACATGATTGGTACCTTATGAATTGGTTTTTGAGGTGCACAATCTTCATCAATCTCCTTGAAAGGAGACCCCTCACAAAAAATGCATTTAACACAAAAAACAAATCTACAAAACTGAACCAATGGCATGTTTAGAACAAAGAAATAGAATGATAATAATATGCTAAAAATTCTATTATGTTTAATACACGCAAAAGGACTAGTCCCAACAATTCTTAAACATACTTTATCTGATATGATAATAACATGCTAATTAAACTGATAAAAGTGTTATCTACATTTAATCTACCAATTAATAATTACACAAAAAATAAATTTACAAAACTGAACCAATGGCATGTTCTTCATGTGGTACAAGGAAGATTTGGCTATGAAAAAAAAAGGGAAATGGCCTCATCATTTTTATTTTGATTGGATAGAGGAGTGAAAGCTGAGCGCGAGAGAAGGTATGTGATTTCTTCATCTTTCAAGCATCTGGCATCATATTCAACCATAAATTTCAAATGCATTACATTTTATTTGATCATGAATTCTCTCTGAAATGACCTCATTCTACTAGTGTCGTGCCCTAGCCCGTGCTACTTTATCTCAATTATTTGATGCTATTTGTGCTTGTGCTCAAGGATATCGATTCACTATTTTCAAATGTTTGGATCATTTTGGTCATGACTGTTCCTCTAGTACATAGTCAGGAAATGTAATTGTCTAATGATTATATGTGATGTTGAATGGATTAAAGGCTTTATTCTTGGTAGAAGTGAATGGAAGGATTAGTGTTGGTGTTAGGTTTCATTTATTATTGAATTCAATAGTTTCCAAGATGTGTTGAGGAGTTTTCTCCTTGTTTAATGTTAACTATTTCTACACAATCCACTCATACAATAGTGAAATGCTATGTGATTGACAATTTCATACAACTGGTCCTTTGGTGTGTATTAAATAAAATCCAGTCACTTATTGAATGCTTTGGAGACTATTGGTTTGATTGTCCATTTGTTAATAGTGACTGAGATTCATTAAAGGATACAAAACCCTTCATTTTGGGGTTATTGTGTGTGGATTCAAATGTAGGTTTGATTTGGTTAATATTTAGAAGAGATCAATAAAGTATTTAAAGATAATCTTACATGTTTGGAGAGGTTTGAGAGGCACTTATCATGACTACCCTCACAAATAGTGGCATAGACTGGTTTTACTAAGTTTCCTTTCTCTATTTTGAGGTTTCCTTTCTCTACTGCAGGGGTATAGTCAGAGGCTTTATTGACAAAATGATCCTTCGAATGGTTACTATGAATATGAATGATTTGATATAGAATATTGCTCATTTTACTTGAAGTTTGGAATAGCTTGTGCAAGGCTGACAGTAGTTTTGATCATTTTGGTCGTGACTATTCCTCTACACAGTTAGGAAATGTAACTATCTAATGATTATATGTAATGTTGAATGGATTAGCTTTATTATTGGTAGAAGTGAATGGAAGGAATAGTGTTGGTGTTAGGTTTCATTTATTATTGAATTCAATGGTTTCCAAGATGTGTTGAGGAGTTTTCTCCTTGTTTAATGTTAACTGTTCCTGCACAATCCACTCATACAACAGTGAAGTTACAAAACTGAACCGATGGCATGTTTACAACAAAAAAACTGAATGATAATAATATGCTGAAAATTTTATTATGTTTAATACACGCCAAAGGACCAGTCCCAACAATTCTTAAACATACTAGTTATCTAATATGATCAATTTTTAATAAAGGTCTAATTCTATAGATTGCTAGCACAAAGGAAGACTTGACCTAGCCAAATCTTCCTTGTACCACACAAAAAAATGTGTGATAACTATGTCTACTCCAACCTTAATTGTTAAAGAATTCATCATATCAGATAAAGTATGTTTAAGAATTGTTGGGAGTTCTATTAGACCTTTGTTGTAAACATGCCATTGGTTTTCAAATGTTTGGATATCCATTTTTTTAAAATGTTGACTATGGTTATCAAATGGACAGCTCGTGAGCTTCTAGCTAGGTATCATTTGTATTGATAGCTTAGGGAATCAAATGTATTATATCATTAATAGTTGAGACTTTGTTAAAAGGAAATAGGACAAAGAATGATTTTGATTTAGTTTCTCTATTTTGATCTCTAAGTGGCTTACAACCCTAGAGAAGTATATGTAGATTTACGAATGCAATTGTAGGATACATAGTGTATGCACCCAAAAATGGTCGCCTAGACTTTGGGCCCCATTTATTCAATTTATCAATCCTGAATCATTTTTATCAATAATCAATATTTCCAACAATATCAATTTCTTGATCAAATCTTAATTTCGATCATATATTGGATTTTATCCTATGGGCTAACCATTTATCCTAAGTCTTTATTTAATTAAAAGAAATATTTCCTCCCCTTTTGATTAAATAAAAAGCCCCCACTTTCCTCTTATCCTAAGTTGCACAAATAAAGCATTATTCATATTTTATAAAAAAGGAAAAAAGCACTTTTGTCTCACATGAGGCTCAAAAGTCAACACTTCACTCTCATTGGAGGATACTTGTGCACATGGATTGCTCCTCTTTCAAGCTCCACCGTTGATTAAGACTTTTTGCCTCTTAATCTCCATGGTCCATTTCACCTCACTTCTTATAAAAGAAGAGCTCTCTCCTTCATTTGCATATCCATGTTTTATGCTAATGTTATGCTGCAGATTTTAGGTGCATTTGAAGTTTGAAGACATTGAAGACTTGTTGCATTTCATTGTAGTTGCATATTTGCTTTCATAGTTGCATGATAATGGCATTCTTAGCTTAGTTTCCTTTTATGCAATAGAATAAGCTCACATAGTTTAAATAGGAGGCATTTTAATCCATTGCTATTTCCTTTCATAGCTTAGTTTGTACTTCCATTTTCATAGCATAGCTTGCACATTTGCATCTGCATTTTAGTTGCATTGCATTGCATTACATATTGGATTCTTGGAGATATTGGCATTGTTGCCCTTGTCTTCATTGTGAATCTCTCATTGTGTGGTTGACTAGCAAGGTCACAAGTTTGTAGCTCTAGCTGAGAGCCATTTTCAACCTTGCAACTCCATGCATAGAGAGCTATGAGCCGCTTTGTGAGGCCTCATTGTTGAGCAACCTTGCAAGTAATGGTTCATAGAAGTGCACCATTTTAGTGTGTACATTTTTGGCACCCACCGTGGGGCAGAGTAGATAGCTTTGTCCTTTCATTTGATGCATTTTTCATCATTTTCGGATTAATTTTTGAAAAAATCTACGTTTTCTGGTTTTCTGTCTTAGATTATCGCGCGACACTTCTCAGAAGTATCACGCAATATACTTTCTATCTTGGCGTGATAGTTCATGTGGAAAAAGTATCGCACGACTATATTGACTTCTGTCGCCTGACACCGGGTGAAGTATCACCTGGCATTGTGCGAAGTATCGTGCGACTGAGAAGTATCGCTCGACTATAGGAAACTATATCGCACGATACTGTTGAAGTCTGAGAAATATCGCTTGGTCTGGCAGAGACTTGCGTTTTCAGTTTTCTTGTCCGAATCTGATTATTTTAGCTTGCTGTTTTGTTTTGTTTTGTTTAGATAGGTCTAACCTGCATCTTTTAGCTTAAATCTATCAGATTATTGCACATTTACATTTGGATTTTGATGTTGCTAACATTGTGGGTCTAACAAGTTGTGTTTTTAGGTGCTCTCCTTTGCTTGAAAATTGCTAAAAACGCATGTCAAAGAGGGCTACTAACAGTTTTGCAGGGCTGCCCAAGCATAAAAAATAAAATAAAAAAATCTTGCTTGTTTATTTGCTTTCCTTTTTAAGTGTGGCAAAAACTAGTTGTTTCATTTATTAGGCACTTAAGATCTTGTTGTAGGAATTCTTGGGTGGTAGGAGAAGTATGCTCTTCACCATTTTGGTGAACCAGAAAATCTTGACCCATCTTTAAATTTTGAAAACAAGATGGTAAATGAACTTTTCTTGGTGTGTTTGGGAGAGATTCTTGAGATAGGGGAGTATGCTCTTCACCCTTGTGGTGAACCAAAAACCTTGAACCTTAAGAGTTGATCCACTTTTTTGTTTAGTTGTTAGAATCCTTTAGCGGGCCTGCTCTTGAGCAATCAAGAGGAACGACTCAAGTGGGGACAACCTTGTCATCATTTTCTTTGGTGGCAAGTGATTCCAACTCACTATAATCTCAAGGCTATCAAGGACACCAAAAACCTTGATAGACATAACACTTGTCTTCGTTTGATGTGAGTAGCTCATGGGATTGCGACCATGGGGAAAACATTGAACAAGAATGCTTAAGGTACTTTTGAGGCCGCAAGGTCCTAGTCCTTTATGAGGAGCAAGAGGGGTGTTGTGAATGGAAATCCTTATTAAGAACCATTAGATAGAAGCCACCCTCTTTTAGCCGCTTATCTTCTTAGTGTAAGGATTGATCCAAGTGGTTTACCCGGATCACCTTAAGATACTCACCATATGTGTCCCTTTGGTTGTGTCATTTGACATCTCCATGAAAAAGCCAACATCTCTTGTGGGTAACCACTTGGTGTGAGGCGAAGGGGCATCAAGTTGTGGGCTAAGTTGGTAAGTATTGAGCCTTGACTTTCTAGGGTAGATTTGCTTGAAGTGTTTTCGATTGTGTGATACCAGTGCAAAAGTTCTTACATACAAACAATCGGTAGCATTCATAGGGTGTTGTTTCAATTTTGATATCACAAGTGTTTGTCTTGGTAAGGTTGCTTTTGCCCTTGTTTAAAGTGTTTGAGACCATGTTTGATCCCTTGCTATTTGCAAACCTGCTGAAATTCTGCTGATATTGAGACTGAAATCGAAAACATCAACCCTCAGACTGGAAATTTTGACCAAATAGACCCAAAAATGCAAATTTCACACAATTCTGGTCAAGAGTTAAATAATTCTGCAACAGTATCGCACCCTGTAAGGTGAAGTATCGTGCGATACTTCGTGCATGCTAGAAATATCGCCCCCTTTGAAGAGAAATATCGCGCGATAGTTTGCCCCTGACGGACTATCGCCCAGCCTGCCTAGAGTATATCGCCCGCCAGTATTAAGAAGTATCACCTGGCTTAGGGCGAAGTATCGCACGGGTATAGGTTTATCACCCCAGTAGCCTGGAGTATATCGCCTGGTTTATTTTTTTGGCCGTGCTGTCAATTAGGCTAGGTCTTAGAGTAGGCTTCTCACCCTGACGTTGAGATCTGTCTTGACTCCAAATTTTTGGTTTTTAGTCCTCCGGGATAGCATCATTTGATTTACAAAGTCACTTTGGAATAATTGTCAAGTTAGAAACCCATTCTTGGTGCCAAGGTTCATCTTTAAAATTGTTAGCTATATTCTAGGAAAATTTTAGTTCTCTTATTGTCCAAATCGCTTTCATTTTCATCTCAATTTCAATTATCTTTTGGCCTAGTCCAACCTCCTGATTCAAAAGTGCAAGGGTAGTCACCCTTTGATTTGAAGCACCTCTTTGACAGTGTTGGTAAAGCCCTCTTTTTCTTTTCATTTCTCTTTGGACAATAGAGGACTTTGATTATCCTAGTTTGGTGTTGACACTTTGAAAGGTCACCTTATCATTGAGAATATCTCTCTTTCATGTCAGTTATGACAAGGTACCAAGTTAGTCAAGGGAAGTGACCCCCTGTTGCCTTTAGCCAGTTACCACCTGTCAAGACTCGTCGACAACCTAAGGGAAAAGGACCCCTTTTTGACCAATCTCCTAAGAGTGAATCCGAGGTTTGTTTTAATCCTGAAGATAATCCTAGTGAAGTGAGCACCTCTTTTGTACCACTTTCATCAAGTATGGACATGAGTTACACTTTCACCCGACAACAAAGAGAAGCCATGAATCAAACTCTTGAGGATATCTTCCAACGACACAGATGAGAGTATGGTGGTTCTTCTCATGCCAGTCCACCCGGGTCACCTCCTAACAACGCAAGGTATTTTGATGCTCATCAACGAGCCAAAAGACAACATAAGCAAGCTCACTTAGATTTAGGGTCACAACACGAAGACCAGAACAACGAATCTAGTGATCACCATATCAACGCAACTAATGCAATAAGGCATTCAAGACAAACCTCCCCACTTAAAGACACCTCTCGATATGCAAATACAAGATTGAAAAGCATTGAGAGAGAGAAGCAAGCCTACTTAGATGAACAGGCTGCTAAAAAGGAAAAATTCTGACAACTAGAGGAAGAGGAACGTGCATTGTTGGATATACAGAAAAGAGTCACCCAAGAAGAAGAAGATAGACTCTATGCACAACAACTCCAAAGCTGATTTAACGGGAGGGGAGCCAATAGTGGGACCAACTCACCCCCATCTACCCCTTCTCCTAGCCCTCAAAGAAGATCAAAGACACCCTCACGATCCCCAAGTCCTAGAGGAAGAAGGACTTCAAGATATGACCATCATAGGAGACAGTCGTCTCATAGACATTCAAAGCAACCCTCCCAACGAGCACATCATGGCTCACAACATGGAGACAGTTATGCTAAATTTGATCATATGGACTTCATGACTATGCAACAAGAACCATCCTTTCAAGCCTATATGGAGCAATATGTGGAACAAAACAAAGACCAATTCTTGGAAAGTCTTATCAACAAAGGTGCTAAAGTTCCATATAATTTTGATGTTCACCAAAAGATCAAGAAATAGAATCCTTCAACTGATGAGGTGATCTTACAAATGCAAAAGGATATAGACAGGATGAAGGCTCCCAAGAGCACATTTTATTTGGACTCCATATGTCCTAACCCCATTGACAAAAGTGTGGTGATGGTAGAATTTCCTAAGAAAGTTGAATTCCTAACATACGACAAATATGATGGCACTGGTGACCTTCATGACCATGTTCGGCAATTCTACATAATGAGCTTTTCCTTTCACCATGAAGACTCCTACTTGCTGAGATTATTCCCAAGGAGTTTAAAAGGTCAAGCCATGGAGTGGTTTACCAACCTTTCCCCTCCAGTAAAGACATTTAAAGAACTCGTCCAAATATTTGTTCAACATTTCACTTACAATTTATCTAGGTCGGTCACCATGCTTGATTTGTGTAAACTTAAACAAAATCAAGGGGAATCTTTTGTCACCTTTTTACAATGATGGAGGTGATTGTGTTCGAAATACCCAAGGACAATCCCTGAAGAAGAGAGAATTGATATCATTTTGAACAATCTAATACCAGAACTCAAATATGAAGTCAAGAAAATTCCATTTAATTCCTTTGATACTATGGTAGAGGTGGCATGTTGCATTGAGGATGTCCTAAAAGAACAAGGAATTTTGGCTAAACCAACAAATAACAACAATAGCCAAAATAACAATACTAATGGTAACAAGGACAAAAAGAACTCCTATTGGAACAAAAACAAGCAAGTGGTCAACGACAGAGTTGTTGATTCATCTCAGGTCAAAAATGAAGGAGTTCTTAACCTCTCTCATGCAGTTCAAGCTATGAAGTTGCAAACATCTTCAACGCCACAAGACAAACCTATGTATCAAAAGAGATCTAAAATAGAGAAAAGACAATTCACTAAATTGGGAGAATCTTATGCAGATGTTTTCAAGACACTAGTTGCTCATAATTTGGCACACCCACAGGATCCTACAAAACATCGAATACCGGATCCTTTACCTCATTGGTGGGATGCTAAGGCTTTTTGCATTTTCCATAATGGGATTGGACACGACATAGAAAATTGTTTTAAACTCAAGCATCTTGTCCAAGACCTTATTGAGAAAGGACAATTGCAAGTGGATGGGTTAACCACTAATGCAGACCATAAAGCCTTTAAAGAGCCCTTGCCTAAATATGAAAAAGGAGAGAATTCTAGCGGTAAGAATGGCAAGGCGGCCATTAACTATACATACACACATGCTGACAATGTGATTAACATGCTTGAAGTGGCTGACGATAACATCAACATGGTGAGAAAGAAAGATCCTTATGGACATAATGCGGACTCAACTCCTATGACTAATGAAAGACCCGCTGTGGTGATAAGAGGTCCTCACTCACAAGGAATACCCCAGTCCCTCAATGCTATCACTAGGGGTCAGGCCCAAGCACCCATTATCATCAAAGGTCCTAGCACTAGCACGTCTAAACAGCCTGTGTCCAAAGGTACTCCTCCCAAATCTGTCGTTGGTCCTGATTCCAATTATAATCTTATTGACCAGCTACAATGTACACCCGCTCAGATATCCATTTTTGAGCTTTTAAAATTATCTCCTAAGCACAAGCGCGTCCTTGAGGATGCTTTGCGAGCAGCCAATGTCCCTAATAACTTAGATATTGACCAATTCCAAAACATGGTCAACCATTTGGCTAGCCCTCATTACCTCACCTTCTCAGAAGAAGATGACAAATCCATTAGTCACCCACATAATTTGGCCTTACACATCGAAGTCATGATTCATAAAACCCATGTTAGGCATGTACTGATAGATGGGGGTGCGGGGCTCAATATTTGTACCCTGAGTTTGCTGCTAGCTCTAGGGTATTCTGAGAACGTCATTGACACAAAGAAAAGGATCACAATCAAAGCATATGACGAAGCAGAAAGAAGTTCCAATGGATTGGTTGTTTTGCCTATTCGCATTGGTCCCGTAGAAAAAGATATATTATTCCAAATTGTTGATGTTGGACCTCTAGCCTACAACATTCTGCTAGGTAGGCCATGGATACACGAAATGCAAGCAGTCCCATTAACATATCACCAGTGTGTAAAGTTTCCCCATAACGGTGTAGAAGTTTGCATCCCTGGAGATAGTGCTCTATCAGTTAATAACATGTCTGCGAGATCACATGTACCTTTGAATAGGGACGCTGACAATCCTAGCAGTTCACTTGAACAATGCAAGCAGAAATTCAAGACCATGGACCTTGGGATGGGAGATTATAAGATTGATTATTTTACAAAAATGCCAATCTCTCCTAGGTCTTATGGGAGACCATCCCCAAATGTGAAGCATTCGTCATCAGCAATGACGTTATTTGGGAAATTTGTTGAGTCTTCGGTCCCCATTCAAGAAGAGAAAGAGGAAGTTGCTGTAAGGGACTGGATATATCACGAGGAGAAATACAAACATAACAAGAATTTTGCTCCTTCACCTGAAACTTATGGGAAAGGGTATACACTGGTTAAAAATATGGGATATCCAGGATTTTGTCCCCTTAGTCATAGGCTGGATGCTAAAGTTGAGCCTCTTGATCAGGCTCTTTTTGGACGAAAGAACAAGTCCACGATTGGCTTAGGTTTTGAGAATAAGAAGAAGAAAGGTGTCCCTGTCCCAGCTGCGACAGACAGTGACAGTGATGCAGATTATACACCTGATCTTTCCAACCAACAAGATGTGTCTGATGATTGGGTACCCTCAACGAATCTCCTTTGGGGAGATTCCACAGATTTGATGCTTAATAGTCCTACTATCCCAGCTATGACGGATAGTGACTGTGTGACTTCTAGATCAACAAAGGAAAGTGTTACTGTCCTAGCTACGACGGATAGTACCAATACTAGCACTAGAGAGGGGGAAACCCTTCCTAACCTTGAGGCTTCTACATCACGAGGCCTAAATGATGACTCAGAGATAGACTCCCATGAATATGAATGGGATTCACTTTCAGATGCAACAATTGATCTAGACGTGGATACTATCCATGCCTATAGTACCCAACCCGATGCGACTAATGATCCTAGTGTCGGACTAGAGGATTGCCCTCCTCAAATCGCCTTAGTAGATGACGCTTCGTTTGATAGGATGAGCCCCGATTTGGGTATCTTAGGAGAAGACTTGATGAACTTCGATTATATGGTCACCATAGATGACACCTTTCGCATTAACAACATCGAACCCACCATTGACTTACCCCTTGTTCACTTTGACCTGATTGACTGGTCTCAGCACCACCAAGAGCCCACATTCCTCACATTTCACAATGATTATGAAATTGCTTGCTATCTGAATGCTCTCGAACCCGTGGCTTCTTCCACCAGTGAACCAACAACCAGCATGACAGAGCCTGATATTAAGTACCTCAGTCTCAAAACAAAAGAGAAAAAGAAAAATAGGTCTGATCACGAAAACCACTTTGTGGCGGTGTCAGAACCAAAAATAGTAAAAAGAAATGATGCATCTGAAGGTGAAAACCTCTTTGAGGTACCTAAGGATGGGGTACTTAATAACTTGCCGAGTTATTTCCAGGATAGATCATCAATATTGATTGAACCAACAAAGCCGGTCAATTTAAACACAGAAGAAAATCCTCAGATAGTCCATCTTGCTCAGTCTTTATCAGAGGAAGAGACCAAGGCATATGTACAGTTTTTACAGAAAAAGAAAATTAATTTTGCATGGACCTACTCAGACATGCCAGGGATTGACACAAATCTCATAATGCATCACTTATCTATAGCTCTAGGAGTCAAGCCAGTAAAATAGAGATTAAGAAAAATGCATCCACATGTAGCTCTACTTGTCAAAGGAGAATTAGAAAAACTTTTGAGAGCTGGATTTATTAGAGCCATCGATTATGCAGAATGGATCTCAAACATAGTACCAGTCTCCAAACATGATGGGTCCATTCGTGTCTGCATAGATTTTAGAGATCTAAACAAAGCCTGCCCAAAGGACGATTTTCCACTTCCAAACATTGACATGATAGTGGACATGACGGTGGGCTATGACATATATTCCCTAATGGATGGTTTCTCGGGGTATAATCAAATCAAAATAGCTCCTGAAGACCAAGAGAAAACAACATTCACATGTGCATGGGGAACCTACTGCTGGAACGTCATGCCATTCGGGTTAAAGAATGCAGGAGCAACCTACCAAAGAGCTATGACGACTATCTTTCATGATATGATGCACAAAAATATGGAAGATTATGTGGATGATACCCTGGCAAAATCAAGAAAAAGGGACACACACCTCAATGATCTAGAAGTAATTCTAGATCATATGGAACAATTTCAACTCAGATTGAATCCAAAGAAGTGTGCATTTGGTGTCACCTTAGGAAAACTTTTAGGATTCATAATATCAGCAAAAGGTATCGAGGTTGACCCCGAAAAGGTCCAAGCAATCCTAGATATGCCACCTCCTCGAAATATCAGCCAAATGGGAAGTCTTCAGGGACGTCTTCAATCAATTAGGAGGTTTATTTCTCAGCTTGCAGATAGAGCGCAACCCTTCAACAAGACATTGCATAAGGGTGCTTCTTGTGTTTGGAATGAGGATTGTCAAAAGAGCCTAGATCAGATCAAACAATACTTGGCCAATCCTCCGATCCTAATGCCTCCTATTCCAGGGAAACCATTGATCCTATATATTTCAACTACAGACACTTCCCTGGGGGCATTATTGGCTCAAACAGATGATACTGGGAAAGAACGGGCCATCTACTATATCAGCCGTACTCTAGTCTCTTATGAGATCAATTACAATAATATTGAGAAGTCTTGTCTTGCGGTGGTGTTTGCTTCTCAAAAGTTGCACCACTACATGCTCGCTCATACCATACATTTGGTTGCCAAAATTGATCCCCTTAAATACTTGCTTAGTAAGGCTGCCCTGACGGGTAGGCTTGCTAAATGGATGATGGTCCTCACTGAATTTGACATAGAGTACGTTGAAAGGAAGGCAATAAAAGGGCAAGCTATTGTCGACCAATTAGCTGATTTTCCAATCCAGGATAGTATGCCAGTCCAAGTGGAATTCCCAGATGAACACATCTTATATACCACTACTCGCACTTGGACAATGTTCTTTGATGGCTCCCGCATGCAAAATGGATCAGGTGCCGGAGTGTTATTTGTTTCTCCACATGGGTACAACATTCTGAAGTCTTACAAACTATTATTCCCATGTACCAATAATATTGTAGAATATGAAGCTTTAACTAATGGCTTGAGAATGGCTATAGAATGGAACATCATAGAGTTACATGTCTTTGGGGATTCCCAGTTAATCATCAACCAGGTCAATGAAGAGTATCAAACCAAGGATGACAAATTGATACCCTATAAAAAGATGGTTGATTCTTTGAGATGCTATTTCACCTTTGTGATGTTTCAACAAATCCCTAGGACAGAGAACAAAGCTGCAGACGCCATGGCCACATTAGCTTCACTTCTTTAGTTGGAGACACATGAATCCAGATTTGAATTCCTGGTGGAAGAGCTACACCATCCCATCTTTGACTCGTCTGAAAGCCGTGTCATTTGTGCCATTATCAGACACGAGTCTTCCCGATATGGTGCTATCTATTCATATCTTCGTGATGGCATCATCCCTGACACATTCACCCGCTCCAAACGCCGAAACCTCATCCGTAACGCCTCTTGCCACACCCTCATCTCTGGTGATTTATATAGGAGGGGTTTAGATGGGACACTCCTTAGGTGCTTGGAAAAGGAGGAATCCAACCAAGCGTTAGCTGACATCCACGAGGGCATTTGTGGTGGACATTCTAATGGTCTTGCCATGGCTCGAAGGTTGCTTAGGGCAGGATATTATTGGCCCACAATGCAGATGGACGCAGTCACCTTTGCTAAGTCATGTGAAAAATGTCAGAAACACGGCAACCTGATTCATGCTCCAGGTAGGGAGCTGATTCCTTCTGTTTCTCATTGGCCATTTCAGCGCTGGGCCTTTGATCTGGTTGGGAAGATTCATCCCAACTCATCAGGTGGACACAAGTTTATTATTACTGCCACTGACTACTTCACAAAATGGGTGGAGGTTGTACCACTTTCTGTTGCTTCAGGAAGGACCATTTCTTTGTTCATCTTGAATCATATCATTTGCTGATTTGGAGTGCCTTCTGAGATCATTACTGACAATGGAGGTCAATTTAAGAATAAGGACCTAAAGCACCTATGCAAAAAGTTTAAAATCAAGCAACATTGGTCCTCCATCTATTTTCCACAGGGAAACGAACAGGCAGAAGCTTCTAACAAAACCATTCTTAAGATTCTTCATAGAGCAGTGCACAAGAATGGTAGGGATTGGCACTTACAAATCAATCCGGCACTATGGGCTTACAGAACAAGCATTCACACACCTCCAAGAGCCACTCCTTTCTCTCTCACCTATGGCGCTGAAGCAATATTGCCTTTAGAAGTCGAGATACCATCCCTTAGAGTCTCACTCAAAGGTTTGATTACAGATGAGGATTACCGCGCCATGAGGTTACAGGAACTAAAACTTCTAGATGAGAAGCATAAGGCTTCCTTTGATCATATGAGAGTGTATCAAAAGCGTATGTCCAAGACATTCAACAAGAAGGTTCGCCCTAGAGAATTTCAAATAGGTGATCTTGTTTTGCGAGAGAACCCTAAGAACCAACAAAACAGAGAGCAAAAGGGCAAGTTTGAACCTAACTGGCTTGGACCATATGTCATCACAGCTGCTTTTGGTACCGGTGCGTATTTACTGTCAGATCCTGATGGAGAACAGCTCCCTGATCCCATCAACATTGTGCACCTCAAGAAGTTCTATCCTTGATGCCCGTTCTGTTTGGGGGCATCCTTTGTACATATTTTATGATCCTGAAAAAATACCAAAAATTGATATATGATGCTGAAAAAATCCTAAAAAGTATAAAAAGTCCTGAAAAAATACAAAAAAATCAAAAAATCAAAAAAAATAAAAAAAAAAAGAAAAAAGTGCCTTGGTGAAAACCTAGCAATAGGTGCCTTGGTAGCAAAAAATCAAAAAAAATGAAAAAATGAAAAAAAGATTCCAAGTGGTGAAAACCTGGAAATAGGCGCTACTTGAGGCCTTTGCACTCCTATTTGTTAGCATGTGTCCTCGTCACTTAGCCACTTTCCATCATGCCTTGACCTTATTTGACTTGGTCTGGAATTGGTCTTTCTCTTTGTCTAAGGGGCATAACTAGTAGCATTGGTCCTTTAGTTGCGTTTGTCTCTTGGGGCATTTCACAATAGGTGTTTTTCAACACCACCCCAAACAGTGTTTTTCAACACTACCCTTGCGTCAAGTGTTTCTTAACACTTATTAAATGTCTTGCCTATAGTCTAAGTATAATGCGATAGTGCTCATGTGCAGATGTGATACTCAGAGTCTGACTCTATGACCAACACACACACACTTAAACAATTAACTCGATGACGATATGATGACTTTATTTTTTCTTTGTGTGCTGTCTATGAGGATTTTTTTGATGAGTGGTCTCTCCCTGAGAAGTTTTCGATGATGCATAGCTAGAAGACTGAGGGAATGAGAACATGTTTTCTTTCTTTATCTGCTTGTGGGTATATTTTGTTGATCTTAACTGTCATGAGCACTTATGCTGGTCTTACTTGACACTATGGATTGACAAGGTATTATCCTTGACGGTTTTGCGAGTGCATACTTTTAGCTATCCTGACTTCCATGTGTCTTGATACAAGCATAATCTCGCTATAACAAATTTAGGTGATCTCACTACATTTGTCATCTTGACCTATATGTCTTTGATGCCTAGGTGAGATTCCCACATCTCTATTTGATAAAGATCATATTCATATCCACATAGTTATGCTAGTGTGCATTGTATGATCTTGCGACGCTACCAATAACGCTCGATGATGATAATTAGATGTTTATAGGCATTGTGACCTTGCAAGTCAACCACTTTCATAGTAGCTTGCATTTTTAGGTTCATGTTAGATTAGTTTTTGCATCTTGCATATGGAGAGAGCTCTCCTTTTTATCATCTACGGACTAGTTGGTCAACTGTGCTCATTTTCTGATTCTTCTTGATCATATCTTTCATTTATGATCTTTCATATCACATAATTTGCTATCCATTTTCGGACTTGAAATCGAAATCCGAGGTCATCTTGATAGTCAAAATCATGTTTCTAAATTTTCTCATTCTTCTACGCAGTTGACTGACCTTTTGAGGCATAATTCTTCGATCTTTGATGGACTTTCTTCCTTCCATGTCTCTCAAATTTTCTAGTCTTTCATTCGCTCTATTTCTAGTCTTCCATTTCTATTCTTCTACTTCCTCACTCGGGCATGTTTTCATTTCCTGATGGTTAACCTCTTGACCTTTACATTCGATTATGACTTCCTTCTGATTTGATCAAATCTTTATCAATTTGTTGTCTCTCCTCTACCTGATTTCGATTTCGACTCCGAGGGGGCAGTATTTATGGGATTCTCATCCCCGATTCCTTGATTTTCCTGATTCAGACATCTTTTGTGAGCTTTTGCTCAAATTTGAGATTCTTATCTCTTACTTTGAATATGATCCCGAATCGACCTCATGTTCAAAGGCCTTTGTCTATGTTTTTCCGGATGTGATCCCGAATCAACCTCATATCTAAGTTGTTTTGTGATGTCAAATCGATCTCACATTTCAACTTCATTCTTTGACTACATGTGTTCCCAAATCGATCACACATTAGTCAAAGAGGGGCAAATGTATGCACCCAAAAATGGTCGCCTAGACTTTGGGCCCCATTTATTCAATTTATCAATCCTGAATCATTTTTATCAATAATCAATATTTCCAACAATATCAATTTCTTGATCAAATCTTAATTTCGATCATATATTGGATTTTATCCTATGGGCTAACCATTTATCCTAAGTCTTTATTTAATTAAAAGGAATATTTCCTCCCCTTTTGATTAAATAAAAAGCCCCCACTTTCCTCTTATCCTAAGTTGCACAAATAAAGCATTATTCATATTTTATAAAAAAGGCAAAAAGCACTTTTGTCTCACATGAGGCTCAAAAGTCAACACTTCACTCTCATTGGAGGATACTTGTGCACATGGATTGCTCCTCTTTCAAGCTCCACCGCTGATTAAGACTTTTTGCCTCTTAATCTCCATGGTCCATTTCACCTCACTTCTTATAAAAGAAGAGCTCTCTCCTTCATTTGCATATCCATGTTTTATGCTAATGTTATGCTGCAGGTTTTAGGTGCATTTGAAGTTTGAAGACATTGAAGACTTGTTGCATTTCATTGTAGTTGCATATTTGCTTTCATAGTTGCATGATAATGGAATTCTTATCTTAGTTTCCTTTTATGCAATAGAATAAGCTCACATAGTTTAAATAGGAGGCATTGTAATCCATTGCTATTTCCTTTCATAGCTTAGTTTGTACTTCCATTTTCATAGCATAGCTTGCACATTTGCATCTTCATTTTAGTTGCATTGCATTGCATTACATATTGGATTCTTGGAGATATTGGCATTGTTTCCCTTGTCTTCATTGTGAATCTCTCATTGTGTGGTTGACTAGCAAGGTCACAAGTTTGTAGCTCTAGTTGAGAGCCATTTTCAACCTTGCAACTCCATGCATAGAGAGCTATGAGCCGCTTTGTGAGGCCTCATTGTTGAGCAACCTTGCAAGTAATGGTTCATAGAAGTGCACCATTTTAGTGTGTACACATAGTAGCTGATAATTCACAAGAAATCCATGCATCCAATTTGAATAACAATTAATATTTTACTATTGTATGAGTGGATTGTGCAGGAATAGTTAACATTAAACAAGGAGCAAACTCCTCAACACATCTTTGTTGTAAACATGACATTGGTTCAGTTTTGTAAATTTGTTTTTTGTGTTAAATGCATTTAAATGGAACATTAAGCATAGTAATAATATGCCTTAATCTATTAGTAATTGTAGATTAAATGCCCATAACACCTTTATTAGTTTAGCATGTTATTATAAGATAGTAAAGAAGACCTACTATTTGTCAGAGAAATCTTCATTGTCCCCTACAATGAAGACAATGAAGATTGACCTCCTGCCCCACAAAAAAGAACATTGTAATAAGAATTAGATATAATATAGTGTTAGAATAAATTTTGAACAAAGACATGTAATGCTTAAGTTAATGATCTAAAAAGCTGCAAATATAGGAATTGAAAAAGAAGATAGTGTCAAGAAACATTTTCACAAATATGAAACGTGAGGAAAAGTAATAACATTAATAATGCCAAGATTCACAGCATTAAATTTCACCTGCGGATGAGTTTCTACAGTGGGTTTCCCAGCATCAAAAATATGTTGAGTTTCATTTGAGCTGTAACTAAGTGTATCATGTAGACTAGACCCTAAACTTTGAAAGCATTCTCCAGCCTGGAAATTCAAATTTTAATCTAGGCAAGCATTAGTAAGTGAAATAAATTATAGACATCAACATCAACATCATCATAATCATTAGACATAAATTATACACATCAACATCAACATAATCATAATCATTTGGAGGGTATTCATTTTAGATAGTACTATGTTTCTTGAAAGTTTTTGTGATGCTTCTAAACTTTAAAGACATATTTTATCGCTTAATGATAATATAGATTAGTGTTTTGTTTTCTGATGGAATGTTGTTGATCATTCATGGTCTTGAAGAAAATTTTGATTGTTTTGATTCTCGAGTCTTGACGTTGTTTCTCAATGTGATATAGACTGACCACAAGATGGTTTAGTTGGTCCTCTCTTTCTGTTTAATCATTTGTCTTCTTCACGGTGTAAGTGTCAATATGTTATAATCCAACCAGCATGTCATACCCCTACTTCTGACAAACCTCACAGCATGCAAATCATAGCCAAAGACTTGGGTGATCAGCATACACAAACAACTATTACCCTTAGGAAACAATGATTATTAATATTCATTAATGGTAGGCGATGATTCCTTGGTAATAAAGGCATTGACAGCATTCATCATCTTAACCAATTCATGGGTGGTGATCCTTGAAATAACATAAATAGTAAAAGGAAATAACAACATAACATAATTTGGAGTGAGGAACAAGGAAAATTGGAAAACAAAATATGGAATAATCAGGTTGGAATTGGAGAAGAATTTAGAAATAAACTTGAATTAGAAAAAAGCTAAGTTATCTAGTTCTTTGTTTGAGGTTGGGTTACGGTTCTACTTTGGTCTCCTCTGGTTCGACTTGGGTTCCTTTGGTAGGAACTTGGGTGCCTGGGCCAATCCCGAGTGCACCTGCAATATTATAAATATGATACATGAGGTATTTTATTCATAATTGTATAGGCTAACTAAGTATTATGGTAACATGGGTATGACCACACTCCATGCCTTATAATGGTACCTGACATGGAGTGTGGTTCAAATGAAGTTGAACCAAATGCTGACTATGATGGCTATGATCGTGATGAAGATGAATTTGAATATTAAATCTAAAATATGGCTTGTAATTTGAATTTTCATTGTGAATGAAGAAACTATAGATTCAAGTTGACTCATTCTATTTTGTAGTATATTTGTTCCCTGGATCTACCATATTATATATGTGTAGCCTATAAGGGACATCTTCTACTCATCCATGTATCAGAGCTCGGTGAGAGTTCTTAGGACAAAGACAAGATGTCAGTGGGAGATGGAGAAACCAATCTCAGAACACCACTTGAAGCCTTGCAATGTTGAGAGTGGGATAAAAGCTACACTTGAGACCCTATATAAGGAACAAACTTATTGAGCTTCACTGTGTTTTGAGAATAGTTTTATATTTTTTACTAAATAGGGCCAACCACGTGAAGGTGGAAGCTCATTTGCCCGCCCCCCCCCCCCCCCCAACATCACTCTAAATTCCTCGTTAACAGCTAACATTCATTCATTATTTCATCCATTAGTAAAATGTAACATTCATTAATTATCACACGATAAAATTCATTAACATTCATTTACACATTAATAAAATGTGACATTCATTAACACATTATAAAATTTATGAACATTCAATACCACATAATTAAATTTATTGGCATATAAAAATTAGTCATTATCAATTAAGGTGCATAGATGACAATCATTTCTTTTTTTTCTTTTGATTTCTAGTATTTAAGAAGTAATCGTTAAGAGGAGTATCGATATCATCATGATGATCATCTACCCTCTCATTAGATCTCAATGCATGCTTAGTTCTCTGTTGATGTAAAGGGGGGTCATCTACAATAACATATAAAAGGGTTAAATTAAAAACATTTTAATATAATTAAAAATATTAAAAACATTTTAAAGTATTTCAGTACTTTACAGGCCATAATCATATAGCTCTTTACCTAATCTAGTCACATCATCAACATCAAGGTTAGTTTGTCTGGCCTCGGCCTCAACCTCAACATGCTCATTAAGAGCGGACTCTACACTCTCTACTGCTGTAATACAAATTGTTACATTAATCCAAACACCAATTGCAATTAAATTTGTATTACAACACCAATCAATTTAAGATGTTTACTTGTATTACTGTGATGCACATCCTCATTGTCATCAACACGCACAGGTTGTGTACGGCAAGAATCAACAGGCTGCATTTCAATTTCATACGCATTCATGTTATCATTATTTTCTTACTTAAAACAAATGTACTCACTTTATGTTGGAACTTAACATCAAATAAACTAATTGGTAAATAATTAAATTTGAAATATCATATATTTAGCTTACCTCGACGGATCCATCAGTAGAACCTTGTGCACTTCTTATTCTTTCTACCATAGCTTTATATCCTTGTTGGAAGCCAATTCTCTTGTCCTCTTCTGTGAGACATACATTAAACTCTACGCGCTGCATTTTGGTTTGGTATCATCAAATTTTATTTTATTGTTTCATCAAAACAAAAAAATATTTCAAATTATAAATAAATATTATAAAGATCAAAGAATTATTTTCAGTATTAAAAGCCATCTACTGATTGTATTTTTCCTCATTCAATTCTGACAATATTAACACTTACAACTCGTGCAGCAAGTTTTGAATAACCATTAGAGCCTAGCTTGTGTTGCCCATGCTTTTGTAGTCTTGCCTTTGTTGCCTTTGATGTGTCAGGCAATCTATGAAGAGATTGAAATATGTTAGTTCATATAAATATGAAGATTATTTAGTACACAATTATATTCTTAATAGTATACATACCTTCTTCTGTCCTCTGGTGGTGTATTTCCTTTTTTAATTTCAGTTTTCTCATTCGCATCTAGAATAAGAGATTTCCACTCTTTATCAAGAATGCAAGGGGGGTGGTGGTAATTCAGGTTTTTGGTTAATGTACACCTATACTAGTCCCTAATATACCTCAAGCATAACCCATCTCTTTAAAGGAGCTTACCCTTCTCAAATGCATGAGGTCCAAAAAAAAATTTCATACTCTCTACACGATCATCCTTTAACTTTTGATTTTGGGTTTTCCACCTTTTAAGAAAGAAAACAGTGTTAGATTCAAAAATGGATGTAATGATAACTATCCTAGCAATGATATGAAATCAAAATAGTGGATTGGGGTTTTAGTTTGGATGTGATGTTCCACCCTGTACAGATGGTGGGCCCGAATATCCGCAAACACTCATCATTAAGTTTACTATAAAAAACATCATTCCCTACAAAATAATCATGGGATCATTAGTCGAAGGATATAATAGTATAAAATAAGAATACAATAGATGTAATCTTCTCATATTGAATGCAAGGTGTGATTAACATATGATTGCATAGTTAAAGAAAGGTCCAATCTGTAAAGTACTTGGAAGTTTTGCTATTTTCAAGGGAACTCCTTCTTCGCTCACAAGAAATATGTAATCCTTCACCATTCCCATACTAGGAATACTAGTACATCCAAGAAAATCACCATCAAGTGTTGCATCCTCTATTGCATAAATTGAATCCATTACGAAATGGCCCTAAGAAAGAACACTTCAAGGTAAATAAACATATATATAATGATAGAGAAAATAAAATATGTGTATGAGTAGGTGGTGCCATGGTGTCTGTGGCCAAGCTATGTGTTGTTGACATTGCAGGATGCGGTACATATGAGTATGCCATCATATGAGGTGGCGATAGTAAATGATCATTGACATGTGCTGAAGAATAAGATTGTTAGAGAATAATAAAACCATAAATGATTAGCATGGACAATATTGTTAGAGAGTAAAAATAAATATAGTCCAACATGCAATCTACCTAAACCAGCTGCAATACCCTCATCATGGCCGTGAGGATCAAAATTACACAAAAAAATTTGTACATGAATAACTTAGAGGTAAATTAGGGGTGATTCCCCTAACTGAGGCTACCTAGTCAACTAGGAGCACTGCATCAAATGTTCTACACAGAGTATCTAACAAATTGATGTAAGAAAGGTCACACTTTTGGAGCTTCCTAGAGTTGTGAAAAGAATAGCATAGTTGATAATCAGTCATAAGCAAGATGACAGGTGGATAAATACTGATACTGAACTGACAAGATGACATCTACATATGAAAGATGTAAGTTCTAGATACTGCTTTGGAATTATTGTCAAAGAGGGAAAGATTCAGATGAAAACACAGATATAAAGAACACTGTGGTATATGTTCTGAGATTCAGAGAATTAGAGAATCAGATGGAGATAGACACAGAAAATATTCAGGGGGAGTAACTGTGTGAATGGTCAAGCAAGGCTAACTTTTTATGAATTAGAATGAAGCTAAGGATATTCTAAATATTTTTGATGTAGTGAAATTTTTTTGGATTGGTTAGTAAATCATGTGTTATTCGTGTGGTGTTGGCATCAATGCCAAAAAGGGAGATTGTTGGAAACTACAATTGAAACAATTGTTGTATTGTCATTGATGTCAAGCCTTAATTGGCAAGACAATTTCTATCTAAGAAAGTACTATATCTATTGATTGATGAAAAGGATTAGGGAAAGGGAGATAATAAGAGAAACTAGGGAAAGGTTGAGTTATTTGATACTTTAATGAGTACTTGATTATTTGGCACATTGATAAGATACTGTATTGTTTATCTAAGTAAGAAGAAAGACTGAAGAAGTAGGCTTAATAGAGAAAAAGTGAAGAAATCTAGTTTAAGTCGAGTGATGTTAGTGTCAATCGAGTGCCAGTATATGCCCCTCAATGTAGCGCCCCTCAATGTAGAAGGTACACCAATTGTAGATGCTCCTAGATCAATGTAGAAACTACTCCATGAAAACTAAATAATGTTCCTCCCCTTAGGAAGAAACAATGACATAAGTGTATTAATGAATCCTCCCCAATCTATAAGAAGAATCCTCAAGATGTATGATGTCTCAATAATCTAAATAGGAATCTCCAACACATGAGTATGATCAACCTTAACTATGTAATGTGACATATCAAGCGAAGTTTAAGACTCGTGAATGCCAATCTCAAAATACTTGAATGTCTTCTTTGAAGATAAAGAGGCCTCTAAATGTTGTATCAAAGGATCCACAAACATGTCAACCTTGAAAGATTAATCAAGTGGAGAGTGAAGATGAGGGTCAACATGTTCCCTTGCAAAAATTGTAGAAGGATCATCTTCATCAAAGATAAAATGACATCATCAATAATGTCTCTCAAATCCTAAATGTAAGACTCCACAAACAAACTTCCAATGTCTATCATGAAGTCATCCCAACGAGCTATAACTAGAAAAAAAGGAATATCTTTTTGCACTGAATCATAAGAAACCATAGATGTAGGAGGACAAGGAATATCCTAGTGCACTAAATCACAAGAATCTATGGTTATAGTAGTACAAGCATCATCAAGAGCAATAATAGGAGTGATTTCAACTAGATAAGTAAAAGCATCTTTAGCAACCTTACGTTGAACCTTTAACAATTCATAAGACTCAAGTCTTGCAATATTTTGAAGAAAACATAAGGTATGCTTATCATAAGGAATGTTATATGCATCATCAATTAGAATGAGGAAATCTATAGTTAGATCTTTTAGAAATTGAGGAATATGAGGATCTCCAAAATATTCCCAAACAATGAGACAACATGTGCATGGGTACTCAATATCATGAATGTTGGATTTGACTTCAATAAAGGAATTGATGTTGTGATATATTAATCCTATGATATCTCTATTCTTTTCCATCCAAGCTAATTGTTTCCACTGAGAAGTTGGCATAGGAATGAGTCCATAAAGATGAGGCAAAATCTTCAACCATCTACAATATGTGATAATACCTTTTACCCATGAATTATAATTATCCCCAATAAAATACCCAATAGTAGGATGGATTCTATATTCTATGATTTTGGCCATGATGTACTTCTCACATGAAACAATAAGATCAACAAATAAATGCACCCCCAAAATGAAATAGATCAAATAACACACCAAAAATAGATGATTTTGGCACTTTATACTTAGTGCATGTCGATAAAATCACAATCAGGTGTCACCTTTTAGGCTAACTTATCAGCATAGCTGAATTTTAGTATTTCTTACTAAAAAATAATTTTTGTCAAACATATGGTCTAGCTAGATTCATTCTAGCAAAGTTAGATAAGTGCTTTAACTTTTCCAATTGGAAATGTTTATTAAATGCATGTTTTATACCACATTGGGTCTAATTACCATAAAAATAAAATTATTTTAGAAAAGTGGTGTTTCAATAACTCCTAATCTTTTTAATGATTTTTTTTTTAAAATAAAAAAATACCCATTTATAGAGATCAGAGTTAAGAACATCCTCAAATATATTTTATAGTGTTTTAATTAGATATAGTTTATTGTAATTAAAAAATATTACAAGTAGGTATTTTAACAGTCAAGGAGATGTTGATTCAGAGAAAGGAAAAAAATGTAAATCATATTAAATAAATTTGAAAAATATATGGTGCACTAGAGGAGAGATTCATCTTCAAAAATATATATTTCTTTTTTTTACTTGGGATATATTTGTTATGAAAAATATGTTACAAGATGAAAAGTGTCAATTTCAGTGAGTTGGAATTTGAATTGTTATAAAAGAGAAAATATAGGTCACAAACCAATTTTTGTTTCTTCATGCACTAGCTATATATGTCATCTATGACATATTTTGAAATTAGGGGAAAAAGGTTTATTTAAATATAAATTTTTGGTGGGAACTAGACCCCTAATTTTTAGCATTTTTTTGCAACTGAAAATTTGTCTTTAAAAATTAAAAAAAAATATATCAACTCTTATTAAAAATATTAGACATAAACTTCATCCATTTTATCACATTTAATTAGTTTACATCATCTTTAAATTCCAAATATAAATGTCATTTTTATACTATTGAAGCTGAACAACTTTGATTTTTGTTAGCCTCTTCCTGTTAGAATAACTGAGAGGGGGGTGAATCAGTTATCCAGTGTCCCAATACAAAATGTATAATCCAAAAATAAATACTTAAAAATTTTGATACTCAGTAACTTAAAATACTGTACTGTCTATGCTTTTACCAATTACCAGTTTAAAACATATAGTAGTTACCGATCAAATCAAATATGCAACATGCAAATATGACATCAAACAAACATCACAATCAACACATAACACAAGAGATTTAATGTGGAAACCCCGTGAAGGGAAAAACCACTTGGGACTGGCAACCCAAAAATATTCACTCTTCTGAAGTGAGGTCGGTGAAGACCCAACCCTGTTAAAGGTTACAAACACGCTGTTAGGTGTGACCTTGTTGGAGGATTTTAGACCAACCGTTATTGTCCAACTAGCAGTCACTCTGAGATTGAGAGGATAACAATGTTCATTCTATGAATGATACATAAAAGACTTTCTTAGTCCACTTGGTTAAGAGATTTGACTATGTACAATGGTTAAAATGTAACAGTAGGTGATCTACCTTAATACAACTTCAATTGCAAATATACAGATCAATGTTAAGCTCATTCAATCCTCTGATCATTAAATCAATTCTGTTCCAAACAATGTTCAACTTACTGTCGCTCAGTAATAACTTCCTGTAGCTCGGTAAAAACTCTGTAGTTCGATTCTTACTAACTAGTTGATCAGGTATGCATGAAAACTTGTTCACGCGATAACTTTGCAGTCTCCTCCTTCCGACATTTCCCATTAACTATGAAATCTCCAGTCTCTTATATAGACAAGTAAACCATTTTCTTCTGCTCCATCAGATTTTGTCGCTTAATCATCTTCATTGATTTTACCTCTTAAACATATCTTAGCACTTGTGTCAATAACACATGTGATCCTCATCCTTTAGATCTTTTTTGAATTTTGTTAGTCGTCGATCTAGTGTAACAAACATTATCTGTTACCTCAAAATCATACACTTTCTAGCTCATGAATCTTATCAGCTAAACTAATCATTTAATTCTTTTCTCCTGCTCGGTTAACAAAGAAATGTGTTGGTGAACACAAGCTCAGTTTATATTGTGCTCAATATACACTACATCCCGTCGGTGTATACTGAAATGCTTCATCAACCAACAACACTGCCTTGTATCTTTTAGCTCTTTTCCTCATCATAGATGAATGAAACATAATCAAGTCAATAACATAAAGTCATAGACTCATCAGCAAGTTACTCAATGTATTCTTTATCCTCATTTGTCATATCCATCTTTCTCATGTAGATATTTCTATACTTCATCTCTTTTACTCCTTTTCTATAGATGTTTCGGTATAGTAACTTACAAGATAAGTGTTGTCAAACTAGTTGACATCAATGACAACATAATACTGATTTAATCATATTACATATCTAATCAATTAGCTCGATGATCTTAAATCACAGATTCTTCAATCAAGTTCTAAATTCGTTGTAGTTCATCAATCTCTCCCTTTGGCATTGATGGCAACTCAAGTAATATGAAATATACCATACACATACCAAACATGTGTTCTACAACTCTGTGAACAAATGTTGTACAAGCTCTCCCTAGCTTAATATGTTTAATCACTACGTTACTCAACAACATTACAAATGCAGCTTTGACATTTTGCACATAATATTTTTTTTCTCTCGGATTCCTTCTTCTATTCTCAGTAACTAATCTTTAGTGCTCTCCCTTTCTTCAATTTGTATCTCCCTTAGATAGTTCTCATCGGTCCATATTATTTCATATGGTTTATCTCTCTCTTTGAAAACAATGCCAAAGAAACAAATAAACATATAGCTCTATAGTATCCAAGTAACTCTCTATTTTCTGGTGCATACTTTGTATCTTTGTATACTAATATGCCAGTCGGTTACAGTTCTCCAACTTTTCACACCCTTAGACATGATCCAAAGTGTGAACTATGTTGCATCAACATGAATGATCTTTTGATAAGATTAGGCTGATGCAACATCTAGATCACATTAGTGATCGGTAGATAGGGGATAGACCCCAAGTCTAGTCCTTAAGTACTCAAATGTATCCTTCAATAGAGCCTTTGTAAATATGTCTACAAGTTGTTCTTTTGATGTAACAAACTCTAGCTTAACTTGCTTCTCCTGTACTTATTCTCTCACGTAGTGATACTTAATTGATATATGCTTTGTTTTAGAGTGCATCACTAGATTCTTTGAAATGTTTATTGCACTAGTGTTATCATAGTATATAATCACTAGCTCAGTGATTATCTCATGCATACCTTCCAGAACTTGCTTAATATATGCAATGTTTGAACAGTTTGTAGCAGCAAAAACATACTCTGCTTTGGCTGTAGACTGAGAAATATAAGTCTGCTTCTTACTTGTCCATGTAACAAGTCTTTCTCCAAAGAAAAATGCTCCTCTGGTGGTACTTTTTATGTCATCCATATTTCCAGCCCAATCAGCGTCAGTATAGACTCTGAGTTCAAACTTGCCTTCCTTAGGATACCATAATACATAATCTTCTGTTAAGAGTTATGGAAGACAAAAGGACCCACTACCCAAACAGCTTCAAGGTAAGATCACTGAAATTGTTAGGAATGAATGCTAAATGTTTGGCATCCATTATGTAGTATTTTTTGTTGCATTCATGACTATGATTGTCATTGATGTCAACACAGTGATTTACCAGAGACTTACAGAGAAGCAAACAATGTTTGGATTAGCGCACGTGGGATAGTGCAGTTGGAGCTATGCGATGTTGAGGATAGACTCTTTGATATGTTATATGTTTATGATTAAGAGCATAGATAGTAATTCATTTATTCATGGAAGTTATGAGCATTTTGGTGGAAGCAGTATTCAGGCAGTATTCCTAAGTAGTGGTTTGTGGAAATTGGATGATATCTCCTAATTGGGATGGAATCTGATTTTGCATAGTTAAAGGGAAGTTGAAGACACATTTTTAGTGACATGGATGATAGTGCAAACTTCTAGGTCACACGAGTGAAGAATTATTGTAGTTGGAAGCTGACAGTTTTGTGTAATTTTGATGTAGCGTGTGGAAACTTTTATTTTGTAATTGTATGCTAACTCATTTGTAATTACTTGAGTGTGGTATAAAGGAAATAATGTTTTTCCTTGTTGGAATATGTTTTTATGTGTTGATGTATGCATAAAGTGAAGAAAAGAGCTAATATAGTTGTGAAAGCGAATTTGTGAAGGAAGACATGCGAAGTATAGAGATTTGAAATTGAGATCTAGTGTAACAATGAGTGCGGTTTGGCACAGTCAAAGAAGAGGTAACATATTATTGAGATCAGTAATCTTTTGGTATTATTCTATTGAGTGATACAAAGATCAATTGGACAGTGTGTTCAGTGATCATACCTTGAAGCTGTTTGGGCAGTGGGTCCTTCTGTCTTCCATAACTCTTAACAGGGTTAGAATCTTTTAACAGGGATTCAAAATCTCCTAATAGGGATTCATATGTACTGAATGTATTTCATAAGACTCCTAAAAAATTCCATCCTTTCACAAGGAATATTCATATTAGTGCATCTTTTTTGGGCATCATTCCCACCGGGGTTTACTCTTTGATCAAGAGGTTACCTAGTCAACATATCTTGTGTTATTGCATTATTGTGTATGAATATCTTTCTATGGTTGGTAATTATATTTCTTACTTGGTATAATGTTGTTGAAATTGATAAAATTTATAATTAATAGATAACTAATTCACCCCCCCCCCCCTCTTAGTTATCTTGGTGGAATTTACTTTCTAACGGGGCCATCTTGCTCATCGGTTTCTCTTTCCTATTGTTCTATGTTATTTTCTTGCTGACCAGTTATCACAGGCTGCAGCTTGGGTAGATACTCTGGGTGTTCAATGTAAGTGAATCTACCAGAGTCTTCTAGTTCCTTTGTACTTTCCTTTGCATTATTTTCATCAAACTCATCAACTCGGACATTAGTGTTTTCAATCATTTTATTAGTAGTTTTATTAAGACACTTATATGCTTTGCTTTCACTAGAATATCCTAGAAATATCCCTTCATCACCTTTTGAGTCAAATTTCTCATTTCTCTCATCTTTTAGGATAAAACATTTTCTTCCAAAAATCCTAAAATAACTTACAGTAGGTTCGTGTCCAAACCACAACTCATATGGTGTCTTGTTAGTGTCCTTCTTTAGTTGCACTCGGTTCAAAATATAAACAGCTGTACTGACAGCTTCCCTCCAGTATGTCTGAGCAACATTCTTTTGCAACATCAGTGTTCTTACACAGTCAACTATTGACATATTCCTTCTTTCAACAATCCCATTCTACTGAGGTGTTCTCAGTGCTGAGACCTATCTTTTAATACCATGCTCATTACAGAAATTAGTAAATTCATCAAAGATAAATTCACCTCCTCTATCAGATCTTAGGCATTTCAATTATTTACTAGTCTCTTTTTCTACCTTAGCTTTATACCACTTGAACATCTTAAATGCTTCAAACTTTTCTTTCAAGAACATAACAATCATCAATCTAGTATAGTCATCAACAAAATGAATAAAGTATCTATCACCATAATAACTCTGAGTTCTCATAAGACCACACAGGTTGGTATGAACCAACTCAAGTATTTTCTTTGTTCAATAATCCTTACTTTTGAAACTAGATTTAGTCATCTTACCTTTCTAACATTCATGATACATAACATGATCTAGTTTTGACAAGTTAGGCTGACCTCTAACTCTTTTCCTTTTATTGATCTTAATCATGTTATCAAAATTCACATGCCATAACCTTTTATGCCACAATCAAGCATCTTCATTTTTCATCATCAAGAAAGAAGATTCATCAGTATCAAGATAAAATAGATTACCTCTTGATTGTGCACCAGTTCCAACTAATCTTCCACCATCATCAAAGATTTTTACTTTCTTTCTCTCAAAAGCAACTCAGTGACCTGAATTGTTTAGATGTGCCACACTTAACTATTGGAAACTGAATTGAAACAATTGTTGTATTGTCATTGATGTCAAACCTTAATTGGTAAGACTATTGTTACATAGGAAAGTACTATATCTATTTGAGTTTTGCTAAGAGGGCTAAGCAAGGTTGGTAACAATAGCACCTAAGGAAAGGTTGAGTTATCTTGATACTACAAAGTGTACTTGACTATGTTGAACTATGATGAGATAATGTATTGTTTATCTTAGTAAGACTAAAGACTAAACTAGTAGGCTTAACTGAGAAAAGAATGAAAAAATCATGTTTAAGCCGAGTAATGTTAGTGTCGACCGAGTAGTATATGCTGAGCAAATTATAGTGTCAACAGAGCACCAGTAAATTTCTGAGGAAGACAGTGCAAACCGAGGAGACAGTTTTAGTATTGACCAAGTGTTCTACATGAAGACCGAGTGAACAATCACAGTATTGACTGAGCATCAACAATTTTATATTTGAAGAGAATTTAATTTTGGAGCCGACATTGTTGAATTCTTGGATTATGTAAAACGTGTTGACTTTATTTATTAATTGTTTGGAAGTATTAAATGCTTTGTAAAACATTTTATTGTAAATCTTTGAGGAATTTGAGATTATTCTAGAAAAGGAGACGAAGAACATAAAGCAAGTAGATTCAATGAATCTAACCTAACCATAAGATCTACGAATGATATTGAGTGGCAAAAGATGAGTTAACCTAATTGAGGAAAATATAAGGGAACCTAAACATTGTGATATGTATGTACATGGTGAACAAAGAATGTTGGAAGAGGAAAGTTTTATTGACTGAATAAGCAGAAAAGGCTAAAGGAGAATGGTGGTGATTGCTTGAAGAAAAGTTCCGAGCAGATCAGAGATGGAAATGGAAAAGTTTCAAAGTTAGTAAACTAGCATTAGTGTACGAAATTGAATCTGATATTTGAAAAGTGAGTTGTATATTTTTCAGATAATACTGCTACTACTTTCTACCCATTGTAGCAGTTAAAATCCTTTTAATAGAGGTTGACCTAACAGTCATATGTTAAATCCTTTGAACAAGGTTGCATTCTAATGGAGTGTATGTAAGTCCTATGACTAGGCTCACTTTTAACAGGGTGATTGAAATCTTTTAACTGGGTCACATTTGACAGTGTGTATTGTAACCTTTGACAAAGTTGGCTTTTTACTGAGCTTACTTCAGAAGAGTGAAAATAATAGTAGCATATTACAAAGTGGTTTTTCCCAAATTGGGTTTCCACTATAAAACTTGGTGTTTATACTTGTGTGAATGTTTAGATCTGAACATTGCTATGTTTTACAAGTTAAGTTATAGCTAGGTAGTGAACTGCATTGTTAGATGTTTCTATTATTAAATCAATGATGACCGAGTTTGTTTTGGTTTTGGATCTGATTTAACGATAAGTTTATCAGATTGTTTTTATACATCAGGACCTGAGAACAACTGATTCACCCCCCCTCTTTGTTGTTCTAAATCATATTAACAATTGGTATCAGAACTAAGTTGCTTATTATTAGTGTGGACAAATATCAAGTTTAAAGGGGCTTGAAGCAAATGATCAAGATGTATAAGAAGGAGGTACCGAAGCTGAAAAAAGAAAATTTCCCTACATGGAAAAGCTTGATGAAGCTACATCTAGCTGGTATTGGTGGCTCTGCAAAGTACTACATTGAGAACAGCTATGTCTCACCTGTTGCACCTTTGACTACCGAAGAAATGAGAGCTAAGCAAGAACATAATCAGGCAATGCTGGAAATTGCATCTGCCCTAAGCTATCCAAAATTTGAGGACATTAAGGACTACACAACTACAAAGGATATGTGGGACACTCTTGCAAGGATCTATGGTGGTGACTTGAATGTGCTGAAAACAAAGGCCGAGAGTCTTAGAGGTAAGTTTGATGAAATGAGAATGCAAGAAGGTGAAAGCATTGCACAATATTGTAGTAGAATAAAAGAAGTTGTGAATGCTATTAGAGGATCTAATGGGACTATTGATGATGAAACTATAATAGGAAAATTATTAAGAACCCCGCATCCTATATATGCTATTAAGATCTCAGCTATTCAGGAATCTAGATGTAACTCTACTAATGTGCTTACCTTGGAAAGTTTGGTGGGTAAGCTGACTGCTTTTGAACTCTCTAATTATGATAATTTCACCATTGGAAGTATTGGAAATATTGAATCTGCTTTTAAGTCACAGCTAGTTCTGAACAAGCCAAAGAAAGAAAAATAAATATGCATCAATGAAAGTGATAGTGAAAGTGACAGTGAAACTTCTGATGAAGACCTAGAAGATCTAGAATCTCTTATGGCTAGAAGACTAAGAAGGGGAAAAGGAAAGTATAAAGGTAAACTCCCTATTATATGTTTTGCATGTAATAAAGTTGGTCATATAGCTACTAGATGTCCTGATAGGAAGGATAAAGGTGATGAAAGGAAAAGCAAACACAAAGACAAAAAAGATGACAGAAGCTACCGATGGAACAGAGACTACAAGGGAAAAGGTAAGAAATCTTGTTACTTTGCTAAAAAAGAGACTAACACTGATAGTGATGATTGTGAAATTGAGGTAGTTTATGTGGCAATGAAAGATGAATCTGATGAGGATGAGAAAACTGCATTAATATCCTATGTGAACAAGAATGATAAATGGATTATTGACAGTGGTTGTTCACATCACATGACTGGTGACAAAAATAAGTTTGAGACTTTACATCATTATAGAGGTAAAAGTGTAAAATTTGGTAATGATGCACCATCTCCTATTAGAGGAAAAGGTTTGATTAAAGTAACTGATAAGATATCTTGTGAAAATGCATATTGGGTTGAAGGTCTTAATTACAATTTGCTAAGTGTTTCTCAGCTTAACAAAACTGGTTACCGAGTGGAATTTCATCACAAGCAAGCTAAAATATATAATGCTGCTAGAGAACTGATTGGAAGTGGAGATCAGACTATAGGTAATTTGTTCTATCTTGACCTATCTAAAGAAACATGTTTGATTGCACAACTTGATGATATTTGATTATGGCATAAAAGGCTGTGTCATGTTAACTTTGACAATCTGGTAGAGATAAGTAAGAAGAAAAAGGTAAGAGGCCTACCTAGATTAAATAAACCTAAGAATGTGATGTGCAAGGAATGTCAGTTAGGAAAAATGACAAAGTCAAGTTTCAAGAGAAAATCCTTTACTTCTGAAAACATTTTAGATTTGGTTCATACTGACCTTTGTGGACCTATGGGTGTACAAAGTTACTGTGGTGCTAGATACTTTATCTTATTTGTTGATGATCATACTAGGATGATGCATGTGATGTTTTTAAAAGAAAAATCTAAAGCTTTTCAATATTTTAAGTGGTATTTGGCTAAAGTTGAAAAGGAGACAGGTAGGAACCTGAAATTTCTTAGATCTGACTAAGGTGCAGAATTTACATCAAATGAATTTAATCTATTTTGCAATGATAGAGGAATTAAAAGATGGATGTCTACATCTAGAACACCTCCATAGAATGGTATAGCAGAAAGGAGAAATAGATCTATTTTGGATTATGCAAGGACATTGATGATTGAAAAGAATGTGGCATAGATATATTGGAAAGAAGCTATAAGCATTGCTATCTACACTTTTAACCAAGTACATATCAAGAAAGGTACAAATCTGACACCTTATGAATTATGGCATAGACATGCACCAAGTGTTAAATACTTTAGAATCTTTGGAAGTAAGTGCTATATATTAAAAGACACTAGGAATGAAAATTTTTATGCTAAGAGTGATGATGGCATATTCCTCGGGTACTCCACAAAAAGTAAAGCTTATAAGTGTTTGAACTCTAACACTAACAAAATTGTGGAAAGTGTGAATGTAAAAATTGATGAGTATGTAGAAAGAAATGAAGCTAACAGAAAAGAGAACTAGAAGATTATAGATCTTTTGTGTACATTGAAGAAGAGGAAGAGGCAAGTAATAGACTTGCACCTGATGCCGAGTCTTGGGTAAGCAATGCCGAGAAATAGATAGAAGTTGTCAAGCGTCAGGAAAACAGTGCCGAGAGAGAACAAGAACATGTTGAGCTACAAGAAAATGATGTTGAGTATTAGGAAGAGGTTGTCGAGCATTCTGAAGTTGAATCTGACAATCTTATTGAGGAACATGATGAAATAGAGGAGAGAATAGCTGAACATATTTTGGCAAAATATGTGAGAAGACATCATAAGCCTAAATAGATAATTCAAGACAAATATATTGGAATCTAGATGAGAAGTAAGATGAAGGATCCAACATGTCTACTATGTGAGTTTAAACCGAAGACAACTAGAGAAGCATTGGAGAATAAAGACTGGATACAATAAATGAATGAAGAAATTGACTAGATTGAGAAGAATGATACTTGGACTCTGGTGCCGAGACCTAAAAATAAGAATGTTATAGGAACAAAGTGGGTATTTCAGAATAAGATGAATGAAAATGGTGAAATCACTAAGAACAAAGCTAGGCTAGTATGCAAAGGCTACGCACAAGAAGAAGGAATAGATTATGGGGAGACATTTCCCCTGTAGCTAGATTGGAAGGAGTAATAACTCTGCTTTCATATGTTGCTTATAAAGATTTCAAGGTATATCAAATGGATGTCAAGTCTGTATTTTTGAATGGTATACTAGAAGAAGTTTAAATAGAACAACCAGAAGGTTTTATTGATCCAAACAGAAGACACATGGTGTGCAAACTGAACAAAGCAATATATGGATTGAAGCAAGCACCTAGAGCATGGTATGAAAGGTTGCACAACTACTTGATACAGATTGGATTTTCAAGAACAAATGACACAAGCAATCTATACATGAAGGATGAAGAAGGTAAAGGTATCTTGTTGGCAAAAAAATTTGTTGATGACATTATTTTTGGTGGACAAGATGCATTATGCAAAATTTTCTCAAACAAAATGCAAACTGAATTTGAAATGAGTATGTTTGGTAAGATCAAATTCTTTGTTGGTTTACAAGTATATCAGAGGAAGAATGGGATTTTCATTACATAGTCTAAGTATGTTAATGAAATACTAAAAACTTTTGGGATGGAAGATGCTAAACCAATAGGAACTCCTATGGTTACTGGACAAAAGTTATCTAAGAATGATGATGCTGCAGAAGTGAATCAAACTCTGTACAGATCTATGATTGGAAAATTGTAGTATGTTGTACACAGTAGACCAGATATTGCATTAGCTATTGGGATTGTGGCAAGATTCTCTGCTAATCCTAAGGAAACACATATGATGGCCATGAAAAGAATTATGAGATCCTTGAAAGGAACTACTGACTATGGTCTATATTATAAGAAGGATGACAAATTTTAACTCTGAGTTTATACAGATCCTAATTGGGCAGGAAATGTAGATGATAGAAAGAGTACAAGTGGTGGAGCTTTCTTTCTTGGATAGAGATTAGTCTCCTAGACAAGCAAGAAACAAAATTGCATTTCCCAATCTACTGTCAAGGCCAAGTATGTTGTTGTTGCAGTGAACTATTCAAACTTGGTATGGATAAAACAATTGTTGATAGGCATGAAAGAAGAAATCACTAAACCTGTTGTTATTTTCTGTGACAACACAAGTGCTATCAATATTTCTAAGAATCCAGTGATGCACACTAAGACCAAACACATTGCAATCAAGTATCACTACTTGAGAGAATTAGTACAAGACAAAGAAGTTCGAATGGAATATGTGAATACAAAAGAACAACTAGCAAACATATTCACTAAAGCTTTACCCAGAGAAGCTCATGAGTATTTGAGAAGTCAATTAGGGGTTCTTCCCCTAACTGAGGCTGCCTAGACAAGCTAGGAGGACTACATCAAATGTGCTACAATAGAACATTTGACAAATTGATGTAGAAGATTGTCACACTTTAGGGCTGGCCTAGAGTTGTGAAGAGAAGAAAAGACAAGAAATCAGTCATAAGAAAGATGATAGAGGGAGATTTACAGAGCTGCATAGATATTATCTACATCTAATGGATGTAAGTTTTAGTTGCTTCTTTGGCATTTTTTTCAAAGAGGGAGAATGTACTGATATGATAACATATGAGATATGATAACACATGATACTAAAAACTAAGAGTTGATAAGCTGATGGAACTAAAAGAAAAGAGGATGATGAATTGAAATGTGGAATCAAGATAGAGGGAGAGCTGTATACTTATAACGGTCACATGAGTGAGGCTTACAGGATTCTGAATCAGAATGAAGCTAAGGATATTATAAGTAAGTTTTTGATGGACAGATAAGTTTATAGATTGGTTGGTAATCCATGTGTTATTCAGATGATATCATATGGTGTTGCCATCAATGCCAAAGAGGGAGATTGTTGGAAACTAAATTGAAACAATTGTTGTATTATCATTGATGTCAAACTTTAATTGGTAAGACTGTTGTTACTTAGGAAAGTACTATATCTATTTGAGTGTTACTAAGAGGGCTAAGCAAGGTTGGTAACAATAGCACCTAAGGAAAGGTTGATTTATCTTGATACTACAAAGTGTACTTGACTATGTTGTACTATGATGAGATAATGTATTGTTTATCTTAGTAAGACTGAAGACTAAACCAATAGGCTTAACAGAGAAAAGAATGGAAAAATCATGTTTAAGCTGAGTAATGTTAGTGTTGACTGAGTAGTATATGCCAAGCAAATTATAGTGTCGACCGAGCACTAGTAAATTGTCGAGGAAGACAGTGCAAGCTAAGGAGACAGTTTTAGTATTGACCGAGCATTCTACATGAAGACTGAGTGAACAATCACAGTATTGACCAAGCATCAACAATTTTATATTTGAAGAAAATTTAATTTTGGAGCCGACATTGTTGAATTCTTGGATTATGTAAAACGTGTTGACTTTATTTATTGATTGTTTGGAAGCATTAAATGCTTTGTAAAATGTTTTATTGTAAATATTTGAGAGATTTGAGATGATTCTAGAAAAGGAGCCGAAGAACATAAAGTGGGTAGATTTAATGAATCTGACCTAACCCTAAGATCTATGAATGAGATTGAGCGGCAAAAGATGAGTTAACCTAATTGAGAAAAATATAAGGGAACCTAAAAATTGTGATATGTATTTACATGGTGAACAAAGAATGCTAGAAGAGGAAAGTTTTATTGACTAGATAAGAAGAAAAGGCTGAAGGAGAATGGTGGTGATTGCTTGAAGAAAAGTTTCGAGAAAATCAGAGATGGAAATGGCAAAGTTTCAAAGTCAGTAAACCAACATTAGTGTATGAAATTAGATTTGATATTTGCAAAGTGAGTTGTATATTTTTTAGATAATACTGCTGCTACTTTCTAACCATTGTAACAGTTAAAATCCTTTTAACATAAGTTGACCTAATAGTCATATGTTAAATCCTTTGAATAAGGTTGCATTCTAATGGAATGTAAGTCCTATCACTAGGCTCACTTTTAATAGGGTGATTGAAATCCTTTAACTGGGTCACATTTGACAGTGTGTATTATAACCTTTGACAGGGTTGGCTTTTTACTGAGCTCACTTCAGAAGAGTGAAATAATAGTAGCATGTTACAAAGTGGTTTTTCCCAAATTGGGTTTCCACTATAAAACTTGGTGTTTATACTTGTGTGAATGTTTAGATCTAAACATTGCTATGTTTTACAAGTTAAGTTATAGCTAGGTAGTGAACTACATTGTTAGATGTTTCTATTATTAAATCAGTGATGACCGAGTTTGTTTTGGTTTTGGATCTAATTTAAGGATAAGTTTATGAGATTGTTTTTATACATCAGGACCTGAGAACAACTAATTCACCCCCCCCTCTCTGTTGTTCTAAATCATATTAACATTAACAAGTTATAGTTCAGTCCATCTACCCAATAAGCATTTTCACATTTTATCCTATCATTTATCATCAGGGATCCTTTACCTCTTACCATATAGGGTGTGTCATTACCCATCCTAACAGATCCTCCATTGTATTCTTTAAGTTGATCAAATTTCTCTTTATCACCAGTCATGTGATGTGTATAGCCACTATCTATTATCCATGTATTTTTTTTTAAACTTTAGAGATCAGCATTGTTTCTACATGTTTTTCTTCTTCCTCTGAGTCATCTGTCATAGCAACAAATACAACTTCTACATCATCATCATAATCAGATTCAAATTCATTATCTTTGGCTATGTAACATACCTTTTTTCCTTTATCATTATTGTCTCCGTTATCTCTATTGTAGTGTTAGTAGCCTCTATTGACTCTTCTCCCATAGCTTCCTTCAGGTCGGTCTTTGGTTCTTTCATCATCTTTCTTATGTGGACATCTAGCAGCGATGTGGCCAACCTCTTTACAGTTAAAGCATGCCAAAGGTAGCTTACCTCTATACCTTCCTTTACCTTTGGGTAATCTTCTGGCCATAAGAGCTTCAAGTTCATCAAGCTCATCATCGGTATTGCTATCACTATCATCAATCTTATTATTCCTGCTAGACTTGCCAATCTTCAGAGAAGACATGAAAGCAGATTCCACAGATGGAACAATACTGTTGTCAAAGTTATTTAATTCAAAGGTTGTAAGTTTACCAATCAGATTGTCAAGTGTAAGGACATTACCAGTTGCAGACCTTGTTTCATGAATAGCATAAATTATGATTGTGTAAACTAGAAAAAAGGTTTTGAGGACTTTGCTCACAACTATTTCTTCACTAATAACTCCATCAGATGCTCTAATAGCATGTACTACCTCTTTTAGTCTATTTGTATATTGCACAATATTCTCACCTTCCTTCATCTTCATATCATCGAATCTACCCCTTAAGCTTTCTACTTTGGCTCTTTTCACATTCACATCTCCACTGTAAACTTGAGAAAGTTTATCCCACATGGATTTTGCAGTAGTGCAGCTTTTAATATCTTCAAATTCAACATCGATACAAGAAGCAGCAATCTCCATCATAGTAACATTGTGTTCATGCATGTCTCTCAGTTGATCAAGTGTCAGGGGACTATGGGTCAGTTTTATATATTCATTCTCCATCAATTCTAGTGTAACATTCCCAATTCCAGATATGTGCAGCTTCATCTGGCTTTGCCATACTACGAAGTTCTCTTTGTTTAGCTTTGGCACTTCCCTCTTATACATTTTGAGATCATTGTACTGAAGTCCTTAAAACTCTATTCTAAGAAACCAATGCTTTGATACCAATTGTTAGAATAACTGAGAGGGGGGTGAATCAATTATCCAGTGTCCCAATAAAAAATGTATAATCCAAAAACAAATACTTAAAACTTATGATACTCAGTAAATTAAAATATTGTACTATCTATGCTTTTATCGATTACCATTCTAAAATATATAGTAGTTATAGATCAAATCAAATATGCAACATGCAAATATGACATCAAACAAACATCACAATCAACACATAACACAAGAGATTTAATATGGAAACCCTGTGAAGGGAAAAACCACCTGGGACCGGCAACCCAAAAATATTCACTCTTCTGAAGTGAGGTCGGTGAAGACCCAACCCTATTAAAGGTTACAAACACACTATTAGGTGTGACCGTGTTAGAGGATTTTAGACCAACCATTATCATCCAACCAGCAGTCACTCTGGGGTTGAGAGGATAACAATGTTCATTCTATGAATGATACATAAAAGACTTTCTTAGTCCACTTGGTTAAGAGATTTGACTATGTACAATGGTTAAAATGTAACAGTAGGTGATCTACCTTAATACAACTTCAATTGCAGATATATAGATCAATGTTAAGCCCATTCAATCCTTTGATCATTAAATCAATTCTATTCCAAACAATGTTCAACTTACTATCACTCGGTAATAGCTTCATGTAGCTTGGTAAAAAATCTGCAGTTCGGTTCTTACTAACCAGTTGATCAGGTATGCATGAAAAATTTTGCAGTCTCCTCCTTCCAGCATTTCCCATTAACTATGAAATCTCCAGTCTTTTATATAGACAAGTAAACCATTTTCTTCTACTCCATCAAATTTTGTCGCTTAAGCATCTTCGTTGATTTTGCCTCTTAAACATACCTCGACACTTGTGTCAATAACACATTTGATTCTCATCCTTTAGATCTTTTTTGAGTTTTGTTAGCCATTGATCTTGTGTAACAAACATTATCTATTACCTCAAAATCATACACTTTCCAACTCATCAATCTTATCAGCTAAACTAATCATTTAATTCTTTTCTCATGCTCGGTTAACAAAGAAATGTGTCAGTGAACACAAGCTCGGTTTATACTGTGCTTGGTATACACTACATCCCGTCGGTGTATACTGAAATGCTTCATCAACCGACAACATTGCCTTGTGTCTTTCAGCTCTTTTCCTCATCATAGATGAATGAAACATAATCAAGTCAATAACATAAAGTCATAGACTCATCAACAAATTACTCAATGTATTCTTTATCCTCATCTGTCATATCCATCTTTCTCATGTAGATATTTCTGTACTTCATCTCTTTTACTCATTTTCTACAGATGTTTCGGTATAGTAACTTACAAGATAAGTGTTGTTAAACTAGTTGACATCAATGACAACATAATACTGATTTAATCATATTACATATCTAATTAATTAGCTTGGTGATCTTAAATCAAAGATTCATCAATCAAGTTCTAAATTAGTTATAGTTCATCATTTCCTTTGTAAAAGGGTGACAAATTATTTTACTTTTACCCATGTATAATTGCCACTTTAAAAAATTAGCCAAAGTGGACTTTGATTTCAATGATTTCAACTATAAAATTAAGGCTATACAAAACACAAACAAATAAGACACAAGATCACTCAAGGATCCAATAAGTTACAAATGCCAAAAATAGGACAAAATAGAAAAAATGTTGAAATTGATATTTTCCCCCAAATAAGACTATAACCTGATAGAAAATATGGGAATTTCTTAAAAAATATGCACTTCCAAAAAAAATGGCACATGAAAATGTGTCTATATGAACCCAAACAAAGCCTCTGAAGTTACAAAAATCAAGATCAAACAAGAATAGCCATCAAAAACTGCCAATTCTAGAAAATTTGTCCATCAAAATAAAAAAATACCTACACAAAACTAAAGAGGCCAAAATTCTACCCCAAATAAAAAAAATGCATCAAAATCAAAGTTAGAATGACCGAGATACAAGGGTTTGAAAATTGCCTCCAAGGTTAGATAATAGTGCAGATGGATGAAGGAAGGTGAAATCAATAGCTATAACTTTATACTTCCCTACCAGAAGCATATTGGCAGGAAACCTCTGAACATAGAAGGATGTCACACCCCTATTCTTCTAGCAACTAAATTCATAATTGTAAATGGTGAGGGGGTTACAAAACTACATAATGTGCTAATGTCAACAAAACATGGGCCTAATTTTGATAGTCATAATCCTTCATAGAAAAAAGAAAAACCTAAATTCCCAAAGAAAACTATCACATTTAACATAACAAAATGTTGCTGCAGTGTTGAGCCGAAAATTGATGGTCATACGACCATCAACTGAAAAAGAAAAAAAATCCCAAAACGACTATACATGAGTCAATTAAAGATAGTGAAACAAGACATCAACTAAAAAAAATTCACTAGGCTTGACTAGATTTCTACGTAGCACTAATTAAGGTTGACTAGGATAGATATTGTCGATGTGACTCGGGAGTAGGGTAGATCGGCTCAACATTTGATAGAGCTAGGTGGATGTCATTAGTCTATTCAATGTCGATCAATGCTTCACCAATATTTATTGTGTCTATGGTACTGTGTTACGTGTATTCCCTATGATTTGATGTTGAATGGTGCTAGACTCAGATGCAATGTCTAGGAAATCAGATATGGGAGAGCTTTGTGATGTTAGATCAAACACAATGTAGATCGAAGTCTCCAATATTTGGGATGGACCCTTCTGTTAATTAGTGTTTCTCCTCTTTCAGCATCTTTAGAATATGATGATTTGGCATCTTCATCCACATATACAACTCTAGCCTGACCTTTAGTTCTCCTATTTTTCCTTCCTTGGTGTTGAGGACATTCATATGCCCTATGACCTTCTTCTCCACAGTGAAAACATGTTCCATAGAAGCCTCCTCTTCCTGATCCTTTTCCTCCTCCTCTTCCTATCTGATCTCTATTATTCTGATCATGGAAATGATTGAAATTGTTTCCTCTCTAATTTTGACTGCTATAGGCCTCATCCTTCTTTTCCTGATCTTCATTTCAGCCTCCATAAGATCATCCACTGGATCTTCCACCACAACCTCTTCCGCTTTGTCTTCTCTCAAACTTTTTGTTCATCTTTTCCTCTACTTTCAAGGCAAACTGGTATGCCTCTTCAATACTGTTCATTCAAACCAAATTCAACTCCTCATGAATGCTTGGCCTCAACCCATTAAGGTAGTTGGAAACTTTCTCCTTATCAGCTTCTACATGGCTTGTTCTGATGAGGATTTTAAAGAAATCCTCCATATACTCCTGAACAGATCTTCCTGCTTGCTTCAAACCTTGCATTTTCTTCAGTGGATCAAGCTCATAATCAACATGAATGAACTGTCACTTCAATCTAACTACCATCTGATTTCATCTTGTGATTTTCTCCTTTCCTCTTCTATTTCCATCCAATTGAATCTCATGCCACTAGATCTTCACATGACCCTTCAGTCTAGCCTTCAGAAACTTTACCCGATCAGGATCCTCAATATCTTCATACTCAAAATATTCTTCTAATTCATTGATCCAGTTGATTAAATCCTCTAGGTTAAGATTTCTTGAAAATGTAGGAACCTCAATCTTAGATCTTTTCCCAATCTTGGAAAGGGCCTTGAAAAGCCTTTCTTCTTCTTGGTTCAAAATTTTGACTTCTCCTTCCTGATCAAAATTTCTTTCTTCTTTGGCTTCATCCTCGCTTTCATCTCTGATTGTAAGATTCATTCCTCTATGAATCTCTTCTTGTAATGCTCACACTTGTCTCTAGAGGGCTCTAACCTCAGGTGTCACACCACCAGCTCTTCCACCACGTTCCCTTCGTGGAGGCATTTTCATGATTTATCTATGAAACCTTAAACCATGATTCTGGTGCAAACTACCTCATAGTCGGTGATCTATCTACACACTCATGAACTCCTTCTCTAATACCACTTGATGAAGGATGCTCCCCTTAATACCACAAACACATAGTAGAAATAGAGAAACGACAACAATTTGCAAGAACAAAAAATGGGCTTCTTATTATCTCCACAAATGTGGAATTACAAATTTCAAAATTACAATATGCAAAGCTACATGGGCATTTTCCTTACAATATTCTATAGGACAAAGCCTCGAATCATTACCAAGATCTACCCAGAACTACCCTAGACAACACTACGGGCCTTCCCTATATAGGCAATTTTCCATCGCCTGAGAAGGTTCAAGAAATTTAGCCATTAAGGCCGACTTCCCCTATAATTATTTTAATTTTCATAATTATTATATTAGGATCGGCTCAAAATAATTACAAAATTTATTTTTAGGTAGCCCAACTTTCGGAGGCCATAACTTTTTAGTAGTAGCTCCGTTTGGCTATTATAACCACTTTTGAGAAATGATAGGACCTGATCTATAGTACTTGACTCGCACAAGCTCCAATTAGTCAAAGTTTGATCATGATCCAGAGCCTGTAATGCCTTCAAAATTGAGCTCAAAGATTTTATACCCAAAAACCTCTATAACTTCACCAATACAGATGATATGGCAATGAAACTCAACTGGTAGGCTGATATGACTAAGATGAACCTCCACCTATGAAATCAGAACATTCCAAGCTTATATGATCAGCTTACTAAAAATAGTAAGTTTCCATAAATAGCAGCTCTGCACAAGATAGCCCTTATTGAAAAGAAATCATAAATATTTTTTGGTGATGCAAGATTGCTCTTACACCCAGGATGCCCCTGCATCAATAGGTCTATTAGGGACTCAAGGCTAATAAAAAAATGTTTTATTTAACCCTTACAACATGTGACTTAGAGAGCTCAATTCCCAAATTCCTATTTTTCACTTTCTTCATGCATACCATGGTTACATAGATCATGCTCATACACAAAAAACATGTTTCCAAATTGACATCACATGACACACTTTAAATTATTCATAATTATTACTTTTATAAATTTAACAACATTGTGTGTTAACCGAAATAGATACCTTATATAGATTCCTAATTTATAATAGACTATGTACTTCATTTTTCTCACCCAAAATGTTGTCCCATTAATGGTCATTTACAAAGTCGAAACCTTTCATTAAACATTATCCCTTGACATTCATAAAATTTTTCTAAGCTCAACATTGTGTGTTAACCCAAATACATACTTTATATAGATTCCTAATTTATAATAGGCTAGATACCTTGTATAGATTCCTAGTTTATAATAGACCATACTTCATTTTTCTCACCCAAAAAGATTGTCCCATAAATGGTCATTTGAAAAGTTGAAACCTTTCATTCAAAATTATCCCTTGACATTCATAAAAAAATTCTAAGCTCTTCCCTTAAAGATCTCATTGCCCAATTAAGGGAGTATGTTGATTTCTCAAAATAATCAACCAAAATTTCCTTATATCAAGGAATTATTCCATTATTTAGGACTCCCCATGCAATAAAAGCTCTTGGCTCTATTATATTGGATCATTTTCAAGTAGTGCAATCAAGTGGGTATTACCACCTCCCTTATTGTGCATTGAATTCTATATTAATTAGTACAAGTTGTTTAAGCTCTTCTACAAATTTAAGTTATGGTGATTTCTCTTTTTTCCATTTTATGAATCTATTATATCAAACGATCATACAATCAAAGGGTTGTAATTCAATTATGAAGGATGGTATGTTCCTCGATTTCTTTTATCTACAAATGCTCAAATCTCTTAAAAGTGTAATGAAAATAATGATATTGAAATCATATACCACATTGAATTCTATATCAATAAGTACAAATTATTTAATCCCTTCTACAAATTTAAGTGATGATGATTTTTGTTTAAAAATTTCCATTTTTCAAATATATTATATAAAACAAACATACCACCAAAGGGTTGTAATTCAATTATGAAGGATGGTATGTTCCTTGATTTCTTTATCTACAAATGTTCAAATCTTTTATAAGTGTAATGAAAAAAAATATTGAAATCATATGCAATACAATTTTGTTAAAGTAAGAACCGATTAATTTTTAACTTTTGATTAAAGAAATATAAAATCTAACTCTTATTACCAATGAGTTTCAAGGCTTATCTAAGTTTTAATGAAAAAATTTAGAAAAAGAAATAGATAAATAGACGTGTTGACATTGGCCACCACAAAATCTCCACATATATAGGCACAAATAGAAATTTGGAAGGACAAGCCTAATCTACGAAGCCTTCGCTTCAGTGGACTCAGTTTTCATAATATCAAGCTAAAATTAAACCTTACAGCAAAATAAAATAAATTACTACTGTTGTATTTTCTCTTAATTTTCTTGCTTGTAGGTTCCCCTTCAGCAACGTGGTTAGATGAGTCTCTGACAAAAGAGATAATGTCTTTGCAGGCCAAACGCATTTTCATTGGTACTGCCTACTTGTATTTTGTATCATGTTTGCAGTTACAAATGAACGAGAAGAAAATAGTGACTTGGTATATATTTCTGGATTATGTTTGGACCGTTTGGTTGATCCAGACTATGAGGGAGAAGATGTATTTTCTCTATTTGGTTTCACTTTTGAAACTCGAATAGGAATTTGAGTATGATTTTTTTTTTATAAAAATAAAGTATTTAACATTTTTTAATTTAATAATTTATTTTTATAAATTTTTTACTAAATTTAATTTTATATAGAAAATTGAAGTGAAGTTTAAAGGAATTTAATTCACATCAAATAGAAAGGTAAGGTTATCTGTATAAAAGAGAAGTTTAAATGAATTTTCTCTTTATTCATGTGTACGTCAACAAACCTAACATGAATGCGCTTCGTGTCATTGCAACCTACGTGAATGAAAATTGAAAAATGGAATTGCAGACCATTTTAGGTAGCTAAAGTTGGAGGCAGGAAACCAGGTTACAATCATTGATTGCAACCAAAATTCAAAAAAAAATTTGACAAAAAATTTGGAAAATAAATTCGAAATTTTTTTTTTAAAAATAAAAAATAAAATTTTTTTGGAAAAAATTCGATAAAAAATTTGAATTTTCTTTCGAATAAATAACAAAGTTACAAACCACCCAAACAAATAAAAAATAATTTAAATCCCTCTGCACACAAATGAAAAATTAAAAAATTAAGTAAATTTGCTTTACCCCCAATTCCAATTCCACCTTTTCAAGTGGAAGATGTAAATGCTCATTTTGGGCAAAATGAGCATTTACATCTTCCTATTCTATTTTCATATTACACTACCAAACTGAGGATTTGACAAAATTGAAAATTGCAAATGCTAATTCCAGGGTAATTCCCACAACCAAACGGGCCCTTAAATATGGTATTCAATGAATAAGAAGGATTTGAGTATGTTGGCCCAAAAAAGGAATTCATGTCCAAGATTAGTTGCAATCCATTGATGCACCTGCCTTAAGAATGGAGACAAGTATAGTAGAGAAAATTATAGCATTCTCCCATAAGGCTTCACTTCTCATACTTCCATCTTCTAGATATACCTCATACTAACTTACTATCAACATCTAACATTAGAACATTATTAGAAAATGCAATGCCAAACATCTAATATCATTCAAGTACTCTTTCTTGTGTAGCATACATCATATACTCTTTCCAATCATATACTCTTTCCAGCATGATACAGCCTTCAAATACTCTTTACTAAATAGGAATCATTAGATACGCTTTCCTACATAGCACAACTCCTCATTAAATGCAATCAATGCTCACAACATGTACAACCTTTCACCTACTTCTCAATCACAATGCATCAACATCTTATGTAGAGAAAAGTATATCATTCTCCCATAATGCTTCGCTTCTCATACTTCCATCTTATAGATATACCTCATACTAACTTACTATCAGCATCTAACATTAGAGCATTATTTGAACATGCAATGCCAAACATCTAATATCATTCAAGTACTCTTTCTTGTATAGCATACATCATATACTCTTTCCAATCATAAACTCTTTCCAGTGTGATACAGCCTTCAAATACTCTTTACTAAATAGCAATCATTAGATACGCTTTCCTACATAGCACAACTCCTCATTAAATGCAATCAATGCTCACAACATGTACAAACTTTCACCTACTTCTCAATCACAATGCATCAACATCTCATCCTACTTCATGTACTCTTTCTTGTGTAGCATACATCATATACTCTTTCCAATCATATACTCTTTCCAGCATGATACAGCCTTCAAATACTCTTTACTAAATAGGAATCATTAGATACGCTTTCCTACATAGCACAACTCCTCATTAAATGAAATCAATGCTCACAACATGTACAACCTTTCACCTACTTCTCAATCACAATGCATCAACATCTTATGTAGAGAAAAGTATATCATTCTCCCATAACGCTTTGCTTCTCATACTTCCATCTTATAGATATACCTCATACTAACTTACTATCAGCATCTAACATTAGAGCATTATTTGAACATGCAATGCCAAACATCTAATATCATTCAAGTACTCTTTCTTGTATAGCATACATCATATACTCTTTCCAATCATAAACTCTTTCCAGTGTGATACAGCCTTCAAATACTCTTTACTAAATAGCAATCATTAGATACGCTTTCCTACATAGCACAACTCCTCATTAAATGCAATCAATGCTCACAACATGTAAAAACTTTCACCTACTTCTCAATCACAATGCATCAACATCTTATGCAAAGAAAAGTATAGCATTCTCCCATAAGGCTTTGCTTCTCATACTTCCATCTTCTAGATATACCTCATACTAACTTACTATCAGCATCTAACATTAGAACATTATTTGAAAATGCAATGCCATCTAATATCATTCAAGCACTCTTTCCAATCATATACTCTTTCCAGCATGATACAACCTTCAAATACTCTTTAAGTTAAATATCAATCATTAGATACGCTTTCCTACATAGCACAAATCCTCATTAAATGTAATCAATGCTCACAACATGTACAACCTTTCACCTACTTCTCAATCACAATGCATCAACATCTTATGCAAAGAAAAGTATAGTGTTCTCCCATAAGGCTTTGCTTCTCATACTTCCATCTTCTAGATATACCTCATACTAACTTACTATCAACATCTAACATTAGAACATTATTTGAACATGCAATGCCAAACATCTAATATCATTCAAGTACTCTTTCTTGTATAGCATACATCATATACTCTTTCGAGCATGATACATCCTTCAAATACTCTTTACTAAATATCAATCATTAGATACACTTTCCTACATAGAAAAACTCCTCATTAAATGCAATCAATGCTCACAACATATACAACCTTTCACCTACTTCTCAATCATAATACATCAACATCTTATGCAGATAAAAGTATAGCATTCTCCCATAAGGCTTCGCTTCTCATACTTCCATCTTATAGATATACCTCATACTAACTTACTTGTTGGATACAATTATCTGAAGGACATTGTCGGATTAGCTATGTGTTGTCTTTGATGTCACACAAATGTCATATCAATTATCGCTCTCAGCATCTACTGAGTTCAGTCGGTCAGCTAAGCGGTTCTCAGTATCTACTGAGTTCAGTCAGTCAGCTAAGCAGTTCTCAGTATCTACCGAGCTCAGTCAGTCAGCTAGGTGGTTTTTAGTGTCTACCGAGTTCTCTCAGGTGTCTAAATGAAACATGACAGGGTAACAGTGTTAACCGAGCCTCCTCGGTTATCGAAGGAAAATTAGTGGTTACCAAGCTCTCTCAATCTCCAAAGGATGTTGCAGAATTTGCTGTGGTTACCGAGTTCTCTCGATCACCGAAGGAAATCTTTTCAGGATTAATGTTTACCGAGCAAGGTCGATCCTTTCAAAGAATTTTGTTATTACAGGTTGTTTATCCCAGCTGACTGTTATAATAATTATTAGTGCTGACTTGACAATCTAAATGATTATGAAATGGCATATATATATAGAAGGTCAAATGGTGAATAAAATATACAGCATGCAGAAATCATTTTGAAGAAAGGTGTGTGCGAATTTTGAAGGATGGTCAGATATCCTTGAGGAGAAGAAAAGATTTAATTGATCAGTAAGGATCTAGTGAAACAGAACAGAAATCTATATTCAGCAATTCAGTTGCAGGTTATTTCATTGTTACTCTCTAGCAATTGTAGCAGTGATATCAAAATCTCTTAACCAAGTTGGTTTAACAACCATTTTGTAAATCCTCTAACAAGGTAACAGTTCTATTGAATTGTTTCAAGACCTCTTACAAGGCCACTCCTAGTAGGGTGATTAAATCCTCTAATAAGGTCACACCTAACAGTGTGTTTTGTAACCTTTTACCAGGTTGGCTTCTAACCGGGCATCACTTCAAAAGAGTGAAAAATAGTAACTAGTTACATTGGTGGTTTTTCCCATATTGGGTTTCCATGGTAAATCTAGTGTCTCTTGTGTTCATGTTATTTTCTTTATTCATGTAAGTTAATCAGTGATGAATGCTTAAGAACAGTTTAATTATTACACACTTCAAGGATCAAGTTTTAAGAATTTTTTTGTATATTTACCGAGTGGCACAGGAAATAATTTGTTAAGATATTTAAGGGATCAGTGGTAATATTTTTGTGGTTAACTGATTCACCCCCCCCTCCCCTCTCAGTTACTGCATCTATATTTCCAACAATTGGTATCAGAGCTTTTGGTGCTTGCAGGAAGGGTTTCAAGGACCTAAGCTAAAGATCAGGATGTCTTACAAAAGAGAAATTCCAAGGCTTAACAAAAATAAATTTTTAGCATGGCAAGGTCTCATGAGATTACATTTGGCTTCCATTGGTGATTCAGGATGCAAATATATTGATCAAGAATATACAATTCCTACTGGCACATTAATTGTTGAAGACATTGCAGAGAAAAAGAACCATAACACTATGATGATAGACATTGCATCAGCTCTTAGCTATGAAGAATTTGATGAAATCAAAGACTACACAACTACTCATGAAATTTGGAACAAGCTGAAGAAAATCTATGGCGGTGATGACAATGTGAAGAGAGCCAAAGCAGAGAGCCTAAGAGGATAGTTTGATCAAATGAAAATGAGAGAAGAAGAAAACATTGCAAAATATGTTGAAAGAATCAAGACAAGTGTTAGTGCAATCAGAGCTTCTAGAGGAAAAATTGATGATGAAACGGTTATAAGTAAGGTTCTTAGAACATTACTCCCTATTTATGCAATAAGAGTTTCTGCTATTCAAGAAAGATGTGAAGAAAATCACAATATAACTTTGGATGCCTTAGTTGGAAGATTGACAGCCTTTGAACTAGATAACTATGACAACTATGTTCCAACTTCTAAAAATATTGAATCAACTTTTGAGGCCAAACTTTCACTCAAGAAAGGGAAGAAAATCCAATCAGAAAGTGAAGAAGAATCAGAGGAAAGTTCTAATAGCGATCTTGAAGTTATTGAAGCATTACTTGCAAAGAAGTATTCAAGAGGCAGAGGAAAATACAGAGGTAAAACTCCTCTAATCTATTTTTCATGTGAAGAAATTGGTCATATTGCAGCTAGGTGTCCAAACAAGCAAAGCAAAGATGAGAAGAAAAATTACAAGTACAATGGCAAGAAAAATTTCAAATCATTCAAGGATAAAGGTAAGAAAACATGTTTCTTAGCTAAAGATTCGGATGATAGTGAAGAAGAAATTGTTTTCATTGTTGTAAAAGATGAATCTGATAATGATGAAGATGAGATGGCACTTATCTCTCATATAAGAAAGAATGATACATGGATTATAGACAGTGGATGTTCACATCATATGACTGGTGACAGGACCAAGTTTGAACACTTTGAAAACTTTGATGGTGGTAATGTAAGGTTTGGAAACAATGAACCCTGTTGTATAAAAGGAAAGGGACAAATTTCATTAACCAAAGAACTTATATGTGATAATGCATATTGGGTTGAAGGACTAAAGCATAATCTTCTAAGTGTAGCACAGCTAATCAACATTGGATTCAAGGTTGAATTCATGAATGGCAAAGCAAGACTGCTGGATGACAAAGAAAAACTGATAGGATCAAGCAAACAAACCAAAGGTAACCTATTTTATCTTGATCTTGGTGATTACTCATGTTTTATTGCTCAAATTGAAGAAAGTTGGTTATGGCACAAAAGGTTATGTCATGTAAATTTTGACAACATGATGAAAATAAGCAAATTCAAGAAAGTAAGAGGTATTCCTACTTTGAAGAAACCTGATGTTGGTCTATGCAAGAATTGTCAAATTGGTAAAATGGGAAAGTCTAGTTTCAAAAGTAAAAACTATCGGTCTGAAGATATTTTGGAAATTGTGCATAATGATTTATGTGGACCTATTAGAATTGAGAGCTATACCGGAGAAAAATTATTTATTCTCTTTGTTGATGATTATTCTAGAATGATGACTGTTATGTATTTAAGAGAAAAGTTTGAAGCATTTGAGAAGTTCAAATGGTATTTAGCAAGAGTAGAAAAGGAAACAGGAAAAAGAATAAAATGCTTGAGATTAGACAAAGGTGGTGAATTCATCTCCCATGAATTCAATAATTTTTGCATTGAAAGAGGAATCAAAAGACAGGTATTAGCCTCGAGAACTCCTGAGCAGAATGGAATAGCTGAAAGAAGGAACAGATCTATCATGGACTGTGCAAGGACTCTAATGATTGAAAAGAATATTACTATGAAATACTGGAAGGAAGCTATCAGCACTGCAGTTCATACCTTGAACCGAGTACAGCTGAGAAAAGACACATTCAAGACTCCATATGAGCTATGGTATGGCTACAAACCAAATGTAAGTTACCTAAAAGTATTTGGTAGTAAATGTTACATCTTAAAAGAATCTAAAAAAGGAAAATTTGATGTAAAAAGTGATGAAAGAATATTTTTGGGATATTCTTGCAAAAGTAAGGCATATAGATGTCTAAATTTGTCTACTCACAAAATCATAGAAAGTGCACATGTGAGAATTGATGAGTTTGTAGAAAAGATTGAAGAAGAAAGTAAAAAGGAACCAGAGGACTACAGAAAATTTATTTACATTGAACTTGATACATTGCCAGACACATGTAAGGAGACTACATCTACCGAGCCCAGTACAGTAACTGAGTCACAAGAAGAAGTTCAGACCGAGTCACAAAGTACCGAGTCTCAGTCTGAACCTACCGAGAAATCTGAACCTGAAGATAAAAAAGATGACAATGTAACTCATTCAGGAAGCAAGGAACCTGTATTAGCCAAGTACATCAGAAAGCATCATAAACCAAATCAGATTATTGGAAACAAATCAGATGGTACTATGACAAGAAGTAAACTAAAAGGTACATGTTTATTTGCTGATTTTGAACCTAAAAATGTCAAAGATGCATTAGAAAATGAAAGTTGGATTGAGGTTATGAATGAAGAAATAGAGCAAATAGAGAAAAATAAGACATGGACTCTTGTACCTAGGCCTAAAGATAAAAATGTAATTGGGACAAAATGGGTATTCAGAAATAAATTGAATGAAGATGGTCAAGTATCAAGAAACAAAGCAAGATTGGTATGTAAAGGATATTCTCAAGAAGAAGGAATAGATTATGAGAGACTTTTGCTCATGTTGCAAGATTAGAAGGTGTGAGGACTTTACTTGCATATGCAGCACATAAAGGATTTAAGGTATATCAGATGGATATCAAATCTGCTTTTCTCAATGGTATTCTTGAGGAAGAAGTCTACATTGAGCAACCTGAAGGTTTTATTGATCCAGACAAAAGGGATATGGTCTGCAAATTACACAAAGCATTGTATGGTCTGAAACAAGCTCCTAGAGCATGGTATGAAAGATTACATAACTATCTTACTCAGATTAATTTCAAAAGGGCTAATGACAACAACAATTTATACATCAAAGAAGGATCAGATAACAAAATTATTTTGGCAGAAATATTTGTGGATGATACTGTGTTTACAGGAAATGATGATCAGTGCAAAGAATTTTTAGAGCTTATGAACAAAGAATTTGAAATGTCTATGTTTGGTCAGATAAAATTCTTTGTTAGACTTGAGATTCAGCAGAACAAAAATGGTATCTACATTACTCAGTCTAAATATATCAGGGAAATACTTAAGAAATTTGGTATGGAAGATTCAAAACTAGTTGGTACACCCATGTGTACTGGATTGAAGCTTACCAAAGATGATGATTCAAAAGAAGTAGATCAGACCTTATACAGATCAATGATTGGAAAATTACAGTATGTAGTACACACAAGGCCTGATATTGCCTTAGCAGTTGGAATAGTGGCAAGATTCTTGGCTAAACCCAGAGAAAATCACATGATGGCAATCAAAAGAATCTTGAGGTATTTAAGGGGAACTGAAGATTATGGCTTGTGGTATAAATTTGGAGGCGATCTAGATTTAAAAGTGTTTACTGATGCTGATTGGGTAGGAAACATTGATGATAGAAAGAGTACAAGTGGTGGTGCATTCTTTCTTGGCAAGAGGTTAGTATCTTGGACTAGTAAAAAGCAAAATTGCACATCCCAATCCACAACAGAAGAAGAATATGTTGCTGCAGCAGTAAACAGCTCTAATATTATATGGTTTAAATAGCTTTTGGATGGCATGAAGGTTGAGATCAAAGAACCAGTTGTTATATTTTGTGATAATACAAGTGCAATACATATTTCAAAGAATCTAGTAATGCATTCCAAAATCAAGCACATTGCAATTAAATATCACTTTGTCAGAGAATTGGTGCAGGACAAGGAAATCAAATTGGAATATATTCATACAAAAGAACAAATTGCAGATATCTTCACCAAACCACTACCTAAGGATGCATTCTTGTATCTAAGAGGCAAATTAGGGGTCACTCCCCTGTCCGAGGTTCACTAAATAAAGTTTTAATGATGCATCAACCAGAACATGTTGAAGATCAATCAGTTGATGCAGCATAGTCAGGGAATCATTGCATATGAATCAGTACATAAGGTACATTGATATTTACCGAAAATCTATAAGTTGTCTTTGGCATGTGTTGTCAAAGAGGGAGAGTTTGCTGTCATTTCAAGAAATTTCTAAGAAGAATAATTTGAGAAGTTAAGAGGGAGAGTTCTCAGTCAGAGAAAGAATTTTGAAGATGATGGGAATCATAATGAAGCTAAGGATATGTTTCTTAGCTAAGGATATGTTTCTTACTCTTGGTTTATCTGTGAAATTTCATTGTGCTATGACATGTTGTCTTGCCATCAATGCCAAAGAGGGAGATTGTTGGATACAATTGTCTGAAGGACATTGTTGGATTAGCTATGTGTTGTCTTTGATGTCACACAAATGTCATATCAATTATCGCTCTTAGTATCTACCAAGTTCAGTCGGTCAACTAAGCAGTTCTCAGTATCTACTGAGTTTAGTCGGTCAGCTAAGCGGTTCTCAGTATCTACAGAGCTCAGTCGGTCAGCTAGGTGGTTTTTAGTGTCTACCGAGTTCTCTGAGGTGTCTAAAGGAAACATGATAGGGTAACAGTGTTAACCGAGCCTCCTCAGTTATCGAAGGAAAATTAGTGGTTACCAAGCTCTCTCGGTCTCTAAAGGATGTTGTAGAATTCACTGTGGTTACTGAGTTCTCTTGGTCCCCGAAGGAAATCTTTTCAGGATTAATGTTTACCAAGCAAGGTCAGCCCTTTCAAAGAATTTTGTTATCATAGTTTGTTTATCCCAGTTGACTGTTATAATAATTATTAGTGCCGACTTGACAGTCTAAATGATTATGAAATGGCATATATATATAGAAGGTCAAATGGTGAATAAAATATACAACATGCAGAAATCATTTTGAAGAAAGGTGTGTGCGAATTTTGAAGGATGGTCAGATATCCTTAAGGAGCAACAAAGATTTAATTGATCAGTAAGGATCTAGTGAAATAGAACAGAGATCTATATTCAATAATTCAGTTGCAGGTTATTTCATTGTTACTCTCTAGCAATTGTAGCAGTGATATCAAAATCTCTTAACTGAGTTGGTTTAACAACCATTTTGTAAATCCTCTAACAAGGTAACAGTTCTATTGAATTATTTCAAGACCTCTTACAAGGCCACTCCTAGCAGGGTGATTAAATCTTCTAACAAGGTCACACCTAACAGTGTGTTTTGTAACCTTTTACCGGGTTGGCTTCTAACCAGGCATCACTTCAGAAGAGTGAAAAATAGTAACTAGTTACATTGGTGGTTTTTCTCATATTGGGTTTCCACAGTAAATTTGGTGTCTCTTGTGTTCATGTTATTTTCTTTATTCATGTAAGTTAATCAGTGATGAATGCTTAAGAACAGTTTAATTATTACACACTTCAAGGATCAAATTTTTAACATTTTTCTGTATATTTACCGAGTGGCATAGGAAATAATTTGTTAAGATATTTAAGGGATCAGTGGTAATATTTTTGTGGTTAATTGATTCACCCCCCCCCCCCCCTTCTTAGTTACTACATCTATATTTCCAACACTTACTATCAGCATCTAACATTAGAACATTATTTGAATATGCAATGCCAAACATCTAATACCATTCAAGTACACTTTCTTGTATAGCGTACATCATATACTCTTTCCAGCATGATACATCCTTCAAATAATCTCTACTAAATATCAATCATTAGATGCACTTTCCTACATAGCACAACTCATTAAATGTAATCAATGCTTGTGCAACATGTACAACCTTTAACCTACTTCTCAATCACAATGCATCAACATTAATGCAACTATTAGTTGATATCAATGACAACATATGATGAGCCTATAATTTGTCATATTTATGTCATTTTTTATAACACTTTACATCATGGTTATAATATCTTTCCAAGTCATTTTCATACATTACCTTGATTTATGAAGCATTAACTATGATTAATGATTTATTGATTAACATTTGTATGTCTAGCTAGTTAATGCTAAATTATGATAATTTATCATGATAAATGGTTATTATTAAATAATAAATATTTTGGGATGATTAACATGTTGTTTGTGAGATATTTGAGTCATTCATGTAGCTAGAAAGAAGGAGATGGAAGTTGACACTTGTCAATATTCAACAGTTGCAGGAAATGTAGAAAAAGTAAAAAAATAGTTTCAGTAAAATGGGCATATCTCACTCAATTCTTAATGAAATTAAGATTTTCTTAATTATTTGGAAAGATGAAAAAATGGAGAAAAATATGGTAAAAGGATTTGATCTCATTTATAATAGTTAATGAACATCACTTATCTGAAGTTGACTGAGTAAAAATAGCTGAATTTGAAGGCAACCAAACCCAGTCTTGGTAAAATGAGCATATCTTCCACGTTTCTTAATGAAATCCAGATTTTCAAAATGATCTAGAAAAATAAGGAGGAGCATAATCTAGTAAAATCATTTGAGATAACTCTCAATAATAAGTGAGCACCATCCATTTGAATCTGGCTGCAGGAAAAGTGGAACATCAAATCAGCAGACTTAGTCAAACTTCTTCTATTTATTGTAATTTCAGTTATGACTTAAAAGGAGGTTGGATATGATTTATATTGTATTTATGAACATAAAAAAATATCTAAAAAATTATCTTTGTCATAAAATATTCCAAACAAACTCTTTTCCCAATCAGTCAAGAAGACAAGTTGTAATAGGACTCTTTCTCTTAGTCATAGTTTTAGAATAAGTCTCTTCCTTGTTTAAAGGAATGATGAGACACATGTTAGATGGTTGTTAGAGATTCAATAAGCTTATATATTTGAAATTTTAATCAATAAAAGCAAGGATCAGGTACTATTTGTTCATTAGCTTTTATGTATTATACAGTTTCCTGCAGCCATTACTGTGCAGTTCCTACAACCATTACTGTGTAGTTAGATTTATTTCCAACATTGTTATACTCTTAGTTTTTGCAATGATAGAATGTCATGCCCCTGATGGATTCAGACTTTATCATTTAAATTATGCTTTGGTTAGATTTTCATGTTGATTACTTCTGTTATGAGGACAATTATGCTGTTAAAACTTAAGGTTTAAATTCTGGTTTTTCTATGATAAACTGGTTCAGAATGTTAGTACCATGATTTCTGATATTTTTTATTATGTTGTAGCATTATCTGAAGAATCTGTAATTTCTGTGTGTTTCAGAAACATAATCTGATTCTAGGATGATTCTGTCAATTCTGTTTGTTTATTAGTCTTTGTTGTTATTTGACCTATTTAAACCAGTTAACATAGACATATATAAGTATGAACCTGGTTACGATGATGTTGCTAGTAATTTTTTTTGATACGTTTACTAAGACAATTAGTGGGTTATATGCTCTGTTTATTTTTTTAATTAGCATAAAACTGTTTGTATAAATAAATGTGTATACCTTATTTAAATTATATATATATTCTTATTTTTCTTTACGAGTTAGTAATGTATCGATAAGAGAATTAGTTGTTAGTATGTTCTAATTATTTTAGATAGTAAAAATTAAAATCATTGATTATTTGATTAATGACTTAAATTTTTCATTGAGTTAGTATATATTTCATATTTCATAATTGTTAGCATATCTTTTATGAATGGTAATTGCTATGTTAGTAATCCTATGTTCATTGAAATTCGTCATGTCGATTCTAGTGGGTTGATAGATAACATTTTCACATTTGGTTGAAGATGTCTTATGGGGTTTGGTGTTAAACCTAAAACCCATAGTATTGCTAAGTTTTTGGTTTATTGTGCCACGGCATTGGTAGTGTTTGGTTCACAGGGTAGTGGGAAGTTAATGCATTGCAGTCATCGAGAGTTGTGAGGGGTACGTGATGGACATTTGGCATGCTTTGGGTTTTGTTAAAAGTTTAGGATAAGCTTGAATTAATGAGCTATTTTTTGAGTTTGAGTTTGCATCTGCAGAACCGCCATTCTTTTCCTTTGTTAATGGGAACTTTTGTCTAAGTTGTTCACGCTGTATTCGTAAATCTCTGCGAGTATTTTGGGGTGGTTAGTAATGATGGAGTGTTCAAACCTCTTACCATTCGATAAGATGGGAGATGAATGAGAAGTTTACTCACGGCAAACTGGAAACACGGCTTTGCAAGATAATTTCTCAGCTTGGCAACATTGTTTGGAAGTGTTCTCTGGCATTTGGGTTGAGGGGTTTGATGGTCGTCTCGAGTTTCTGCCTTCATTGTTCAAGTAGGGGGCCTTTCTATCCTTTATTCTCTTTCTGTTCTACAATGTTTTGGTAGTTAGAAATAATGTGTTATGGGCGTTGATATGAATTTAGTACCTTCAAATAGTAAAGAATGGAGAGGGTGTCGTTTTGTATGTCTCTGTTGAAAATCTTAAAGAAATAAAGAGGGTATTTGATTTGTGCATCATTCTGTTTGAAATGGTATAATGGAAATATTAGTTAAGTATGTTATTTAACTCTGTTAATAAGAGTTTGAATTTACGGACATTGTGTTTTGAAACCGTGTCTATGTTGCAAGTTTTCTGTATACGAGGAGATTGGTGTTTCAATATTGTACTGTCACCATGTTTATGAGTTGTTTGTGAAATAGGGTTTACTTAATTCCTTTTCCCTTTTACTATCAAGCTCTGTATATACCTTGTCATATGATTTTTATCATGGATATGGTTGTTAAATATCATGTCGATTCCTCAAAACTGTAGTTAGTTTAGTGGATATTGAGTTGTGCTTTAGTGTATCTCTGTTTTAGGAAATTCTTGGAGTTATACTTGTTTATTTTCGACCAGATCTCTATTAAGAACCTAGTCCATATAGTAGAGGTCGACAGGTGAATCTGTGTACTTCTCAATTTTTGCTGTTATATTTCTCGAAGCAACGCCATTATTTGAGAAAAGTTAGTCCACGAATGTGGTATGAGAAGTCATAGATTCTTTAAGTTTTTTGGTCTTGTGTTAGATGTACTTTATGTTCTTCATAGTGATCTCAGTAACGTATGTAAGTATACAGAGGTATTGGTCATGTTATATGTGTTTATTTTATTGTCGTTTTAGATTAGTTATCAAGCTGTATGTTTAAGATGTGGATATAATATTAAGGTCTTGTATAATGTACTTAGTCTGTCAGATAATGGATATCAATTTTAAATTTCGATCATTATTATTTGTGGATAGGTTTAGCAGTAAATTAAGGGTATTTGGTTGTTAATCCTTAGAGATTATTCTTTTAAAATATTAGGTATATTTTGGATGAAAACAGTGTTATTTTAAATTACTGTTGTGGAATGAATCTGGCACTGTACAATGTTTATTCACAATTGTAGATGGATTTATTTCTATTAAGATTATAGTATAAGAAATCATATTGGTCGTGAAGGTTTTGTGTGAGTGTGAAGTAAGGTTCAGAGTTGTAATTGTCGTAAGTTCTTATTACAAGTACATTATAAATGTAAAACATAGTTTGAATGTCTGTTTATGTCAAATCTGTGGTGTTCATGTGTTATTTTGGTAAGATAGCATTATTGCAAAGTTTTATCATCTACTTTTAGTATGATCTTGCTTTGAGATGAGTGTGTGTATTAAAATAGGTTAATGCTATCAGAAGTTGAGAAAGTTTTTTAAGTAGATCCAAAAGGTCATTATGGTCTCAACTATTAGTTGTCAGTTGTGTAATTTTTTTTATCTTTTAGAATGGTAGTGTGTATGTAAATTCATTTCGACAGTAGGTTGTGATCATTATGAGGTTTTAATATCTGATAGATAATATTGGTTTTTTTCGAATAGTTGCCAGTAGTTATGAAACAGACATAGTGTTGTGGCTAGTCTCTTGACTGTAATAAAGGATAAGATATGATTTTATTTGGAATATGATGTTAGAAAATTGGAAGTAGAAAACTTGATGTCAGATAATTTATTACTAAATTATGTATCTTTTTCTGTCATTTTATGAATAGTTACTAGATGAAATATTTTATGATTAAGAACAGACTGTTATATGTTTTATGTTATAGATTAGATAGTGGTTTTCCTAAGCATTCTGAAATGTTATGAGCACGTTAATATGATTGTATGCATGATGAATTACATATGTGTATATACGTACCATGGTATATACTGATATGTACGTCATCATGTACATATAAGTATGTGCTTACATATATAACAGTGCAGAATGTAAAGTAAATCTTATCATATACTGTTATGGAAACAAAACTGTAAACTCATTTGATTGAATCAATTGTATTATGTTTCTTATTTTCGAGAAGTTACGTTTTGATTATATGATTATAGTTTTTAATGTGTAATTCATTTCATTATGTTTCTATAAGAGGAATGGTTGAATCAATGTAAGAATGTTTTCAAATGGAATTTTGAGGATGGTTTTGAATCAGTCAAGTATGGATTGATTGAAACATGATTCTTAATTTGGCATTCTGATTAAGGTTTTGATATGTTATTGATGAAATGGGAATAACTGTTAAATGAGTTAGAATTCTGAAGTTCTTTTCATTCAATAGCAGTTAGAACATGTGTTTGTAGATTATGCAAGTGTGATCCTTTAGATTGGGTGGCTGTCATAAATCGAGTAACTTGTGGTGATAGAATTTATTTTGTCGGATGCCTTCGACATTATTCTAGATCCTTATGGGAAAGTTTATGACAGTTGATTAATCAAGTGGTAACATTTAAAATTCATGGGTTGGGTTTCAATTTAAAAAGACTAAAATTTTATGGTTTCACCTGACATAGAGAGTTGCTACGAGATGTAGAATTCTTATGTTGACACCCATGAACTACTGGATCATTACCTTGTCATATTCTATGCGAGTTTATTTCTGTTTTAGAAAAAAATTAGCATTGGCTATTATCTGTAAATGTATGTTTACTTATCTATATGTTAATGTTGGTTATTTGGATATCATGTATGTAAGGCTAACTTAAACTTGCAGATGTGTGGAAGTTTTCATAATCTTGATTCTGTGTCTGAGCCCTATTTGTTGTTGGTGTTTGTGTTTATATTTGCTGTTTCAGGAATCTAGATGGATAAGATTATGAACCTGGGCCAATGGTTGGCAACAGTAAAAATTTATGGAAAACAAATTGTGGCTGTACTCTTGATTATTAGAGCAGTCTGTAGTTTGTATAGGAAAGCTTGAATAGAATTCCTATTTTCATAAATAAAGTATTTCAATCAAGAATATTGAAGTTACTCATTTGTAATTTGAAATTATGTATGGACAACTTTGCAATTCAGTTTGTAAACTTATATGTTCAGTTTTGTGGAAGTTAAATAAAATAAAAAAATTTCTCTATGTGGATGTATGTTATTTGATTGGTTTTATTTGGTTTCATCACCTAGTTTTGGGTGGTGTTACATTTGGTATCAGAGCCCAAGTTTAAGCACTCAGGGCTTGAGGGTTTTTAAAAGGGTTTTATCATTATGCTTCCGTTAGTGAATTTATTGAACTTTTCTATAGGATTTCAAGCATGCCTCCTATTACACGAGGAGCACAAAGGCGTGGTGACCCAGTTGATGCCGATTTAGGAAGAGGTGGGGGTGGACGACGTGGTCGTGGTCGTGGCCGAGGTAGAGGACGAGGTCGCCAAGGAATACATGGTGATGAGCAAGTTGATCCTTTAATAGGAATGGATCAGGAAGATCAAGAGGTACCTCAGGTTGAAGTTCTCCAATGGATTCTTGATAGGTTGGATAACATTGAAGCTAGGAACAATGTTCAAGATGGTGTAGCAAATGCTCAGGTTATACGAGTCCCAGCGATAGAGGATCCTGTTATAAGGACTCAGTTGAAAGATCTCTCTAAGATCAAAGGACCATATTTTAATGGTACAGAAGGAGGTACTGAGGCTGAAGCATGGCTTCTAAACATCGAAAGATGTTTTATACTTCATGAGTATCATAGTAATGTAAAGGTGCGATGGACCGCTATGTAGTTAAGATCTTTTGCTTCCATATGGTGGAATATGGAATTAGAACAACTTGGGATTCCTATCTCTCAGGTTACATGGGAATTATTTTTGGAAAGGTTCCGGGAGAGGTTCATGTCCGATTATTGGCAACAAACCAAATCCAAGGAATTCTTCAGTATTACTCAAGGTAACTCCACAGTGGAAATGTATGAGAGAAGATTCTTCCAGTTGAAGAAATATTCTGGATGGGTGGAGAATGATAAGCCCTTGGTACAACATTTTATTAGGGGTCTGAACCCTAGGATTGGGGAGGAGGTGAGAACTTTCAAACCCAAGACAGTGAAAGAAGCGGCTGATCAAGCTAAACTTGCAGAAATGAAGACAGGTTATTCAGTTAAGAGCTTTGGAAATCCTCCTATTCAGAATAGTGGGAAGAATTCGAGACCTTATCAGGGAAATTTCAAGGCAGCTACCAGTGGACCTACCGGTAATTTTCAAAAGAGGAAGTTTGATAAGTTTTCAAAATCAAACAAAAGTTTCAAGGTTCTTGAGCAACCGAAGTCCTAGAAACCAACTCAGAGTGTACAACAGAGTGTAGTCTCACCTCCAGTGAACTCAACTCAGGATAAGAGTACCAAGAGAGGAGTAGAGTGTTGGCATTGTGGTCAGTTGGGTCACTTACAGTGGAATTTTCCTCTTCGAGGCAATAACCAGGGAAGGTCCAAGGGTACAGGTTCTGAGGCTACTGTTGGTGATTCGGGAAGGAACCACCGTATCTTTGCTACTGTGGATCAGAAACAGGTAGGTCATCAAAACACTATGGTTGAAGCTAGAGGTAATTATCAAGGTAAGAAGATCTCTATCTTATTTGACTCAGGTGCTACGGATTCCTTTATTTCTTTCAATTTGGTTAAGCAATGTGGAATTCCTGTGAATAAAGCTGAATTGGCATGGCAAGTTGAGCTAGCATCAGGGTCTAAGATAGAATTGGGATTGATAGCTTTGGATTACAAGATTCAATTTAAGGCTTTCACTACTTTAGTTGGCCTTAGGGTGATTCCTCTAGGATCTTATGATATCATTTTGGGAATGGATTGGTTAACTCAGCACCAAGCTATCATTGATTGTAAAGAAAAGATTATTAATTGCATCGATGATAGTGGAATGGCCAAGTTTATTGCAGGTTTTAAGAGGCCTATTTCGGTCAGGACTATCTCTGCCAAGCAACTTCAGAGATGTTTGCGCAAGGGATGTCTTATGTATGCTATTTCTATCAATGACTTCGATGATTCTGTTGCTCTAAACACCAGTTTAGATCATCCAGTATTGAAAGAGTTTTCAGATATCTTCATTTCAGAGATTCCAGGGTTACCACCTAATAGAGAAGTGGATTTTAGGATTGATCTCTTGCCAGGAACTAAACCTATATCTAAAACTCCCTATCGCATGGCTGCTCAAGAGTTGGTGGAACTTAAAGTGCAACTTGAGGAATTGCTTGAGAAAGGGCTTATAAGGCCTAGTGTTTCACCTTGGGGAGCACCTGTGATCTTCGTCAAGAAGAAGGATGGATCTTTGAGGCTTTGTATCGACTATAGACAGCTGAACAAAGTCACCATCAAAAACAGATATCCTTTGCCTCGCATTGATGATTTGTTTGACCAAGTGAAGGGTGCCAAGATATTTTCCAAGATTGATCTCAAATCTGGATACCATCAATTGAGGATTCGAGAAGCTGATATTCACAAAATAGCTTTTCGCACGAGATATGGGCATTATGAATTCACGGTGGTGCCATTTGGGTTGACTAATGCACCATTAGTTTTCATGAGTCTTATGCAAGGGGTTTTCAGAGCATTTTTGGATAAGTTTGTGGTAGTATTCCTTGATGATATTTTGATATATTCTAACTCCATGGTAGAGCATGAGCAGCATCTAAGGCAAGTTTTAGAATGTCTCCGAAAGAACAAGCTGTATGCTAATCCTAAAAAATGTGAATTTTTCAAGAATGAGATTAGTTATCTGGGTCACATTATTGCGGGAGATGGCATTGTTGTAGATCCAGCTAAGATCAGGGCTATTGTAGAATGGCCAACTCCTTCCAATGTTTCGGAGGTGCGAAGTTTCATGGGACTGGCTAGCTATTATAGGAGGTTTGTGGCTAATTTTTCAAAAATAGCACACCCCATTACATCTCTCCAGAGAAAGGATAAGAAATTTATCTGGTCAGAACAGTGTGAAATGGCATTTCAGCACCTTAAGGAACGGTTGACCAGTGCACCAATACTAGCAGTACTCGATCCTTCCAAGGAATTTGTTGTTTGTACCGATGCCTCTTTGGAAGGATTAGGAGCTATTTTGATGCAGGATGGCAGAGTCATAGCATATGAGTCTAGGAAATTGAAGGATCATGAGATAAATTATCCGACTCATGACTTGGAGCTTGCTGCGGTTATGCATGCTTTGACTAAATGGCGGCATTTTCTCTTAGGTCAACATTTTGAGTTGCATACTGATCATAGAAGTATATAGTATTTATTCACACAGCCCAATCTTAATGCACGATAGCGTAGATGGATGGAGTTTTTATGTGAATATGACTTCGAGATGAAGTATGTCCAGGGTAAAGAAAATAAAGTAGCAGATGCTCTTAGCAGAAGACATCATGAAATCGCTTCTTTGGTTCTTTCTGTTGACTTAAAAGATAGGATACTCCAGAATTTAGTTGCAGATCCCTGGTATTTGGATGTTAAAGCAGTGCTGGATAGTGGTAGTGTTTTGGAAGGCAGATTTGAAGGTTACTCATTTGGCTTGGATGGACTGCTGAATTATCGAGGTAGCGTCTATGTGCCTGAAGTTGGGGAACTTCGGAACCTAGTTATGAGTGAAGCTCATAAAGCACCTTATTCTGCACATCCTGGTGTGAAGAAAATGCATGCCGATCTTAGGCAGCATTATTATTGGCCAGGTATGAAGAGGGATATTGCTGATTTTGTAGCTAGGTGTTTGGAGTGTCAGAGAGTGAAAGCTGAGCATCAGCATCCAGCTGGTTTACTTCAATCTCACAGCGTGCCTAAATGGAAATGGGATACCATATCCATAGATTTCATAGTGGGTTTACCATTTTCAGCTAGGTGACATGATGCCATTATGGTTGTTGTTGACCGGTTAACCAAAGTTGCCCATTTTATTCCTATCAGATCCACCTATAATGCAGCATCTATGGCACGGATTTATATGGAATAGATTGTCAAGTTGCATGGGTTACCTAAAAAGATTATTTCTAACAGAGATCCAATTTTTACTTCTTCCTTATGGAGGTCTCTTCAGCGAGAATTAGGTACTCAGTTGAACTTTAGTTCAGCATATCATCCTGAAACAGATGGACAAACCGAGCGAGTCAATCAGATTTTGGAGGACATGCTTAGGATGTATGTGATGGATAGGCAAAATAAATGGGAGGAATTTTTGCACCTGGTTGAATTTGCTTACAACAATGGGTATCACAGTTCCATAGGTATGGCACCTTTTCAGGCGTTGTATGGTAGACCTTGTAGGACACATTTGAGCTGGGATAATCTGGAAGATAGAATTCTTCTAGGGCCTGAGATGCTTCAGTATTTGGAACAGCAAGTTAAACACATTAGGGAACATCTTACTACCGCTCAGGACAGATAGAAGAAGTACGCAGATCTGCATAGAATTGAACGTCATTTTGAGGTTGGGGATAAGGTTTTTTCTTCGAGTTAGACCTCGAAAAAGCCCTATTAGGTACGGTAAAGGATCCAAATTATCTCCTAGGTTTGTGGGACCATTTGAGATTTTGGAGCGCGTGGGTCCAGTTGCTTAAAAACTTGCTTTGCCTCCCAGCCTTTCACGTATTCATGATGTTTTCCATGTATCTGTGTTGAGAAAGTATATTCCTGACATTGCTCACGTTCTGAATTGGAACAATATACAGGTGGTAGATGGTCAATTGATGCTGGAACCAGTGCAGATAATCTAGCAAAGAGAGCTAAACCTCAGAGGACGCAGAATAGAGCAGGTAAAAGTATTGTGGGATCTTGATGATGAATCATCTACAACCTGGGAAGATGCAGGAGCTATGAAGATATCTCATCCCCATTTGTTTTCAGGCTTCCAGGAGTAAGCCTAGGCTGGTGGGGGAGGGTGTCATGCCCCTGATGGATTCAGACTTTATCATTTAAATTATGCTTTGGTTAGATTTTCATGTTGATTACTTCTGTTATGAGGACAATTATGCTGTTAAAACTTAAGGTTTAAATTCTGGTTTTTCTATGATAAACTGGTTCAGAATGTTAGTACCATGATTTTTTATATTTTTGATTATGTTGTAGCATTATCTGAAGAATCTGTAATTTCTGTGTGTTTCAGAAACATAATCTGATTCTAGGATGATTCTGTCAATTCTGTTTGTTTATTAGTCTTTGTTGTTATTTGACCTATTTAAACCAGTTAACATAGACATATATAAGTATGAACCTGGTTAAGATGATGTTGCTAGTAATTTTTTTTGATACGTTTACTGAGACAATTAGTGGGTTATATGCTCTGTTTATTTTTTTAATTAGCATAAAACTGTTTGTATAAATAAATGTGTATACCTTATTTAAATTATATATATACTCTTATTTTTCTTTACGAGTTAGTAATGTATCGATAAGAGAATTAGTTGTTAGTATGTTCTAATTATTTTAGGTAGTAAAAATTAAAATCATTGATTATTTGATTAATGACTTAAATTTTTCATTGAGTTAGTATATATTTCATATTTCATAATTGTTAGCATATCTTTTATGAATGGTAATTGCTATGTTAGTAATCCTATGTTCATTGAAATTCGTCATGTCGATTCTAGTGGGTTGATAGATAACATTTTCACATTTGGTTGAAGATGTCTTATGGGGTTTGGTGTTAAACCTAAAACCCATAGTATTGCTAAGTTTTTGGTTTATTGTGCCATGGCATTGGTAGTGTTTGGTTCACAGGGTAGTGGGAAGTTAATGCATTGCAGTCATCGAGAGTTGTGAGGGGTACGTGATGGACATTTGGCATGCTTTGGGTTTTGTTAAAAGTTTAGGATAAGCTCAAATTAATGAGCTATTTTTTGAGTTTGAGTTTGCATCTGCAGAACCGCCATTCTTTTCCTTTGTTAATGGGAACTTTTGTCTAAGTTGTTCACACTGCATTCGTAAATCTCTGCGAGTATTTTGGGGTGGTTAGTAATGATGGAGTGTTCAAACCTCTTACCATTCGATAAGATGGGAGATGAATGAGAAGTTTACTCACGGAAAACTGGAAACACGGCTTTGCAAGATAATTTCTCAGCTTGGCAACGTTGTTTGGAAGTGTTCTCTGGCATCTGGATTGAGGGGTTTGGTGGTCGTCTCGAGTTTCTGCCTTCATTGTTCAAGTAGGGGGCCTTTCTATCCTTTATTCTCTTTCTGTTCTACAATGTTTTGGTAGTTAGAAATAATGTGTTATGGGCGTTGATATGCATTTAGTACCTTCAAATAGTAAAGAATGGAGAGGGTGTCGTTTTGTATGTCTCTATTGAAAATCTTAAAGAAATAAAGAGGGTATTTGATTTGTGCATCATTCTGTTTGAAATGGTATAATGGAAATATTAGTTAAGTATGTTATTTAACTCTGTTAATAAGAGTTCGGATTTACGGACATTGTGTTTTGAAACCGTGTCTATGTTGCAAGTTTTCTGTATACGAGGAGATTGGTGTTTCAATATTGTACTATCACCATGTTTATGAGTTGTTTGTGAAATAGGGTTTACTTAATTCCTTTTCCCTTTTACTATCAAGCTCTGTATATACCTTGTCATATGATTTTTATCATGGATATGGTTGTTAAATATCATGTCGATTCCTCAAAACTGTAGTTAGTTTAGTGGATATTGAGTTGTGCTTTAGTGTATCTCTGTTTTAGGAAATTCTTGGAGTTATACTTGTTTATTTTCGACCAGATCTCTATTAAGAACCTAGTCCATATAGTAGAGGTCGACAGGTGAATCTATGTTCTTCTCAGTTTTTGCTGTTATATTTCTCGAAGCTACGCCATTGTTTGAGAAAAGTTAGTCCACGAATGTGGTATGAGAAGTCGTAGATTCTTTAAGTTTTCTGGTCTTGTTTTAGATGTACTTTATGTTCTTCATAGTGATCTCAGTAACGTATGTAAGTATACAGAGGTATTGGTCATGTTATATGTGTTTATTTTATTATCGTTTTAGATTAGTTATCGAGCTGTATGTTTAAGATGTGGATATAATATTAAGGTCTTTTATAATGTACTTAGTCTGTCAGATAATGGATATCAATTTTAAATTTCGATCATTATTATTTGTGGATAGGTTTAGCGGTAAATTAAGGGTATTTGGTTGTTAATCCTTAGAGATTATTCTTTTAAAATATTAGGTATATTCCGGATGAAAACAATGTTATTTTAAATTACTGTTGTGGAATGAATCTGGCACTGTACAATGTTTATTCACAGTTGTAGATGGATTTATTTCTGTTAAGATTATAGTATAAGAAATCATATTGTTCGTGAGGGTTTTGTGTGAGTGAAGTAAGGTTAAGAGTTGTAATTGTCGTAAGTTCTTATTACAAGTACATTATAAATGTAAAACATAGTTTGAATGTCTGTTTATGTCAAATCTGTGGTGTTCATGTGTTATTTTGGTAAGATAGCATTATTGCAAATTTTTATCATCTACTTTTAGTATGATCTTGCTTTGAGATGAGTGTGTGTATTAAAATAGGTTAATGCTATCGGAAGTTGAGAAAGTTTTTTAAGTAGATCCAAAAGGTCATTATGGTCTCAGCTATTAGTTGTCAGTTGTGTAATTTTTTTTATCTTTTAGAATTGTAGTGTGTATGTAAATTCATTTCGACAGTAGGTTGTGATCATTATGAGGTTTTAATATTTGATAGATAATATTAGTTTTTTTCGAATAGTTGCCAGTAGTTATGAAACAGACATAGTGTTGTGGCTAGTCTCTTGACTGTAATAAAGGATAAGATATGATTTTATTTGGAATATGATGTTAGAAAATTGGAAGTAGAAAACTTGATGTCAGATAATTTATTACTAAATTATGTATCTTTTTCTGTCATTTTATGAATAGTTACTAGATGAAATATTTTATGATTAAGAACAGACTGTTATATGTTTTATGTTATAGATTAGATAGTGGTTTTCCTAAGCATTCTGAAATGTTATGAGCACGTTAATATGATTGTATGCATGATGAATTACATATGTGTATATACGTGCCGTGGTATATACCGATATTTACGTCATCATGTACATATAAGTATGTGCTTACATATATAACAGTGCAGAATGTAAAGTAAATCTTATCATATACTGTTATGGAAACAAAACTGTAAACTCATTTGATTGAATCAATTGTATTATGTTTCTTATTTTCGAGAAGTTACGTTTTGATTATATGATTATAGTTTTTAATGTGTAATTCATTTCATTATGTTGCTATAAGAGGAATGGTTGAATCAATGTAAGAATGTTTTCAAATGGAATTTTGAGGATGGTTTTGAATCAGTCAAGTATGGATTGATTGAAACATGATTCTTAATTTGGCATTCTGATTAAGGTTTCGATATGTTATTGATGAAATGGGAATAACTGTTAAATGAGTTAGAATTCTGAAGTTCTTTTCATTCAATAGCAGTTAAAACATGTGTTTGTAGATTATGCAAGTGTGATCCTTTAGATTGGGTGGCTGTCATAAATCGAGTAACTTGTGGTGATAGAATTTATTTTGTCGGATGCCTTCGACATTATTCTAGATCCTTATGGGAAAGTTTATGACAATTGATTAATCAAGTGGTAACATTTAAAATTCATGGGTTGGGTTTCAATTTAAAAAGACTAAAATTTTATGGTTTCACCTGACATAGAGAGTTGCTACGAGATGTAGAATTCTTATGTTGACACCCATGAACTACTGGATCATTACCTTGTCATATTCTATGCGAGTTTATTTCTGTTTTAGAAAAAAATTAGCATTGGCTATTATCTGTAAATGTATGTTTACTTATCTATATGTTAATGTTGGTTATTTGGATATCATGTATGTAAGGCTAACTTAAACTTGCAGATGTGTGGAAGTTTTCGTAATCTTGATTCTGTGTCTGAGCCCTATCTGTTGTTGGTGTTTGTGTTTATATTTGTTGTTTCAGGAATCTAGATGGATAAGACTATGAACCTGGGCCAATGGTTGGCAACAGTAAAAATTTATGGAAAACAAATTGTGGCTGTACTCTTGATTATTAGAGCAGTCTGTAGTTTGTATAGGAAAGCTTAAACAGAATTCCTATTTTCGTAAATAAAGTATTTCAATCAAGAATATTGAAGTTACTCATTTGTAATCTGAAATTATGTATGGACAACTTTGCAATTCAGTTTGTAAACTTATATGTTCAGTTTTGTGGAAGTTAAATTAAAAAAAAATATTTCTCTATGTGGATGTATGTTATTTGATTGGTTTTATTTGGTTTCATCACCTAGTTTTGGGTGGTGTTACATAGAATAACTCAGATAATTTCATAGTGCATATACTTTGCAGACCTATTTCAAGTATACTTCTTCGGGTTGATAATTTAAATGTGCCTTCGTAATGATGAGATAAGTAGTTAGCGTGGATATCCAATCCCTAAGTTATGGTTCTAAAACCTAGTTATTAAAACTATTATAGGAGCCCAACATTTTTGGCGCCGCTGCTGGGGATGGGTCAAGCTATGAAAGTCTCTGAGTTTTTAGAAGCTCTTTGTCATTTTTCTATAATAATAGTTTCCCTTCAATGCACTTAGTATTAGAAAAGTTTTCAAAAGTACCACAAGTAGCAGCAAACAAATATGGATGTTGGATCCATGAAGAAAAGAAACCAAGAGCCAATCTCATTTGTAGAAAGTTTGGAAATCAATGAAGACATGTTCTCTAGCATTGTAGAGGAATTTTGTTTGCATATTGATGATAAGGTGCTGATTTATGAGGAGGAAAATGAAGATAACCTTGTTTTGGAAAATGAAGAGATCACCATACACAAGGTTGCTTCTCAATCTAAACATGATGTCAAATCAAAACTCCTACTTCAAGAAGAGAGCTACATTAAGGTGAAAATTTTTCCCCTCATGCAAAAAAGTAAAGAAGCTATTGAAGAAGACCAATTTTGGGATGATTTAGAAGATTTTTGCTCAACCTTAGATGCTAAACCGACATCTTTTATAGTGAAAAACTATGAGCATCATGAAGAGGGTTCAAAATTTGTTCTTTCACGAGGATGTCCTATCAGACATCTCATTCATATGGAGGAAATTAAATCATCACAAGTTATGTTTGCAACAAAGAAACAAGATACAACTGAAGATGAAGCTAAATATGTAGCTGCACCTAAAGAAGAAATGTTTCATCTTACTTATGTACTTCAATACAATAGTATGTATTTTCAACATGAAGTGATTTAAGTTTGTTACTATATTTCCAAAAGTAGTGTTGTTGTTTATTAAGTTTCTACTAATGTTGCAACTATTTCTAATTGCTCATAAGTATGTGAAGCATTGGAAATTGTTGAGAAGAGGAAGATACTTTCAAGAACCAATCAATGGTTTTATTTGATAATGTTTTTTTTTTGTTGGTTAGTGTAGGTTAGGATAGGTTTTTTATTCAATAAGTGTTATTAAACAATGTCTTAGAGTTAGTAGTTGTCTAGTCTAGTTTGTTTCCTAGTTCTTCTTGTCTACATGAGCATTTTGGAGGAGTTTACAACTGGTTGGTTTCTCAGATTTCAAATCATTTTTCAAGGGTGTGAGTGAGTCAAGTCTCTAATTCTAGAAGAGAGTCTTTACATATATTGTCAAAAAGTTCCATTAAGTAGCCTTGTCTTCATGATGTCAAATATGTCTATTCAATGATGGTGTCTAGTTGGTCTAATCATATTTTGTTTAATGGTGAATGGACATCAAAAAATTTATTATAAGTCATTGGATAGAGAGAGAAAAATGGAGGTTGCATGCAGCAACTGTTGCTTGATTTAAAAGTCAGTCCTGTAGCCACTATTGTGTGACTGAATAGTCAGTCCTGCAGCCACTATTGTATGACTGAACAGTCAATCCTGCAGCAACTACTGTGTGATTCAAAAGGAAACTTGTAGCAAGTATGAAGACATTTATAAGTACTGATATCAAATATGCAACAATCTCAAAGGGACCTGAATATTCAACAATGGAGGGACCTGTACTTTTAGCTATTTGTCAAGTTTGAAGCTTCTCACAACAACACAAATGGTACTATATTTATGATTTCTATTTATCCATAATATTTATCATTTTTAGTAATTGATTATCTATGCATTTCATTATGTTTTTCAATTATCATTATTGTAATTATATGCTTCATAACTGATTTATTTTTCTACCCTCATACATACATTGTCATTTGAGGATAAATGACGTTTCAGCTGGGGGGAACACATGTATACCTTGTGCTATTGTCATTGACCATAGGAGGATGACCTTTCCTATACATTTGTATACTACCTCTTGTATTTATGGTTATTGATGGAAAACAAATAAGAATGCTAAAGTGAAGAAAATGGAATGTCTTGTGAAGAGATAACAAAAGGAAGAAAGTATGACAATATGAGTGTTGGAGATGATATAAAGAAATGATAGGAAGATTTAAGGATACAATCAATAGAGAAGAAGAAAATGAACCATATTCATGTAAAAAAAAATTCTTATTAATGATCAAATAAACATGCATGACATGTGCTATGAAGGTTTGACGTTGTCACAGGATTTCATGCTAATATCCTTCATGTCTATCTAATGTCCATCCCTTGCTTGAGGACAAGCAAGATTTCAGTTGGGGGGACTGATGAGCCTATAATTTGTCATATTTATGTCATTTTTTATAACACTTTACATCATTTTTATAATACCTTTCCAAGTCATTTCCATGCATTACCTTGATTTATGAAGCATTAACTATGATTAATGATTTATTGATTAACATTTGTATGTCTAGCTAGTTAATGCTAAATTATGATAATTTATTATGATAAATGGTTATTATTAAATAATAAATATTTTGAGATGAATAACATGTTGTTTGTGAGATATTTGAGTCATTCTTGCAGCTGGAAAGAAGGAGAAGGAAGTTGACACTTGTCAATATTCAGCAATTGCAGGAAATGCAGAAAAAGTCAAAAAGTAGTTTCGGTAAAATGGGCATATATCACTCAATTCTTAATGAAATTCAGATTTTCTTAATGATTTGGAAATATAAAACAATGGAGAAAAACTTGGTAAAAGGATTTGATCTTATTTGTAATAGTTAATGAGCATCACTTATCTGAAGTTGACTGAGTAAAAATAGTTGAATTTGAACGCAGCCAAACCCAGTCTTGGTAAAATGAGCATATCTTCCACGTTTCTTAATGAAATTCAGATTTTCAAAATGATATAGAAATATAAGAAGGAGGATCATAATTTTGTAAAAGCATTTGAGATAACTTACAATAATAAGTGAGCACCATCCATTTGAATCTGGCTGCAGGAAAAGTGGAACAGCAAATCAACAGACTTAGTCAAACTTCTTCTATTTATTGTAATTTCAGTTATGACTTCAAAGGAGGTTGGATATAATTTATAATGTATTTATGAACACAAAAAAATATCCAACAAATCAGATTTGTCATAAAAGAGTCCAAACAAACTCTTTTCCCAATCATTCAAGAAGACAAGTTGTAATAGGACTCTTTCTCTTAGTCATAGTTTTAGAATAAGTCTCTTCCTTGTTTAAAGGAATGATGAGACACATGTTAGATGGTTGTTAGAGAGTCAATAAGCTTATATATTTGAAATTGTAATCAAGCAAAGGAAGGATCAAGTAGTATTTGTTCATTAGTTTTTATGTATTACATAGTTTCCTGCAGCCATCACTGTGCAGTTCCTCCAGTCATTACTGTGTAGTTAGATTTATTTCCAGCATTGTTATACTCTTAGATTTTGAAATGATAGAATAACTCAGATAATTTCATAGTGCATATACTTTGCAGACCTGTTTCAAGTATATGTCATCAAGTTGATAATGTAAATGTGTCTCCATAATGATGAGATAACTACTTAACGTAGATATCCAATCCCTAAGTTATGGTTCTAAAGCTTAGTTATTAAAACCATTATAGGAGCCCAACAACATAGACCATATAATATTAACAAAGCAGAATGAAGAGACATGATACACTTGTCACATGATGTAAAAATTGGATAATGACCCATGTGAATGAGTTGAATATCTAGAATTAGAATGAATTAATTAACAAAATAGGAACATTTATTTAATTAGTGGCATAAAAAAGTGGGATTAGTATAATTTAATAAAAAAATATTTAATTAATTATGGGAAAGAAAATCTAATTAAATTAAATAAATAATTCAAAATATTTCTAGTTAAATAATAGATAAATAGGATAAGGAATTAATTAAATAGATTAAAAATTTTGTTTTAATTAATAAAGTAGTAATGGTAAACATAATTACATAAATATGTTCCATTCTATCTATGCCCGCATTTTGGTAGATTTTGATATTTCACAGGGTCTTCCTGCTGAAATTAATATTCAATCATCTAAAGGCTCATGGTTGCAACAACTGGATTATGAGGGTATCCTCTTTAGATGCAGAAAATGTTTTAAAATAGGTCATCATGCTTCAAAATGTGGTTCTGACTTCAAAGTGAAGAAAGGCCCTCATACTTGGTGGAAGGATGCCTCCACTGAACATTATACAGTTCTCAAAAGCTCTCCTGAGTCTTCACTGGATTTGGATATTCCTAGGTCCCCTATTAGTGGCTCTGTTGTTGGAGTTCCTACTAGCCCTGTCATGCCTTTGCAGGGATCTGTCTCTTCTTCTGATGGTGGTTCAGTGGTTCTTGCTAGCTTTGCTGGTGGATCAGTGGGCATTGTTCCTGCCAACCCTGCTGGTGTGGATTCTGGTGATGTCGCTTCTCTTGCTGGAAGTCCAACAAGCCCTGTTCCTGAGTTTTCTTTTCCTGCCACATTTGCTGGTATGATTTATGTTGTTGGTAATGTTGTCATTGTCCCTCTTGCTAGGAGTTTTTTGGATTCTTTGTTGGGGTTGTTTCTTTGGATTCAGTTTGCTGGCAGAAGAAGGCAGCGGAAGTCAAAGATGGTTGGATTACCGTCAAAGGGAAAAATTCAAAGAAATCCTCCTCTTCTTTCGACATGACCCTCCGATCTCATAAAAAGGGGATTTAGGCCTTTCTCTAAGGCTTCTCTATGTGATTTGGTCTTAGTGTCCCTCCTCCTTTTGGTTGGATTGTTTCGTCGTGGGTGCTTGTAATGAATTATTGTTTGTGTGCTCTTGAGGTGTCTGGTCCTTTGCTTTTGGCTGGATTGTTGTACTTATGGAACTTCAATAGACTTATCTTTCATTCCAATATTGTAAAGGGTTTCAGGGTCCCTTCAAAACCTACTGTTATCTTAATCAAAAATCATAATTACATAAATAAAAAATTATTTGATTATGTGCGCACATTTTTAGGTTTATACTCTAGAAAAGGGCTCCCTTGTGATGACCTTCACTAAAATTCAAACCCAAAAAGGTACAAGTTGTGTATAAATAGAACTCCCTACCTCATTTGAGCATCAACTTGAAATCACATTTTTTCCCTATTTTCTTTGGTTGAGCATTTAGTTGGGCATCTTCAAGACAATCAAGAAGAAGTCTATAATCAAGCATTTAACAATTCAAGTTCAACAACTAATGAAGTTATGTGTTCCTTCATGAATTAAGGTATGCATTAACACCTATCAACCCACACTAATCTTTGTGTGAGGCTTTGAGGAAAGTATTATTGCATAAAATATATTATTTGTCAATTTAAGCATTTTCTTTAAAGTTTTAAACCTTTTCCTACCCAGGGTTATCTCTCTTTCATCCAACATTCTTGTAGTGGAGATGGAAACACCAACATAGGGATTGACTATGGCAAGCCCTTGTATAGAATATTATTTTTTCCTCTTTCTATGTGCAAGTTACAAATTTCACTACTAAAAGTTGTAGAATCATTTCAATAAGACTAAGACACATAATTCTAGAGTTTGAATAGGAAAAATCATGTAGTCTATATCGATTTTCACACATGATTGATACCTTTTGACTCAAGGTTTTAGGGAATAATATATAGAGTATCCTAATTTGGAATTTGAAATTTTAGCTTATGGAATCACTTTCAAGAATAAGGTACCTAGCACACTCGACTAGCAATTTAGTTATAGATTTTAGCATTAGGTTCCTTTTTGTATCTAATTTTTAGATTTCTACTTCTTTATTAGATTTTGTTTTGTATCTTCGTATTTCTAATGAGTCTTATCAAATTTGAATTATTTAACTTTGTTCTTGCATCTTTATATTCAATCACATTATACACAAAAAATGTAATAATTAGACACAATGCTCAGCTCTCCTTAAGGGTTGTTGTTGAACCTAGTTGATAGTTCCTTAATAAAATCAGAAATGGTGAGTGAATAATTCTCTAGTTTACATTTCTAGGCTAAGACCCCATTTTCACACTATTTCATTTACAAACACAAGTCTTGGCCGCTTGATTTTTATTTATTTAAGTTTTAATTTTTTTATTTTATTTTTTGTGTGTCATATTGACATATATGTATTGATATGAATCTAATTATCTAGATGTAATTTAAATCAGATACACACACACACACAGTTACTTTTAAGACTATGACCACTTTATTAAGCTTGAGCACAAGTCAACAAGAGAGCGCCTTATAAAACATGGCTATACCATGTGTGGTCCAAATATTGAATAAGAGTGATATTATCGTATTTTCACATAGATAAAATTATTTGATTAGTGATACTGCTAGTATGCCTACAATCTAACTTTAAACACAAATGATTGTGGAGCTCCATTCTCCACAAAAATGGTAGATATATAAGTCTATTAGGGACTCAAGGCTAAAAAAATAAAATTATTTAACCCTTACAACATGTGACATAGAGAGCTCAATTCCCAAATTCCTATTTTTCACTTCCTTAATGCATACCATGGTTACATAGATAATGCTCATACACAAAAAACAATGTTTCCAAACTTGACTTCACATGACACACTTTAAATTATACATAATTATTTCTTTTATAAATTTAACAACATTGTGTGTTAACCCAAATAGATACCTTATATAGATTCCTAATTTATAATAGACTAGATACCTTGTATATATATTCCTAATTTATAATAGACTATACTTCATTTTTCTCACCCAAAAAGATTGTCCCATAAATTGATGTAGGAGCATCTCGGGTCCTTGGCAATCCTGTGCCACCAAAAATAGTTTGGAGTTTATCTGTATTGCTCAGTTCCTGCTTTAACTGTGTTGGTTGGTAATTGGTCGGTTATCTCCTGGGTGGTCAGTTGTGATGAAGGGTGCTCCCCTTAATACCACAAGCACATAACAAAAATAGAGAAACAACAACAATAATATGCAAGAACAGAAAATTGGCTTCTTATTATCTCCACAAATGTGGAATTACAAACTTTTAGAATTACAATATGCAAAGCCACATGGGCATTCCCTTACAATATTCTATAGGATAAAGCCTTGAATTATTGCCCAGATCTACTACCCAGAACTATTCTGAACTGCCTAAGATAATAATACAGCCTTCCTTATATAGGCAATTTTCCACCGCCTGGGAAAGTTCCAGAATTTTAGCCAATAAGGCCGACCCAACTTAGAATTATTTTATTTTACATTTTATTACATCATAGTCAGCTCAAGATAACCTTTGAAACCCGAACAGAAATTTTGAAGAAAATTATTTTTTGCCATTTCAAGTGGCCCAACTTTCGAAGACCATAAGTCATCACCAGTTGACTCGATCAGCTATTATAACCCCATTTTGGAAATGCCATGAAGCACTCTACAGGCTTGACTTACGCAAGCGCCCGTCACCCAAATTTTTGACCTCATTCGGGGCCTCTAAAGCCTTCAAAATTGAGTTCAAAGTTTCTGTACCTTGCTACCAATACCGAAAATCTTCAATATCTTCCAATATACACTTGATCTGGTAATGAAACTTTATTGGCAGACTTATACGACCAAAATGAACCTCCAAGAAAGAAATCAGATCATTCTGAGCACATACAAAAATTACCAAAAATAGTAACTTTCCATAAATAGAAACTTTGCACAAGATAGCCCTTATTGAATACAAAAATAGAAATATTTTTGGGTGATGCAAGATTGCTCTTACACCCACGATGCTCCTGCATCAGACACCTGGGGTAATTTGAGAAGTGACCCGGTCATGACTCAGGTGTACAGAGGAAAACCAAGATGGTTAACCTCCTCCTTTGTTAGCCATGATGAATCTTCAATAGGTCATCCTTTCCATTTGACCAAATGCTCTTCATATGTCCTGTTCCTTGTGCTTCTACCAACACGACTATCCAGTATATCTTCGATCTCCTTAGTGTCTGAACTAGTTGCTGGAATACTCCACCATGCTACTGTGATCGCATCTTCAACACCTCCTTCATGATACTCTGTCAAATCTGAAATGTTAAACACTGGTGAAATATTTAGCTCAGTAGGCAATTCTACCTCATATGCGTTTCTTGAATCATGTTTCTTTAGTATCTTACATGGTCCAAACTTCTTCATTTTCAGCTTGTTATATGTACCAACTGGAAACCGCTCCTTCCGCAAATGAACCATGACTTCATCCCCAACCTGAAATTCCTTATACCTCCTTTTCTCATCTGCCTTAGTCTTATACTGCACATTCATCTTGGTAATATTAAAATAAATGAGATTCTCCCTCATATAACTTCGTGGAATGCACAACTGACTCCCTTTGAATAGCATATCATCCTGGATGATGAAATCCAGCCATTTCATCCTGTCTAGAGTAACAGGTTCTGTAAAAGCTTTCCAAGCTTCACCAAAATTAGGATCCTCTGGATACAAATTCTTGAGTTCCTTGAACCCAACCACTTCAATCTGCATTTCTATCAGTAATAGTTGCCTTTTGCTAAGAGCATCCGCAACCCTATTAGACTTTCCACTCTTGTGTTTCAAAATAAATGTATAACTTTGCAAAAACTCAACCCATTTCAAATGCCTCTGATTCAACTTTCCTTGACTATTCAACTATTGCAATGCTTGATGATCAGTATACAAAACAAACTCCTTAGGAAGCAGATAATGTCTCCACTTCTTTAATGCCTGAACTATAGCATAAAATTATCGATCATAGACAGAATATTTTCTCTTCGCATCATTTAACTTCTCACTGAAATAAGCAATAGGTTTACCTTCTTGGCTCATAACAGCTCCTATTGTAGTACCACTAGCATCACAATCTACTTGAAACACCTTATTAAAATCTGGAAGTGCTAAAACAGGTTGTTCTGTAACTTTTTGTTTCAACAATTGAAAACTCTTTTCTGCCCCATTAGTCCACTTAAACTCTTTTCTATCCCCTCTCATTGTTTTAGTCAAGGGTCCACAAATACTTCTAAAATTTCTGATAAAATTTTTGTAAAAGCTAGCCAAACCATGAAAAGATCTTACCTCAGTAGCACTCTTTGGAGTAGGCCATTCAAGGATAGCCTGTACCTTCTCTGGGTCCATTTTTAGACCTTCTACTGAAACTACAAATCCCAAATACAATAACTCTTTCTTCACAAAACTGCACTTCTTCAAATTAATCAACAATTTCTCATCTCTCAACTTCTCAAACACCATACGAATATGCGTCATATGTTCCTCCAATGTCTTGCTAAAAATCAAAATATCATCGAAGTAAACAATGACAAACTTACCAAAAAATTCTTTTAGAACCTCATTCATGAGCCGCATGAAAGTGCTCGGTGCATTGGTTAGCCCAAAAGGCATGACTAACCACTCATACAGTCCTTCCTTTGTCTTGAAGGTAGTCTTCCATTCATCTCCTTCTCTGATCCGAATCTGATGATATCCACTTTTCAGATCTATCTTTGAAAAATACACAGCTCCACTCAAACAGTCCATAATATCATCCATTCGTGGCAATGGAAACCTGTACTTGATTGTGATCTTGTTTATTGCCCTAGAATCTGTACACATCCTCCATTCTCTATTCTTCTTTGGTGCTAATACCGCTAGTATAGCACAGGGACTCAGACTCTCATGGATCAATCCTTTCTGTAACAACTCATGTACTTGTCTGTTCAACTCCTCACTTTCTGCAAGTGTCATTCTGTGTGTTGCCTTATTCGGCAAACTCGCTCTTGGGATCAAGTCCATCTGATGACTGATCTTCCTGACTGGTGGTAATCCATCAAGCATGTTATCAGATACAATATCCTAAAACTCATTCAACAAATTTGCAACTTCTACAGGAACATCTTTTACTTCCTCTTTATGAGCTTTTAGAATTAAAGCAAAACATACATGCTCATGCCTCATACCATCTAGGAAATTTCTTCCATCAACAAAAGTTATCCTTGCATTACTACATACCTTTTCTTCGGTCTCCTTCAATGGCTTTAGCTTATGTCGTACTCCATCCTTTGTCAGGGAATAGGTATTCGCACGACCATCGTGTACAGCACATATGTCAAACTGCCACAGTCTACCCAACAACATATGACATGCATCCATAGAGATGATATCACATAGTACGTCATCTTGGTACCCGCCGATCTTGAACTTTACCAGGCACTGTTCACTAATCATGACCTTGTGGTCATCCTGCACCCAGGCAATCCGATATGGATGTGGGTGTTTCTGTCTCTTGAGCTTCAACTTTGTCACCATCTCTTCTAACACCAAATTGTCAGTGCTTCCACTATTGATAATCACATCACAACATTTACCCTCACACTTGCATCTAGTGCGAAACAGGCTCCTCCTTTGTTCAGGTTCATTCTCACCACTCAGCAAGACTCTTCTATTAATTAGTGTTTCTCCTCTTTCAGCATCTTCAAAATTTGATGATCTAGCATCTTCATCTACATATGCAACTCTGACCTGGCCTTCATTTCTCCTATCTGTTCTGCCTTGGTGCTAAGGACATTCAAATGCCCTATGACCTTCTTCTCCACAGTGAAAACATGTTCCACGGAAGCCTTGTCTTTCAAAACCTTGTCCTCTTCCTCTTCCTCTCTGATCTCTATTATTCTGATCTTGGAAATAATTGGAATTGTTTCCTCTCTGATTCTGTCTACTACTGGCCTCATCCTTCTTTTTCAGATCTTCATTTCAGCCACCATATGACCGTCCACCAGATCTTCCACCATGACCTCTTCCATTTTGTCTTCTCTCAAACTTCTTGTTTAGCTTTTCCTCTACTTTTAGGGCAAACTGGTATGCCTCCTCAATACTGTTCATTCGAACCAGATTCAACTCCTCCTGAATGCTTGGCCTTAACCCATTAAGGTATCGGGCAACTTTCTCCTTATCAGCTTCTGCATGGCTTGTTCTGATGAGGAGTCGATAGAACTCCTCTGTATACTCCTGAATAGATCTTCCTGCTTTCTTCAAACTTTGCATTTTATTTAGTAGGTCAAGCTCATAATCAACAGGAATGAACTGTCACTTCAATTTATCCACCATCTGATCCCATCTTGTGATTTTATCTTTCCCCCTTCTATTTCGCTCCAACTGAATTTCTTGCCTCCAGATCTTCGCATGACCTTTCAGTCTAGCCTTCGCAAATTTGACCCTATCAGGATCCTCAACATCTTCATACTCAAAATATTCCTCACATTCATTGATCCAGTCGATCAATTCCTCTGGGTTAAGATTTCCAAAAAATGTGGGAACCTCAATCTTAGGTCTTTTCCCAATCTTGGAAATCGCCCGAAAAAGTCTTTCTTCCTCCTGGTTCACAATTTTAGCTTCTCCTTCTTGATATTCTTCTTCAGCTTTGTCCTCACTTTCGTCTCTGGCATTAAGATTCATTCCTCTACGAATCTCTTCTTGTAATGCTCGCACTTGTCTCTGCAACTCTCTAACCTCAGGTGTCACAGCACCAGCTCTTCCACCACATTCTCTTCATGGAGGTATTTTTGCGATGCGCGCTGAAACCCTAACCACGGTCCTGGTGCAAACTGCCTCACAGTCAGTGATCTGTTTACACACTCAAGAACTCCTGCTCTGATACCACTTGATGAAGTATGCTCCCCTTAATACCACAAGCACATAACAGAAATAGAGAAACAACAACAATAATATGCAAGAACAGAAAATTGGCTTCTTATTATCTCCACAAATGTGGAATTACAAACTTTCAGAATTACAATATGCAAATCCACATGGGCATTCCCTTACAATATTCTGTAGGACAAAGCCTCGAATTATTGCCCAGATCTACTACCCAGAACTATTCTGAACTGCCTAAGACAATAATACAACCTTCCTTATATAGGCAATTTTTCACTACATGGGAAGGTTCCAGAATTTTAGCCAATAAGGCCGACTCAACTTAGAATTATTTTATTTTACATTTTATTACATCATAGTCAGCTCAAGATAACCTTTGAAACCCGAACAAAAATTTTGAAGAAAATTATTTTCCTCCATTTCAAGTGGCCCAACTTCCGAAGACCATAAGTCATCACCAGTTGACCCGATCGGCTATTATAACCCCATTTTGGAAATGCCACAAAGTGCTCTACAGGCTTGACTTGCGCAAGTGCTCGTCATCCAAATTTTTGACCTCATCCGGGGCCTCTAAAGCCTTCAAAATTGAGTTCAAAGTTTTTGTACCTTGCTGCCAATACCAAAAATCTTCAATATCTTCCAATATACACTTGATCTGGTAATGAAACTTTATTGGCAGACTTATATGACCAAAATGAACCTCCAAGAAAGAAATCAGATCACTCTGAGCACATACGAAAATTACCAAAAATAGTAACTTTCCATAAATAGCAACTCTGCACAAGATAGCCCTTATTGATTACAAAAATAAAAATATTTTTGGGTGATGCAAGATTGCTCTTACACCCAGGATGCTCCTGCATCAAGTTGTTTCACTGGCGCTCAGCATTGCTTGTCTATTGCTTGGTTATCTTGCTCACCGACGGGTTTAGTTTTAGTTTTTGTTATGGCCAACTTGTGCATTTATTTTGGGTCATAGATTTAATGTTGGAATCCATCATTGGGAGGTGTGTGAGCCTAGATCTCACCGTTCCTTTCATTGATTGTGGATCTAAAGGCTGACTCAGTTCGGTAGACTCTTGTATAAATGTAGTGTTTGGTTGTAATTTAGGAGGCAGTTTTGGGATAGTAGATAGAGGATAGTAATATTAGAGATTGTTGGTAGAGCCTCACATGTTTGAGGAATACTGTAAATCATTGTAATATCTAGCCCTAACCAGGAAGGCCTTACATCCCAGCATGTATCATTATATTTGATGAAATATATGATAGATTCAACATTTTCTCTCACTATTGTGTTTGTTGGCTTCCGCATGTGTTGAGCAGGCTTGGATCATTAGGGTGTGCCATTGTTTGGCCCCTCTTGGCCCCTGCCTTGCGTCAAGTGGTATTAGAGCGAGGTGAGACCTTGATCTAGGTCTACGGAACTAGGTTTGTAGGTTCCTCTTGAAGCCCTAGTTGATTGTTGTTGGGTAGCAAATTGTGATCTAACCTGGAATTGTAGAGGGTTGTCAAGATGGTTCATGGGAGGTGAGATGCAGATCCAGGATTGGCAGATATGCTAAGGTATATTGCTACTAGGTTAGAAGCTATTGAAACTACCCAGAGAAGAGGCAAACATCTTGAAGATGTTAGTGATGATGAAATTGAAGAAGAACAAGAGAATGCAGAACCTGCACCTATTATGGCTCAAGGTAAAGAAATATTTTTGAAGGATTTGACAAGTCTGAAGTCTACACCACATTTGAATCCTCCTGAGTATGGTGGAAAGCTAGATTCTGATGAATTGGTGGACTGGATCACCAAGATGGAAAAGTATTTTGAGCATGAAAATATTCCTAAAGACAAGAAGGTGAAGATTGCAAGCACAAAGTTGAAAATTCATGCATCCTTATGGTGGGAACATCTGCAATTGGATAGGAAGAGCAAAGGCAAAGAAAAAATCAAGGTATGGAACAAAATGGTGAACAAGTTAAAAGGAAAGTTCTTACCTTGTGATTATTAGATTAACCTAGTTCAGCAAATGCAAAGTTTGAGACAGAAAGATAGCTCGGTAAAGGAATATACTGAGGAATTCTATAGATTAGATATCAGATCTAGACATGATGAACATGTTGTGGAAAGAATTGGTAGATACTTGAATGGTTTGAGATTTTCCATCCAAGAGGAAATTAGTATGGTTAAGTTGGAGAACATTGAAGAGGCTTATCAATTTTCTTTGAAGGCCGAGGAGAAATTAAACAAAAGACATGAGCAAAGACAAAGAGCTCAAGGAGATTCCCTAGAGGAAGATGTAGATCTAATGGTGAAAATTGTAGATCTGAACCATAAAAGACAAATCTAGACAAAGTCAAGACCGAGTGGAAAGGTGAAAGTTCATCTAGAGGTATAGGTAGTAACTACCGAGGTGGTTATAGTAGAGGAAGTTTTCAAGGAACTTGTTACAATTGTGGAGAAGGACATAGATCTTTTGAATGTACACAAGCTAATAAGAAGGTTGGTAGTAGTAGAAATGATTTGGTCCAAGAAGAGTCACCGAATGAACCTGAGAAAGAAAATAACTTCATGGTAAGAAGAGCACTATGGAGTGAAAGTAAGAGGGAAGATCCAGTAAGGAAAAGTTTCTCAGAGAATCTGGCATCTGAGGAGATGGTCACAAAATTGTAGTTGGAAAGGTTGGTACATATGAAGCCCTATCAGATTTCATGGATCAAAGATGAGCATACACTCCTGGTAAGTGAACAATGTTATGTGAATTTGAAGATTGGAAAGTACTATGATAAGGTGTTGTGTGATATCATGCCTATGGATTGTTGTCATATTTTGTTGGGTAGACCTTGGCAATATGATAGACATGCTATATATGATGGGAGATTACATAAGTATACTATTGTGGCTTATGGAAAGAAACAAATCTTGTTACCATTGATGGAAGAACATGTTAGTAATGTTTTCACATCTGTGAAAGTTTGTTTGATGGAGGTAAGAAAGTTTAACTCTTTGAAGAAGAATGATGTATGTTTTGTTGTGATCCCTAACAAACCGAGTAAGAAAATAGAGGATAATGTCCCTAAGGAGATTGATAAGTTACTCACCGAGTATAGTGATATCATTTTTGATAATGTACCTAATGGTTTTCCACCGAAAAGAAGCATTGATCATTTTATGGATCTAATCCCTGGAGCTAGTTTACCGAATAAGGCACCTCACTGGTTGACACCTACCAAGAATCAAGAATTGAACCAACAAATTCAAGAGTTGCTAGAGAAAGGTTTGATAAGATAAAGTTTGAGTCCTTGTGTAGTACCTGTTGTATTGGTACCTAAGAAAAATTAAGAATGGAGAATGTGTACCGATTCCAGAGCAATCAATAAGATAATAGTGAAGTATAGGTTTCCTATAATGAGAATGGATGATATAATGGACAGTTTGACTGGAGCAAAGTATTTCACCAAAATTGATTTGAAAAGTGGGTATCATCATATCAAAATCAGAGAAGGTGATGAATGGAAGATTTCTTTCAAGACAAAAGAAGGTTTGTATGAGTGGTTAGTTATGCCTTTTGGTTTAACTAATGCACCGAGTACTTTTATGAGGCTAATGAATGAAGTTTTGAAGAAATTATTAGGTAAGTTTGTGATTGTATTTCTTGATGACATCCTAATATTCAGTAAGACCAGAGAAAAACATTTGTTGCATGTTAGACAAGCTTTGTAGAGATTGAAAGAAGAAAAGTTGCTGATAAATCTAAAAAAGTGTTCATTCATGAAAGAGGAGATTGTGTATTTGGGATTTGTTATTTCAACTGATGGTTTGAAGATGGATCCTAAAAATTTTGAAGCTATTTTGAATTGGCCTACACCTATGAATGATAGTGAGGTAATATCATTTCATGGTTTGGTAAGTTTTTAGCGAAAGTTCATAAGGAATTTTAGTTCAATTTGTAATGCTATGACTGAAACTATGAGAGGAGACAAAAGAGATTTCAAGTGGACACATGGAGCTGACAAAATTTTTGAGACCCTCAAGAAGAAGGTTGTTGAATTACCTATTTTGGCATTACCTAATTTCAGTAAAGTATTTCAAGTGGAACATGATGCAAGTGGAAGTGCAATTGGAGTTGTATTGAGTCAAGAAGGCAAACCTATTGCTTTCTTTAGTGAAAAGTTGAATGATGGTAGAAGGAAATATTTTGTGTATGATCAAGAATTTTATGCTATTGTTCAAACACTGAAGAAATGGAGATATTATTTAATACCAAGTGAATTTGTGTTGTATACCGATCATAAGGCTTTACAGTATTTGGGTAGTCAGAATAAGTTGAATCAGAGACATATGAAATGGGTTGAGTATTTGCAGAGTTACACATTTGTGATAAAGCATAAGAGTGGAGTCACTAACCAAGTTGTTGATGCATTGAGTAGAAGAAGATCTTTGATGACCGAGATGAAAATTGAAGTTCTTGGTTTTGATGAGATGAGAGATTCTTATGAGTCTGACCCTGATTTTTTTGAGCCATGGAGAAATTGCAGAGCACCTATTCAAGATCAACAAGATACTAAATGGGATGAATATTTTATTTAGGAAGGTATGTTGTTTAAAGGTATTCAATTGTGTATACCAAAAGGAATAATGAGAACTAATCTGATAAAAGAGAAGCATAGTAGTGGTTTGGCTGGACATTTTGGTATTGATAAAACATGGAATTTTCTTAAGGAGAAGTACTATTGGCTGCAGTTGTATAAAGATGTTCAAAAATTTGTGAAAATTTGTGGAATTTGTCAAGTTCCAAAAGGAGTAAGTCAGAATACTAGATTGTATGTACCGATTTCTGTTTCAGAGAAACCTTGGATTGACATCAGTATGGATTTTGTCCTTGGCTTACCAAAGACAGTAAGAGGTAATGATTCTATTTTTATTGTTGTGGATAGATTTTCTAAGATGACACATTTTATACCTTGTAGAAAGACATCAGATGCAGTACATGTAGCAGATCTTTTCTTTAAGGAAATTGTCAGATTGCATGGATTACCAAGGAGTGTTATCTTTGACCGAGACAATAAATTTGTTGGATACTTTTGGAAGATCCTTTGGAAGAAATTTGGCACTGAGTTGAAATATAGTTCTACATTTCACCCACAAACTGATGGACAGACTGAAGTTGTGAATAGAAGTTTGGTAAATCTATTGAGATGTTTAGTTGGAGACACATTGAGTAATTGTGATTTTGTATTGGCACAAGAAGAATTTGCATACAATAATTCAGTGAATAGGAGTACTGGAAAGAAACCATTTGAGATTGTGAATGGCACACAACTAAGAGGTATATTTGATTTGAGAGACATTGCTAATGAGAATAAGAAAAGTGCTAAAGGAATAGAATTTGCTGAGTACATGAAGACATTGCATGAAGATGTGAAGCTAAAGCTGGAAGACAATAATAAAAAATACAAAGACAGAGCTAATAGATCAAGGAGACATAAAACTTTTGATGTTGATGATGAAGTGATGGTTCATTTGAAAAAAGGTTGGTTTCCTATTGGAACATATGGGAAGCTAAAGATGAAGAAGTTTGGACCTTGCAAGATTTTGAGAAAATTTGACAGTGGAAATGCATATGAGATTGACTTACCTAATGACATGCAAATATCACCTATTTTCAACATTTCTGATTTGTATGAGTATCATAAACCTGATGAAGAAATGACAGTACTGACAGAATATCCTAAGAAGTAGAATGAAGAAATTGAACAGATTTTGAAGGAATGAGTTGGCAAGAATACAAGAGGAAAATAATATATGGAATATCTAGTAAAGTGGAACAATAGACTGATGGAAGATAGTTCATGGATTTCACAATCTAAGTTGGATACAGCTCAGACCAGACCTATCAAATGATTCTGAGAATCATTTCAAAATAACCCGAGGTGTCTGATGCAGGAGCATCTCGAGTCCTTGGCAATCCTATGTCACCAAAAATAGTTTGGAGTTTATCTGTGTTGCTTGGTTCCTACTTTGACCAAGTTGGTCAGTTTCCTTTGGTTACCGAGTGTGGTCAGTTATCTCCTGGGCGGTTGGTTGTTTCACTATCACTCAACATTGCTTGTCTACTGCTTGGTTGTCTTGCTCACCGACGGGTTTAGTTTTAGTTTCTATTATGGCCGACTTGTGCATTTATTTTGGGTCATGAATTTAATGTTGGAATCCATCATTAGGAGGTGTGTGGGCCCAGATCTAGTCATTCCTTTCGTTGATTATGGATCTAAAGGCTGACTCAGTTTGGTAGACTCTTGTATAAATGTAGTGTTTGGTTGTAGTTTAGGAGGCATTTTTGGGATAGTAGATAGAGGATAGTAAGGTTAGAGATTTTTGGCAGAGCCTCACATGTTTTAGGACTTCTATAAATCATTGTAATATCTGGCCCTAATCGGGAAGGCCTTACAGCCCGACATGTATCATTCTATTTGATGAAATATATGATAGATTTTGCATTCTCTCTCTCACTATTGTGTTTGTTGGCTTCTGCATGTGTTGAGCAGGCTTGGATCATTAGGGTGTGCCATTGTTTGGCCCCTCTTGGCCCCTGCCTTGCATCATAAATGGTCATTTACAAAGTCGAAACCTTTCATTCAACATTATTCCTTCACATTCATAAAATCTTTCTAAGGTCAACATTGTGTCTTAACCCAAATACATGTACATTATGTAGATTCCTAATTTATAATAGGCTAGATACCTTGTATAGATTCCTAATTTATAATAGACCATACTTCATTTTTCTCACCCAAAAAGATTGTCCCATAAATGGTCATTTGAAAAGTCTCAACCTTTCATTGTACATTATCCCTTGACATTCATAAAAAATTTATAAGCTCTTCCCTTAAACATATCATTGCCCAATTAAGGGAGTATGTTGATTTCTCAAAATTATCATCCAAAATTTCCTTATATCAAGGAATTATTCCATTATTTAGGACTTTGCATGCAATAGAAGCTCTTGGCTCTATTATGGATCATTTTCAAGTAGTGCATTCAAGTGGGTATTACCACCTCTCTTATATAGCATTGAATTCTATATCAATTAGTACAAGATATTTAAGCTCTTCTACAAATTTAAGTTATGGTGATTTCTCTTTTTCTATTTTACGAATCTATTAAATCAAACAATCATACCACTAAAGGGTTGTAATTCAATTGTGAAGAATGGTATTTTCCTTGATTTCTTTATCTACAAATGCTCAAATCTATTAAAAGTGTAATGAAAAAATTGATACTAAAATCATATACCACATTGAATTCTATATCAAAAAGTACAAATTATTTAAGCTCTTCTACAAATTTAAGTTATGGTGATTTTTCTTTTTTCCATTTTCAAATCTATTATATAAAACAAACATACCACCAAAGGTTGTAATTCAATTATGAAGGATGGTATGTTCCTTGATTTCTTTACCTACAAATGTTCAAATCTCTTATAAGTGTAATGAAAAAAATGATATTGAAATCATATGCAATACAATTTTGTTAAAGTAAGCACCCATTAATTTTTAACTTTTGATTAAAGAAATATAAAATTTAACTCTTAATACCAATGAGTTTCAAGGCTTATCTAAGTTTTAATGAAATTTTTTTGAAAAAGAAATAGATAAATAGACGTGTTGACATTAACCACCACAAAATCTCCACATATATAGGCACAAATAGAAATTTGGAAGGACAAGCCTAATCTATGAAGCCTTCACTTCAGTGGACTTAGTTTTCATAATATCAAGCTAAAATTAAACCTTACAGCAAAATAAAATAAATTATTACTGTTGTATTTGCTCTTAATTTTCTTGCTTGTAGGTTCCCCTTCAGCAACGTGGTTAGCTGAGTCTCTGACTAAAGAGATGATGTCTTTGCAGGCCAAACACATCTTTTTTTATTTTATTAGTAAAGGCCAAAGCCATAGTTTTTATATTAAGTAGAAAGTAGAATATACAATATCTATCTATAGCTAAAAACCATAATAGTGTTCGATCATGGAGTGTGAATAAATATAGAGTGTCAGTGCTCTCTCCATGAAAGAAAAAGAGTCATTCTCTGGTATAATAAAATTTCCTTAAATGTAAGTCTATTCATGCTTTCCCTGTTCAGCTAAAAGCTTCCCAAAAGCTCTTGATAATGGGAATGTTGTGTGTCCTTCCTATCAACTTTCCGGATTCTGACAAGGATGCCAACCATTAGAAATTGATCTAATGTGTGTTCCACATGTTGCCATATTATCCAACTCATCAGCTTTACCATTGCCTTTGCGGTAGATATGGTTAGCCGTTATTGATTCAAATTTGGAGATAATACTCAAAATCACCTCTAAAAAAGATTGAAGTTTCCAGTTAGTGATGGCTCCTAATCTAATTGCATTTATGATTATCATTGAATACCCTTCGATTTCCACTTTATTGAAGCCTAAATCCCTGACAAGAATTAAACCATGATAAAGGGCTTTAATTTCTACTGCATTATTAGTATCTGGTTCTAGAGGGATGGCTAGTTGAGCAATGATTTGGCCCTCTGAGGAATGAATTATGCACCCAGCACCCAAAGGCCCAGGATTACCTTTTGATGCACCATCAAAATTTAATTTCACCCATCTCGGGGAAGGAGTTTTCCAAACACATGACTGTCTTTGAAGTCCATTCTTATTGCAACCTCTTCCTAAGGAACCAAGAGCTTTCAAACCATGCCAGCTTTTCATCATCTTATCATCCCAACTGGTGTAAAATTTATGTATTGCTGAATATGTTTGATTTCAAGAATTCATGATCTCCACTATAGCTACTTCAATTCTATTCAATATTTTCCCAATATCCATTGATTTATCTTGAAAAATTCTCCTATTTCTTTCTTTCTAGATTTCCTAGAGTAAAATTGAAGGAGAGATAATCCATTAGTTACCACACAAACTATCTTTGAAGAGAGTTGGCCAAGCAAGAAGATGCAATTGGAGATTTTGATGGGGGACAGATTGCCAATTCAATTTCGAATATAGCCACTCCCAGCATTCTGTAGCAAAGGGGTAGGAAAATAATAGATGATTGTCAGATTCTTCATGTTTTAGACACATGTAGCATCTTGATGGACCCAAAAATCCCATTTTTGTAAATCTCTCTACAGTCAAAATGTGGCCTTGAGAGGCCGCCCATAGGAAAATACCAACTTTGGGGAGGCATAGTTTATTCCAGCAAAGATGGAGTGGGATTGTAGAAGACTTTTGAATGTGTTGTGTTAAGGAATTGTATCCTTCCTTCACCTTATAGATGCCATCTTTTGAACCCGTCCAAATTAACTCATCATTACCATTTTTCAAGAGGAAAGATCTATTTTGAACTACAGACTTTAGCAAGTTTGATTGTTTGATATCAGCTCCTATACTTGAGAAATCCTTCCACTACCAAGATCCATCCTCCTTTGATGAATGAGAAGGGATAATGTAATCTTTAAGCATATTACCCCATGTTGATTGACAAAGTTGCATAATCTGATTAAGGCCCGGTATCGATTGGAGAGTACCTAGTCCTCCCCAAGAATCTTCCTAGAATCTGGCTAAGTTACCACTTCTGATATTCCAAGAGAGGTTGGAATCCACAACATGTCTAGATTTCAATATGAAATTCCATATCCTAGATCCTGTTGGAGGGTTTTTAATTCTGAGTATTTCATGACATCCCTCTGCACCCAAGTATTTACTTTTGATGATTCTAACCCATTTTTAATCCTTATTTTTTATCAATTTCCAATATAATTTAGCTCCCAATGTTGTGTTTTGCCACATCTGATTTTTAATCCCTGTTCTGCCCGCACTAATCGGTTTGAAAATATTGTCCCAAGAGATAATTTTGAATTTTCTATTCTGATCACATCCATGCCAGAAAAAATTCCTCAACTTTTTCACTATGTCCATGTAATCAGTCAAAGACAAAGCCAAACAAGATAATAGATATATGGGAATTGCTGAAAGGTAGCTTTAATCATCACTATCCTTCCTGCACATGATAACCATTTGGATTTCCAGCTAGCCATTCTCCTATCCCTCCTTTCGTTGATTGGTTTCCAAATCCCTAATGTTCTCATATTCTTATCAATGGGAATCCCCAAATAATTGCAAGGGAGTGTTGCTACTTTAAAGGCTAAAAGGGATTCTATTCTCAATTGCATCCTCTTTGTCATGTAGAAGAAAAAAATAACTGATTTTCCTTTGTTGACAACTTTTCCTGAGGCTAAAGCATACTTATTTAGAGTAATTTTGAAAAGACCAGCTTCTCCATCTGAACCATAGCCAAAGAGGAGTGTATCATCTGCAAATTGTTGATGTGTAATAGGAGGAACTGAAGATGTGACTGATATGCCTCTGATGCGGCCCTGAGTTTGAAGCCTAGAAATACTGCAACCTAAAGCCTCTGCCATGATAATGTACAAGAAGGGGGATAGAGGATCCCCCTGCCTTATACCATTTGAGCCTCCAAAAAAACCTTGAGGGGAGCCATTAATCAGAATAGAGTATTTTGGAGTCGATATACAGTAAAAGATCAGATTGATCCAGGCTTTAGAAAATCCAAAGCATTCCATGCATTTGGATAAGAATCTCCAATTCACTTTATCGTAAGCTTTCTTGATGTCTAACTTAATTAACATGCTGGGTTTTTTGGAATGTTGAATGGAATGAATTGCTTCTTGAGCAATTATAATGTCATCAAAAATGGATCTGCCTGGGACAAACCCTGTTTATTCTTCACCAATGATCCTATTTAACATTAATTTTAATCTATTTGCAAGGGCTTTATATAAAGTCTTGTATATCATATTACACAATGCAATGGGTCTGAATTCATCAATAGAGTTTGCATTTTCTGATTTAGGAATGAGAGAAATGAAAGTATTATTGATTTCAGTTAGAAATCTACCTAAGGATCTAGCTGTTTCCAATGCCTCAGTAAGTTCTTGACCAAAAACCTCCCAACAATGAAGAAAGAAAGAGGGAGGGAATCCATCTGGACCAGGAGCTTTGTCTGGAGCCATTGCTGATAATGTTTGAAAAATCTCCTCTGTTGAAAATGGCCTCATTAGATTTCGATTATCCACCTCTGCGAGAACTTTGGGGATATTACAAAGAAGTTCTTGTTGACATGTAAGAGGAGAGCTATTTGAAGAGTTTAGCAACTTGGAGAAGAAAGATACTATTTCCTATTGAATTTATTTTTGCTCAGAGAGAATAGATCCATCTTGGCTAGAAATTTGTAGGATTCTATTGGTATTCCTTTGGCACTTAGTACTAGAATGAAAAAATTTAGTGTTTTTGTTTCCAGCAGCTAACCAAGACTCCCTTGACTTTTGCTTCCAAAATATTTCTTCTTTACTAAGCACATCCTCCAAATCCTTGAGCAAATCCTTCTCTTTGAAATATAGTTCTTGATTCATCCCTTGATTCATGATCGTATTGTTTAACTTAGCCAATTTTGATTCAATTTCCACTTTTGATGAAAAGATATTCTTGAAATGAGTCCTAATTTGTTTTGGAGGGTACCCACAAGTGGGAAACTTCCATGGATGTGTTGGGCCAGCCAGGAAGCTCTGACTTGACTTCGTTTGGTCGTTGCAGCTGTATTGACCCTACATTGTCCTCATGAATCAATGATTTGAAAATTGGTCTCCATATTTTTTGCGTTCCTTTAAACCTTCTTTTAGCTTGAGATTCAAACCTCTTTCTGTTAATCGCCTCATGGCCCAACAAATCTAATCTTTTTCTATGAATCTCCCAGTAGGAGTCCATCCAAGATTTCTTGGGCAAAGGAGGATTAAAGGGGATGCCTCTGGAGGATGTGGGAAAAATGGGTATCAGATTTGGGTTCAGCTCTTTGTTCCGAGGTGAAGAATAGTTCTTGTTTATTTTTGAAAATTTGGAATGTGACCATTTGTTAAACCAGGCGCGAAAAGGGATCTTCTTGCTTTGAGACAGGGCCATTCTTCCAACATGAGGGTTTTGATTATCAAGACGAAAGGGCCGTTCATAAAATATCCTCCTATGTTTAAATGGATTATTGAACCATTTTCTTTCCCCACCATAGAAAACCCCTGGTCTTCGATCCTTTTCAACCCGGTTCTGGGTTCCATCCCTATACCCATTCCTTCAACTTTCTGTGAAATCAGTGAAAATATTTGTGAATTCTGGCCTCCTAAGCTGTCTGGTTGAATGCTCTATTCTCTCCATCAGTGGTGAGGCTCCACTCATGGGACCAACTACATGAAAAACCCTCCACTACAAAATTGAAGCTTCCCTCTTTTAGCAGATCAACTTGAAAAAGTTTAATCCTAACCTCTGCTCCTGCTAGAACTAACAAAGGATGAGATTTCCTCTGGTCTCTGGTAAAAATTTAGGATCTGGCAAATCTGATGAAGGCAAAGGTTTTAGGGCACAGATCTCTGAGTGTGGCATTCATTATGTAATCTCTTCCAAAAGATTTTTCACCGATGTATCCTACTACTCCTACCACACCTACTATCCTACTAAAATCCTAGTTCCCTTCACTCCCTCTGCATCAGCAGTCGCATGATCACATAGTGCAAAAAAATTCCATGCGAACATGCGACGGCCTTAATCGATCGAACGTTTCTTCACAACCCTCAAATCGATCCAATCATTTCTTCACAGCCCTTCTCTCCCTCTACATCAGTGGTTGCATGATCACATAGTGCAAAATAATTCCATGCAAACATGTGATGTCCTTAGATCAGTTGATCCTGGTTCCCTTCACTCCCTCTGCATCAGCAGTCGCATGATCGCATAGCACAAAGAAATTTCATGCGAAAATGTGACGTCCTACTCAACTTCCACAGATGTCCTTAGATCAGTTGATTCTGGTTCCCTACACTCCCTCTGCATCAGCGGTTGCATGATCGCATAGTGCAAAGAAATTTCATGCGAACATGCGACAACATGGTTTTCTTACTCAACGGCTCTTTTCTCGCCACACAGATTCAAAGTGATATGTATGATTCTATACTGCCTTCTTGTATTCAATATCATTTTTGTAGTTACATATGAACGAGAAGAAAATATTGACTTGGTACATCTTTAAATATGGTATTCAATGAATAAGCAGGATTTGAGTACGTCGGCCCAAAAAATGAATTCATCTCCAAGATTAGTTGCAATCCATTGATGTGCCTACCTTAAGAATGGAGACAAAAGTGGTTCCATTCCTGGCCTATTAGGTACCTAAGATCAATACTATTAATGCATGTATTGGAAATTGTATTGCGAATATGAGATATGAGAGTGACTAAAGAGGAGGCAATTTGCATGTCATCTGAGTACATCTAGAAACAGTACTGAGTTTCACTTTTGAAGCATCCCTTCTCCTCTCCTCAAAAGACATATATACTATATACATACATAGTGTTTTAAGAAAACATTTAATGCATTGGAAGACTTTTAAACCAGGAAATCAAATTTATCTAACATTCTACCTGGAGGAGATGACCTACTAGCAACCCTAGCTAATTTAGCGTACATATAATTCTTAAATTGTAAGTCGGATTTTGTCAATTTTTTTGGTGTATTTCAGTAGGTGAGTTAAGAGCTTAAAGCTAAAGTTTTGGCTTTTGGGTATTCACGGATCCTTTTGTAGAAATCATCGAGCACAAAATGGTCAAAAAGTGCCATTTCAAAAGTGTCACCCGATACTCGCTATGTTCTTGCACAAATAGCCGTTCACTCAAAAATGTCAATACTTGTGGCCAAATGTCCCAGTGGTTTTTATGAAATGTCCCAATAGTGGTGCACAAATGGGTCAATCACCAACCAAAAAAATTAAAAATTGATCGACTATTAGTACATGTGTTTTTATTTTTGGGGCTCTTTTAATAGTAGTAATTGGGGGGTAAACATGACAAAAAGGTCACGGTTATTGGACCCCCTAACATTTACTAGGTCACTTCCCCTATAGAATGAAAAACAAAAAACAAAACTATCCTTAATTCATAAACAAAAGAAAACCATGCAATTCAAATTTAAACTCAAGACAACAGAAACTACTAGGGGAAAGGACCCACTACTCGCACACCCTAAAAGTGACCATTTCAAAGTGCCATTTGCTACCCACTATGTTGTTGTACCAATAACCGTTCATTTAGAAATGTCAGTACTTGTGGTCAAATGTCTTAGTAGTCATTACGAAATGTCCCAATAGTGGTGCACAAAAGGACCAATTACCAACCAAAAAAGTTAAAAAAATGATCGGCTATTAGTACATGTGTGATCAACTATTGATACATGTGTTATCATTTTTTGGGGCTCCTTTAATATTAGTTATTGAAGGGTTTTGACAAAAAAAAGTCACCATTATTAGACCTATCAATTATTAGATTTTTTTTTAAAGTGTTTTCTTTTCCTCCTAGACATCAATGGAATGCAAAGGAGATACGACGAAACAACTAGAGTGCTTTCTTTTCCTTCTAGAGAATGCTCAGTAGATTCATTCTAATAGTTTTAGGCCTAGCTAAGTGCTTCCATTTAGTGTGCAAACCCCTTAATATTGCAAACATGTATTCCTGATGCAGGAGCATCCTGGGTTTAAGTGCAATCTTGCATCACCCAAAAATATTTCTATTTTTTGTATTCAATAAGGGCTATCTTGTGCAGAGCTGCTATTTGTGGAAACTTGCTATTTTTAGTAAGTTGGTCATCCGATCTCAGAATGTTCTGATTTCTTCCCTGGAGGTTCATTTTGGTCATATCAGCCTGCCAGTAAAGTTTCATTGACAGATCAAGTCTAGCTTTGTAGATATTGAAGATTTCAAGTATTGGCAATAGGATATAGAAACTTTGAACTCAATTTTGAAGGTTTTAGAGGCCCCAGATGAGGTCGACAATTTGGGTGACAAGCGCTTGCACAAGTCAAGCCTGTAGAGCGCTTCGTGGCCTTTCCGGAATGGGGTTATAATAGTCAATCGGGTCAACTAGCGATGACTTATGGTCTTCGAAAGTTGGGTCACCTGAAATGGTGGAAAATGATTTTCCTTCAAAATTTCTATTTGGGTTTCAAAAGTTATTTTGAGTCGACTTTGATGTAATAAATTGTAAAATAAAATAATTCTAAGTTTGGTCGGCCTTGTTGGCTAAAATTATAGAACCTTCCAAGGTGGTGGAAAATTGCCTATATAAGGAAGGTTGTAGTGTTGTCTTAGGCAGTTCGGGATAGTTCTGGGTAGTGGATCTGGGTATTGATTCGAGGCTTTATCCTACATAATATTGTAAGGGAATACCCATATGGCTTTGCATATTGTAATTCTGAAAGTTTGTAATTTCACATTTGTGGAGATAATAAGAAGCCCATTTTCTATTCTTGCATATTGTTGTTGTTTCTCTGTTTTGATTATGTGTTTGTGGTATTAAGGGGAGCACCCTTCATCAATTCCATTTCCGTCAAAACCAAAAAAAATGTACTATAGAAGAACATTGTCAAAAAATCAAAAATATTGTAAACATGCTCCAGAAAAATGTTAGAAACTTCCATAGCCTTTGAATAAATAAAAGAAACGTCTTAAAAAACAAGCTAAAAAAATGGAAAAAAAGTTCACGTTCTCATATATCACGAGGTTTAGTGGGTCAATATTATATAAAGAGATAGTTTTTTATTTTTAATAAAAATATTAATAATTTCATTTTATTTTTATTTTATATTATAATTTTACGTTTTCAATTTTTAATATATATTTTTTTAAATTGAAGAATTTCTAATATTTCTAGTCTAGTCAAGTTATTTTTATTCGTTTCTATCTAGCATTTTATTAAAACGTAAGTTTTAAAAAATTTAATAATTTTTAATTTTTTTAAATTTAGCAATTTTTACTATAATTCAATTTTTTTTACTTTATATTGTGGACTGCACTATTCACAATTCACTTGCTAAACCTATCTCACGTTTCAAAACCACCTTAATTACCCATTAAATCATTTTCAAATCAACTTTCCAGTTGAAAATCTCCAAATAAATTTTATAAATAAAAAACAATTGTAATGATTTTGTGTTGCTTTATATAGATATAGATATAGATATAGATATAGATATATATATATATATATATACATATATACATATATACATATATACAGATATATATATATATATAGATATATATATATAGATATATTACAAAGAAAAAGAATATACATAAAGGAAAAATCTATATTTAATTATTTCTTCTTTTCATAAAAATATCTTTCAATATTATCTCCTTTTATTAGGATATTCTATCTTTTGAAATGTTTCGAAAATGAAAAAATATATTAAAATATAAGATAAATACTAATAAAATTACTGATTTAAAAAATATTTTCAATACTAGCAAATAAGATGGTATGATTTTGCATTGTTTAAAAAATTAAAAAATAATATATATTTAAATACTATTACTAAGAAAAAAATATGAATTTATATTTTAATGTTTTAAAAAAATTAAAAATAAAAGATAAATACTAATAAAAGATATTAGAATTAATTATAGATATGTTATTGAATAAGAGATTAACAAAGCAGGAAAAAAAATGTTTATCGTGTTTTTTTTAAACAATAATTTGAGATTCACATAAACATACACTAATCATATTTTTTGTTTTTAAAACATCAATTTGAGATTGCATACACTAGACAAGGTCTTTGTACTTTTACATCTTCAATCCTATTGAGTAAATGTATTTTACACATTTTGTTTTAATACAAATATTTCTATTTTTGCAAATATTAGTTTCTATTAAAATGCAATAGGGATAAACAAGAATCTGAGTATTCAATATCACTTTTATAAGTGGATCAAATAAGCATTAGCAAATTACAAATTTGATCTAGTATCTAAAGCCATTTCTTTTTTGTTTTAGTACATTACATACTATGTTGTTCTTTTGGTAAACTTTTTTATTAAATGTGCATAACCTTATTAATGGTTTTCTACAATTTTGAAGACCATTAATTCTGATTTGCTGAAATATTTGATGAATAATAGAGAAGATTGTAATTAATGACTTGCATTTCTTTATTGGACCATAAACAAAGACAAGTATTCAACTAGTCTTACTCTCTCTGCAATCTGCAAACTTTGAGGAATCAAATTAACCCTTGTGTGTGAGGATCGATTAGAGGAAACACATGATCTTAAAATTTTCCACTCCTAATACACAAACCATGGTTTTAAATTAGTTGTATGCTTCATCGTTGTTTTCAAGTTTATACGTATTGTATTTGCTTGAATATTTTTAATTTGAATTATGGTTTTGTAAAATCCTTTCTAATAAACTATAAATGTTATACCACTCAATCATTGTATTCCATGAAATAACAACCAATTATATGATATTATTCATGCACCTTGTTTGATGTCCACACATTTTGCATGCATGTCTATCGAAGAGTTCACAAGTGCAATATCTACAACCCATCAAACCTTCCTTATCTTGACAAATGCTTATGCTCTAAATTTTCATCCTCAAGTCTCTCACAATGGTTGAGGGCATTCAATTTGGTTTTATTTTTTTTAAATCAATTTTGTACATGGCCTCTAATTATTTTTATGAAATGATAAAATACTAATAAAAGATATTAGAATTAATTTAATTATAAATTATTTTAATAATATTTTAACTAATATAAAAATATTATATTTTTATATAAAAATCTAGTTTTTTATTATTTTATTAATATTTTAGCCAATATAGGAAATTTGTATTTTTATATAAAAATATTATTTTTTATTTTTTCACATTTAAATTCTACATATAATTTCCTATCAGCTTATCCCTTGAGCCTCCTTAGGTGCAAGTGCTAGTTTTTTTTTTTGTTTTAAGTCATTTCATCTTAGCAATTTTGTCTCTCACACACACATGTATAATTGTTTATATGATTTTTTTGTTAATTCTTTTTTCCCCATACATATATACATGGTGCAATATATATAATATTATTTTATTCAACTTTCCTTTTTAAAATGTTATATTTCTCAACCATTTATAATAATTCAAAGATATATAATATTTAAGGTATTATTTTTAATTTAATATTCTACTATATATCAATAATAAGATATATGGTTGGATTAATAATAACAAACATATTAGAAAGTTGAATAAAAAATATTATATAATTCAATTACTTTTGTTCTTTCATATCTAGTAATTTTTTTTAACATAAATATATCTAGATTATTTGGTCACACACATAATTAATTATTTACATGATCTTTATTCATGTGTACATAATATATAATATTATTTATTCAACTTTCCTTTTTATTCTAGCATTGGTGACTACTAATATGAATCATTCCCTTACAAGAATCTCATCAAATAATGAGGTTCATGATGCTATTTTTTCCTTTGAGGGTAACAAGGCCTCATGTCCAAATAACTTTCCTATGTTATTCTTTCAAATGTACTGGGATGGTTCAACCAATGATGTTATTGTTGCTACAAAAGAATTCTTTGGATTGAGATCTCTCTTGAAAGAATTGAATGTAACTTTTATTATTCTTATCCCAAAGAAGGTGGGAGCTAATACCTTCCAATATTTTCAATCTATGAGCTAGTGCAACTCCCTTTACAAGATCTTTCCTTAGATATTAGTCATCCATCTTATAAATATTCCTCCTAGGATGATTTCTATTCAAAAAATTGGATATGTATGGGTGCCAAATTATAGATTCTATTATAACCATTCATCAAAAGATCCACTTTTCACTATGAACAATAAAGTTGGTTTTCTACTTAAACTGGACCTCCTTAAAGCTTATGATCAGGTTGACTAGAGTTTCCTTCTGAATTTTTTGTATGGGTGCCAAATTATGGATTCTATTATAACCATTCATCAGAATATCCACTTTTCACTATGAACAATAAAGTTGGTTTTCTACTTAAATTGGACCTCCTTAAAGCTTATGATCAGGTTGACTAGAGTTTCCTTTTGAATTTTTTGTCAACTTTTGGCTTCAATGATACCTTTGTTCAATTAATATTTCAATTTGGAGTCATTGTCAATGGTTCATCTACTAGTTTTTTCTCTTCCTCTCATGAGATCAAACAAGGGTACCCTATTTCTCCATTCCTTTTTATCTTGATGGCTGATACTTGGGAAGATTTATTCAAAAGGACAGGATAGGCAGATTGAAATTTTGCCTCAGTCATCTTCCTATGACTTTGTTTGTTCCCATTAATAATTCATTAATGGCACAATTCTTATGGGTAAGGTTTGATTTCGGAGGCTGAGAATATTAAAGAATTGTTAGACCTTTATGAGAATTCCTTGTATTAGAAGACAAGTTTTCCTAAAAGCTCCTTATTATTTCCTATTACTTTGGTCAGGAGACAACTCAGAATTGCTAGAATTCTAGGTTTTTGTATTGTAGAGCTTCCTTCTACCTATTTGGGGCTTCTCCTTTTCTCAAATTGAGTACTAGATTCTTTTTTGTCTTCCCTTATCGAGAGAGTCCACTCAAATCTTGTTGGTTGAAAAGGGGCACTTCTAAGCCAAGTTATGAAACTTCAGTTGATTAAGGCTTCATTGCAAAAATTTTGATCTATGCTATGAGCTTGTTTAATGTGCCCAAGAAGTTTCTATTTAAAATGGAACAAATAAAGAGAAACTTCTTACGGGATGGCTTGGAAAATAAAAATAAAATGCATTTGGTTTCTTGGCTCAAGTCTTTCTTCCCAAATACCTTGGTGGTTTAGCCATCAGAAAAAATAAGGACTTTAATCATGCTCTTTTGGTGAAACAACTTTGGAGGCATTTTAAGGAGAAGAATGAATGGACAAATATTGTTCATAGAAAATATTTATCCACTTATGTCCATTTCAAGTATTTTTTGCTAATAATCATTCTATAGATTCATGTTTGGTGTTATGTAACTTTATTTCAAGACATAAATCTATTGTTGAACTTATGGGATGATTGGTGACTATACACTAGTCTTTTCTTCCTATTTACCATGTGTTTCAAGGACATGTTTACTCGAAGGTTTGGTTGTTGGGTTGAAGATTATATCCAAAACACTAATTGCATCAACCTTGTGGCTGTGGACTTGAACTTTAGGCCTCTTCAGGACTTACTTTCTAAGGTCCATATTCCAATTTTCAATGTTGAGGATTTTTTTGGGGGGGCCTTCACCACTAATAGTTCCTTTTTGGTATCCAAAGCTTTTAAATTTCATATTGGAGTCCCATACCCCCTGCCTTTTGAACCCTAGTGTGGAACTCGACTCTTATTCCAAAGATAAATATTTTATTTTGGTTCATGCTTCAAAATAAAATCCTAATCATTGAAAATATTTGCAAGAGGGATTTATCCCTTCCTAATAGATGTTGTTTATGTTTGGAAGATGTTGAAGATTTGTTCCATTTACTCTTCAAGTGTTTCTAATCTAAAGAGATTTGGTCTTGAATTTTTTTTAATCTATGACAGATTTCATGGGTGTTTCCAAACCCTTTCTCTGAATGTTGGACTTAGTGGCTTTCCCCCTTCTCTAACCCTTCCCTTTTTCTTTTTTGTTCTATTGTGATTTCACATATTGTGTTGGGTATTTGGAAGGAGAGAAGCAACTATATTTTTATACATTCTTTTTGTCCTCCAAAGCTGGTGCCTTTGAAGGTTCAATATGTTGTGAAGGAGAACTTCATGGTGGCCTATAAAAATTACAACGCTTCATGTCCCCCTTTAAACCTTTCTTAGCTATATTTAGATGTTGTTCTTTGATGGAATATATATTGGGATATTTCTAGTCCTTTGGAAAAACAAAAGAAAATCAGGGAGGGTGTGGTTTGGAAAGAACCTGCTAAAGGTTGGACTAAAATCAACACCAATTGAGAAATGAAAGGAAACCCTAGACTTGTTGGTTATGGGGGAGTGGCTCATGTTCAAAATTGTAGGTTTGTCTCAACAATGTCTCTCCCTCAGTTTTCCAGACAAACCACTATGTCAAGGCATATGCAACCTATATTAGAGTGAATTTTGATGGTTTTAATAAGATCTAGCTTGAATCTAGTTCTTTGATATTTATCAATTGTCTCAAGGTGTCCCTAACCCCTAGTTGGACCATTAAAACTGTAATACTTGAATGTTTAAGCCTATTCAATTCCTTCCAAATGTATAAGATTTCTCATATATATCATGAGGGGAATTTAGTAGAAGATGAGTTTGCAAACTTAGGAGTTGTGCAACCTAGTGAGAGACAATGAGGGAAAAATAACATCATCCCTGATGGGATCAAAATTACTAATTCAAAATTGTTCTAAGGTTTCCTAGCTTGGAGGCATTTTTTGAAATGATAGATTTGAAATCCAAACTCGAGTAAAGTGTCATGATGAAAAGACTATTCATTATTATGGCACAGTATAACACAAATGAATTATGAGCTACTTTTATTGCTTTTGTTTCATTTTATAATCAATTGGCTCCTCTATTTTCCTTGTTATAATATGGGTGGAGACAGGAACCACATGGAACATGTTATCTATAAAAAAATGGTAGCAAAATGTTGAAGTTTGGATTGAATTGTTTGTGTAAGGTCTCACTCCCTACATTGAGAAATTACATGGTTTAGATCACGAAGCTACAAAAGCGTTTGCTGAAGGATGTGAAGAAGGGATTCTTAGAGTTTTTGGTATCAATCTCATGGTTTCTATTGAACTTGTAGTAGAGGTCTCTTATACTATGATTAAGCATAGGAACCTTTTAAAATATAAAAAGCGCATTGATTAAGCTTTGACAATATTCTAGAGAAAGAGAGGTAATTTCAAAAAGAAATTTGATGGTAGGTGTGATAGAGCTTCTATTAATCCCTTATGGGAAGAAATTACTAAATTTATTATGCGTAATGTGATGCTTCATGGTTGATTCTGCAGCCTTTTCAACTATCATTATGTCATTTTAAATCATTTTAGACATGAAAAGTACATTTATTGACATTTCTACCTCTATTCATCTTTTTCTATGATGCATAAGAAGAATCCCTCGCTCCCAATTTTACACAAGGGCATAATTATTATAATAATAAAATTTACTAAGGAAATCTTTGATCAAAAGAACCCCCAATTGGGTATGGCTTAGAAAGATATTAATCATTTTTAAAGGAACATTCCTTAGTGCCAAAGGATGACCCCTCTAGTGATGATGGTGGGGTTCATCTAGGAAAATTTTAAACACTAAGAGGGAAGATAAGACCCACCTTAAGTTTGTCATTTCTGATGATGAAGATTCGGATGATTCTCCTTTTGTTGAGTGTTTTTTGGACTCCTTCAACCCTAGTAGTGATGTGAAAGGTAAAGGAAAAGTGAAGGGTGAAAAATTGAGGCCAATTATGATGGTGAGTCATACTACGATGGAGAATAGTTCAGATGGACTTAGAAAGGTAAATGCCTAGACTAAGATTATCCATGGTGTGGTACACGATGCAGTTGAATCCTTGACTGGTAGTGTTAAATCAAAGAAGTAGATCAAAAACTCTAGGGTGGCCTATGATTCTCTTCCTAGACTTGCCACAAGACTTTGTAGCAAGGAAAAGGGCACTATGTCAATTGATAGTGTGGCTAGAATGGTTAAGAGCATAAATTATGAACTAATTAAAAAGAATGAAAGCATGCTAAAAATTGTGTAAGGTATCTAAGGTTGTACCTATGTTTTTGTTGTTGATGTTTATTTGTTGTCCTATGTTTTGTTTTCTATTGCTATCATTTTCTAGATTGTTCTATTGTGAAAGGGTTTTAGGTCCCATCAAAACCTTCTTTTCTTTAGTAATTTTTTTTCCTTTTTTATAATGTTTTTGATAGATAAAAGCAGCAAGAGAGTGTTGGCCCATGGTACAAAAGGACTAGAAGCACATTCATGACATATTAATAGCACTAGTTAGAGCATTTCATCAATAGTTTGTCAGCAGAAAACCAAAGTCTAATATGCCTCTATCAAAAAAAAAAAAGTTCTTTTCAAAAAAATCAAACCAGAGATGTATCTTAAGCAAAAAGTAGCAATCAAAATAATAGTATCATGCCATGCAGGGCTAGACTAGGAACTTGACAGATTATCCTTAAAACAGGAAAGCAACATAGAAAAACTAGGGCCAGCATGCCCAATCAAAAATAAAGACCTCATGATAGCAATAAAAGAAGAGATCTCCTACCCAGATGTTTGGACATCAAGGTCATAGCCAACTCCTCTTGCAGGAATAGGAAAAGGTCTTTGCTGTCTTCGTCAGCTTCCAGTTTGCCACCAGCCAACTTTTCCTGCACATTGCAAAGGGTCATAGCCGACACATGCATGACCTTAAGAGAAAACTTGTTAGTATCCATGATGTGGTTTTTGATGTCCTGCATGTCCTATTTGATGCCATCTCATTGTCCAATTCTGAGAACTTGATCTTAAGGGAGCCCTTAAGCCTGTCATTACCATCTAGAGACACATGGTTGTGCTCAGTAGTGGGGGACTTGGTCTGGTGATCATGGGGGGAGTCTGGGGGCAGGGTCATGCTTCAGGGAATCTCCCTGGTTTGCTGGGGGTTCAAGGGGGGAGTGGTGCCAATCCTGTGCAAGCTCGGGTGGTCATCAGAAGAGCCCTCAATCGACTCAATGGTATAAAGTCATTTTTCGAAGCGGATATATCTCAATCATTTATAATAATTCAAAGTTATATAATATTTAATATTTTTTTCAATTTAATATTGTATTATAAATATCAATAATAAGATGTATGGTTGGATTAATAATAAAAAATAATAGTAAAAATTTCAATAAAAGAATATTATATAATTCAATTACTTTTGTTGTTTTATATCAATATGTTTTTGTTTTACATAAACTCATCTTAGTAATTATGTCATACATGTATATAAATAATCAGCTTAGTTTTATCCTAGTTTATAAACTGAAGTACCTTTGAAATTATTTACATTGACACAGTGGCTCCTATGTGGTGAAACATTCTACTAAATAGAAATGTGATTCCTATAACTGAAACTTTTGCAATGATTGGTTGATTTGTGCAGTGATATTATGTGGATTTGAAGGCTTGACAATAGCATCTATTCCTTATATTCCTTGTTGATAGTGATTCCTTGTTAATGGTGGTAATAATTAAGCCGGTAGGCTTTCTCCCGGGGAGATGCCCACCAAAATTTTAAGACTTTTCGACAGTCTTACACTGGTTAATTTTGAATGACACCCTGATAATATTGGAAATCTTCACTACAGACAGTTTTCCTTAGTCATTTCTTAGGCCACCCCCACGCAAGTGCATTTTCCTGCTTGCATCAGAATTAATTTGTGACCAATTTAAAAGGGAAATAGAATGATTTATTAGAACGATTTAAATAGTTGTACTCGGTCATTTCTCAGGCCACCTCGCACAAGTGCATTTTCCTGCTAGCATCAGAATTAATTTGTGACCTATTTAAAAGGAAAATAGAATGATTTAAATAATGTCCTGAATGGCGTGAATGTCCAGATTCCCTAACACCTGTCTTTCCCAATGGTTAGGTGTCATTATGCATGTTGGTTTAGTGCCTTGTCTATGATATAAAATTTTTGTTTATCCTTGTGAGCAGAGCTTTATTCCGCAAGGTTCTAGGGTTTAGGTGAGCGGTAGAGGCATCTCAATGCATTTGACCTTTCGGTAGGGTCTGCAGGATATATTAGAGGAACCAGCAATTGTTCTCATGTTGTTTATCAGAGGGAAACATATTGGTGGGGTGGAGGGAATTCAGTAGGTTCATGAAGTGGGTGAATTGGCTAAGCATTTGGAAGATTGCATTTGAGCTTTTTAAACTTAGAACTACTGAGTGATATCCATTTCACAAGTTTTCATGTATGTTGTTTTTATTGAAATATTTTATGCATAAAAAAATACATGAATATAAAAGTGTGGTGATAGAGACTAGAATTAGGCCTTTGTATGAGATTGCAGCATAATTAACATTAGTTTCTGATACAGATTGCATGACAATATATCAGCAAAAATTCAAGTTAGTTTCCATTGCAATTCACCATCACCTATCCAATAAGAGGAAATGGAAATGAAGATCAAAGCTTTAGGTTTACCAGTGATGCATCTAAGGCAACATGGACTCTTATTTGTGAATTTTTTCTCAGAAATAAATTTATTGTGGTTTTCAGTTGGTCAAGAATGGTTTGAAGGGAAGACAGTGATTATTTTTCTCTTGCATTGCATTGCTAGCACATGTCAAAGCCATTGGTTTAATCCTTATGTACTTTTAGAATGAGCCAAACTTTCACATACATTGATACTACTCATAATTCTATTCTAGCCATAAGTGATATAAGAGCAAGTAGAATGCCTCCCAACCAGTAAATAACTGGATTTTATTCTTGGCTTCTCAATTGATAGTAGTCTTGTCAATACTCACACAAACTGTCGATAGATCATGTTGCAAATTTAAATTGCTGGTCCTAAAATCTAATCTATGGGGCAGCCATAAATGTAGGATTGTGATGTAATTTCCCCAATCAAAAGCTAAAAAGAAAGAAGAAACTCTAAAAAATGCTCTCAAAAATGCTAGATAGTTTCTGGATTTGATTGTGTGAAACAATTTTATGTTCGAAATATTTTTTGCACAGTCCAATCCAGAAACTATCTAGAATTCATATGGATTGTATAAGTCTAATAGCTTTGAATTCTCAACAGCTTTCAAAATCTTAGAAGGAAAATCTTCAGGAGATTTTGTTTTTTTCCATTTAACCCCAAATTTTTTTCTTTAACGAAAGATTTTTTACTTTGCCTTGTGATTCTTATATGGCATAATACTATTTCTTTCAGTAAGGTAGCACAAACAACATTGGAATAGGATTAGGCACAACTATGAAGAACCCTGCCACGACCATAACAACAAATGTTATGCCTCTGGAGAGGCAATTAGTAGGAGAAATCCCTCAATTTCTTGTGATTTTAAAAAATGATGAAATTCCCAATTGAAAGGGGCGATTCCAGCTATGATGTTTTCTTCTTGAGAAAAAAGGGCTTCTCTTCTTGCCTGCATAATTGTACATATAGATCTGACAGATGGAATTCCACTTTTTTTTGAGCCAAGCCAACCTAATTTAGTAGGGTAATCCCAGTTACGAGGTATGCAGAGATGATACCACTGGAACTTGACTATTTGCAAGGCTGGATTTCTCTTGCGATTAGGTTAAATACTAAGGTAACTAGGATTGTGTATGGGGGAAATTTCTTAGCAGCCAAGCTTCAAGATTGGGTATCTGTATAACTGGAAATCAATGTTTGATCCATGAGCCTCACTTGACCAAAATCACAACTATGAACCAAAAATCATGAACAAACTCTTCTCATGATAAAAAGTGTTTCTAAAGAGTTACCCACATTGTTTCTTCTATGTATTACTATTACATAGTCTATGACGTGATGAAAACTATTTTTATACTGCAACCTCTGCATAATGGTTCTAGGATAAGTATCATAACATAGGAAGGAATTTTGATTCTCAGGTATACACACAAAAGAATCTAAGTTGACATCTTTGGAGATAAAGAAAAACATGAAATAAGAAACATCTTACCAAAAGATCAGTATGGCATAGGAGCAGGTTTGCCCACTAGGCTTGTGTACTGCTGAACAACAAAGAGTGGAGAGGGGCCACTGAAAAAATAGAAGTCCAAAACTCCCCCAATCACTCTATATGTCAAGTAGTTGCCCCCATACTCAATATTCTACCTTGCTCTTGAGTCTGTCTTACTCTTGGCTAAACAATGAATAAGATTTTGGAATTTTTTGTTATATAATCAAAATTTGAAGGTTCATATCAGCCTATTGTTTATTTGAGTAATATACTAAGTGCAAATGCAATGCATTTTTGAGGCAAGAGGTATTGTTTCTGCTATTTTTATTCCATTAGAGATTAGTTGGAAATTTGTTTTCTAAGAAACTTACTGGGAGGGATTGAAGATGATTGTGTTGTAATGATCTTCTATATGTACATATTTAGTGAGCAGAGGATTTTTAAGGAACAAATGACCATATTACAAAATGATCCCACTTTATGCTCTGCAAAATATATCATTGATTTAATCTTATTGTAATGGGTATATCTATGGAGATTTAAGAAAGAAAAATTGGTTGCGAGAAAATGTGTTTAGGCTTTCAATTTTTTAGTTGAGCGAATTGATCAATAAAGAGTGCAACCTAGATGTGTGTGAGAGAGATCAAGGAGAGTGTAATATTCATTAAAATATTTTGAATTTTATTTCATTTTTTTATATTTTTATACAAATTATAAAGCATTTATATTTGTCTTTATAATAATTTATGTGTAAAATATTTTTAATGTGCTTATTTAGATACCTTCACACAATTTAGGAAAATAATTTACCTAATTGGTTGCTGTATAAGAAAACAATTTACCTAATTTTAGGTATTCTCAGTTAAAATACTACATAATATTTTTTCAATTTATTAATTGTATTTCTTGATCATCAGTTAATGTATGAGAGATACAGTTTGTGGGAAGGGCCATAGAGAATAGGAATATGTTCAGGTTTAGACCATTGAAACTGTTGTAACAATGTTATTTCAATACAATAGAGAACATGAATATGTTCAGGTTTAGACCATTGAAACTGTTGTAACAACGTTATTTCAATACAATAATAGGAGTTATAGTTGGTTCCTGTGAATATTGAAATATTGTTTTTTTCATCTGTTCTGAATATGAATGAATTTGATTGTTGTCACTTGTGTGTTGGTATGGACGTTTGAATAGTTCACAACTGCTTTCTTGATTTCTACAAAAAAAGCTTTAACAAAGTAACTGCCATTTTGTATAATAGAAATGCTTTTACAAAATTAAAAAACTGTCCCAAAAGTGATCATATTGGTTAAGCTTGATTTCTTCAAAATGATAGAGGAAAATCTATATGTGAAGTAAACAGGGCTGGAGTATTTGGGTTTCATATCGATTAAGCTTGATTTCTTCAAAATGACAGAGGAAAATCTATATGTGAAGTAAACAGCGCTGGAGTATTTGGGTTTCATATCTGTAATCTTTTTCTTATAAATGAAAAGAAAATAATATTATAAGCTAAAATGCTAACAAATTATATTGATTAATAATGATCTACAAATAAAAATAATATCATCTCTAAATAACAATACTTGTCTTAAGATAGAAATGGAGCAAATAAAGAGTGGAATACATATTTAATCAAGTGAGAGTTAGGGTTAGAGATCGATTTAAGAATTGAGCTAAGATTAAGAGTAGAGATAAAATTATAATAAGGTGAGAGTTAGGGTTAGAGATTGATTTAAGAATTGAGCTAAGATTAAGAGTAGAGATAAAATTATAATAAACAATAGAAAGGTATTAGAAGTGTATGATTTGATTTATAAATACAGGGAAAATGACCCACATTCGATTACACATTATTACAAAAACTTGATGATTTTAACCAGAGGTAAGACCCATCTTACCTATATTGGATAAAGCTCTAAACTATGTACAGTGACACAATAGGGACAATAGAATGTTCAAATATATATGCTCAACAAAGTTTATGATGACAATAAAGAGCATCATCACAAATGATCAGAATGAAAACATGATGTAAAAATGAGTTTAATACTCATTATCCTATACTTGAGAATGTATATGCACTATAGCTTAAATAAGACATTTACACCATAAATTGGATGCTTTTATATGTATTAATCTTTCTTTGGAATCTTACTAATGTGCGTTATAACAAGACGCTTGGAAGCCAGTTCTTCCACCAATCTCCTTAACCCAACATTGCACAAGGTTGAAATAATAGTTAAAAAGGCTAAATGAAACCCTCAAAAATATCAAATGTGAAGAGAAATGGTGCGCAGTAAACAAGAAGATAGAGAGATCCGACGTAACAAGATGGATTTCAAAAATAGAAGAAATATAATTTTGATAATTGTAGATGAGGAAAGGGTGTGTGGCACTGAACAGAGAAGAGGGTCACATCAAAGCAGATGCATAGAGTGAGGTTGAGGGAATAATAGCCCAAAATAGTCACATATATCAATTTATTTTGCATACTTAGATAAATGCATAAAAATAGAGGAACCCACTTTCACGTGCAGTGAGATATCAAAGTGAGGAGTAGGCATATGAGTAGGCACATGAACTAATCCCATATATAATAACTATCGGCGTAACCCTTGCACCCCTCAAAGGTACAAGTGCTAGTTAGCCGATAGGCTTTCTCCCGGAAGAACTCCCGTCAACTTTTTAAGACTATCCTGCAGTATTACGCCGGGAAAAGCGGAAGCGGTGCTGGGAAATGGTGACAGTAAAGACGTTCCTAAGATGTCCTGCTGAAGATGGAACAAGAATACATTGAAACGATATGTTCGCAAATAATAAGCTTCAAGCCAGATTTAGTTATCACTAATAAGGGCCTTAATGATATTGCAGTTCATTGTTTGAGCAAAGCAGTAGTGAGTGAAAATTGAGAAAAACAAAATTGCCAAGGCGTGTGAACAATTTGATAGTTCATGGCTTGTCGAATGATCTCGTACTTTGAAAGGAGAAGAAATGTTATCAGGCATCACAGCTGCGATTTCTACGACAGAACAAAATGTTCTAGAAATTCTCAAAGCCCATGCAATTGGAAGGTGTAAAAGAGTTCCATAACCTTTCAGCATTCTCCATGTTGCACCGGAATAGGGACATTTAAATTGGTTGTAGCTAATACACAGTGACAGACATTGTTTCGCTCAGGTAGCTTTAGAGTAAGTCAAGAGGATGAGCTCCTTACTGACAAGCAATGGAATACGTGGAATGCACCAAGTTTGTGAAGTTACCCAAAGAACACGCAAGCTTCCTCCAATAAAAACAATGAGCCTGGTTTTCCATGTTAGCTGTGAGACTGATATCAACTAGAATGTGGTATCCAGCTCAGATTAAGAGAGACCAATTTGATTTCTATTTATTTTAAAGGCTTTATTTATCTTTAATTAAGAAGATATTAATATTAGGCCGCTCTAAACATCCATTATTGAGAAGCAATCAACCAACTGGAATGCATTGAACTTCTATGCAGTCAATAAATTTGACCAATCTTCCATCGAAATTATCGTCTCCCACACTTGATTCTCCATATGATTTAATCCATAAAAATGATTTAATATGACCTTTGCATTTTTATGTCAATTTGAGATAGATATCAATTATAAGGCAGCATTAAGATCAATTTACGTTAAAGGAACACTTTGGTTTCTCTTTATTATCTTGTGTAAAAGTAAAATAAATTTGTTATTTATATAAGTATAGTTTGATTTATATTAATAAGTGATAGTTGTCAATAATGTATATTGTATATGTAATAAAGTTATAAATAAGGTTAGTTAGTAGGATAATAAAATTTTAGTTATTTTTTATTAAAAAATATTATATTTTTATTCATTATTTTTAATAATATTTAATTTTTATGAGATTGGAGATTATTCTTTTTATTTATTGGTTTTTATTTTTAATTTAATGTCTATATATTTGTTTTAAAAATAACCAAGTTTAAATTACATTATTTTTAATTTGATTAGTTCTATTTCAAAGTCATTTCCTAGAATCTGATTATTTCTAGAATAGTTTCTCAAAATGTTATGCTTGATCATCTTGACTCGTAACCATCTTGAATAGAGAGAAAGAAAAAGGATAACGTACATCACTCTCCTATCTGCCGAAGATTTCTTTTTCTTATGTTCTGTCAAATCCACAATTCCTTATGATGGTAAATTGTTCAATATTTTGCCAAGCCTCATTGGGATATTCCAATATTTAAATATATTAGTAAGACTATACATGCAACTATAATTTGTATGGATTTTAAACATAGTTCAAATTTGAGAATATAAAGAATGTCTATATTATATTTGGAAAAATGTTAAGACATAAGAAAATTAATATAAACTTAAAAGGTTCAATAATAATATAATTTATTATTTATTTTAATTAATTTAATTTATACTAGAAAATGGTGTGGATAATAGAATTTGTTGCATTGAAGATTCAATAATTTAATACAAAAAATAAAGATAATGAACAATCAAATAATATATAGAAAATATGATATAACAGTCGTATTCAATGATAGCATTTTTTGTGCTTATAAATGATTGTAAGATGTGTTCATTTAATGTACTCTTCATTCTTGATTTGTAGACACTCAAATGAATTAGAGTTATCTTAGATACAATGTCAAAAGTATAAGTAAAATATTTTACACTTTATCTTTTCTCTCGCAAAATGAGGAATTTTACTTAATTCTAGTCGACTTTTAGGATTCTAAATTAGGCTTATATCCATAGAAAATGATTTGGATATTATTTCTTTAGTATCATGACCACAAAAAATATCTAGAAGATGGTTACCAGCTATACCCCAACGGAACTAAGGCAGTACGTGGACATTGAAAAATGTGTTGGGGGCTATTTTAGAAAGAAAAATCATGAAGAATAGAGTATAATAGCTTTGGGACAGCAGACCCTACTATTCTAAGAGCCCCCTTCAGATTCTTGTACCCGTGCATGTTAGAGATAGTAGTGATAAAATTGATAGAACCTGAAATGGGGGAAACACCTAATAGATAAGGACTAGAAATTCTGGGACAAACAGCTCCTCCAGAATGACTGGTAATACCACTTAGGGGCAGATAGACCGTCCACCCAATGCCGTTACCCACTTCTACCAAGGCTGGGCTTGATGGGGGCGACGGCGAAGGCGGCGACAACCGGCAGGGAATGTTATTCAATCGTGGAAATGTCATGTCTTGCATATCCATTGTTTGAGTCTTTATCCATTATTCCAATAAGCATATATCCAATTTGACCTATTGATGAATATGCAAGCATACATTTTATGCTTGTTTGAGTAATAGCAATTAAATTTCCTAATATCATGCTAAGAATAGCTGATATTTCCAACATCTGTATTAAATATATCTTCTTGTTAAAAATATTTTCTTGTTAAAATATCTATAATCTGTTGAATAGTCTCTTTCAACTAATGCACACAAATTTTACAAATGGCATACTTAAATTAGATAAGAAATGGGTAAAACTAAAATTGGAACTAATTTTAAGAATGAATGTAAATAGAATTATATAGATTTCAAATTGTCTATTAGATTTTAATAGATATCATAATAATTGTGTCCTTAATATTGAATAAAAGATAATTTAATCAAATTAAATGAAAAAAAAAAGACATGAAAATTTTAATATTACAATATATTAAATTTTGAAAAATTAAATATATAATATACTTATTATTAATAATTAAAACTCAAAAATTTAAAATATATATTCTTATATATAAAGTTAAAATACATAGCAACATTTAAACCAAAATATTTTTAAAAATACTATATAACCATAAACTAAATTGAGAATGGGAATAGTAAATATAAATGAGGTTTTTCCTAGAATAACTATGCCTATTAATTTAATGTAATTGATGATAAATGTTCTAATATATATTTTATTTCATAATATCTTATTCTCTATAAAAATAAAAAATCTTACAACTATTTTAATATATACAAATAAGATTTGAAATTCCTACTAATAAAAATTGTAACTTAAGAAACAAAAACTTCAATAGAAACTAAATAAGTGTTCTAATGTATATTATGTTTCATAATATCGTATTCTCTAAAATAAAATAAAAACCTTACAACTATTTTAATATATACATTTATAAGATTTGAAATTCCTACTACTAAAAAGTTGTAACTTAAGAAACACAAAGTTCAATAGAAACTAAAACTCGTCAAGATAAGATTAGCAATCCTCTTTCTATTTTAAAAATCTTAGTTTCAAGAAAAAAAATGTAATATCTTGATTCAATTAAATTATTATTATTATTATTATTATTATTATTATTATTATTATTATTATTATTATTATTATTTAATTATAACTAAATTAAATTTTTTAATAATTTTTGCTATTGTAAATATGTTGATGTGCAATCACTTATTCATTCTCTCTTAGATATTATTTTTCTCCTTTATTATATAAAGAAGAAGGGGAAGGAGGTGGAGAAAGGGAAGCAGATGGAGGAGGAAGAGAAGAAGATGTAGGAGTCATTAGTTTCTCATGGAATACCTAAAGTTCTCATTCTTCCATTCATTTCACAGTTCCAGTAAAAGGCTTCTCTAAAATATAATTCAGATAGATAATGATAGGTGAACCTTTCTCAATTAAAATTGAATATATGATTATCATGTTGTGCATATAGTGGTAGAGAAGTTGATAATAAATCATAATAATTCAAAGGGAGATTTCATCATATATGTGAATAGGATTAAAATGGATTCAACTCTATTCAAATGTAAAGGGAAGGGGGGAAATATGAGATTTATTCCCAAACCCAAATTCTCAAAGAAGAGATCCAATTTGATCAACCAAGAGGTTAATACACAATTGAATCAATTTATGAGGAATATGGAAGAGAGAGAGAGAGAGAGAGAGAGAGAGAGAGAGAGAGAGAGTAAATCCAATATTTCCCTATGAATGTAATTATGCTTGAAATATGGAATAATTGAAATACAAATACTAACCTCAAATTAGGGTAGATCTAGAAAATTTCAAATTCTGATATCTGTGTGTACTTACGGGGAATTCTAAAACCTGTTTCAGAGTAGAAATGCCGAGATAGAGAAAACCCAGAAATATTTCTCCAAGATGAGCTCAGGTCGGGTTTGACCCTCATAAAAGGTCAAATACTGCATTCTTTATTTGAAGTCCGATTCAAATTATGTTCGTAGATCTCGTAAGTTTGCCGAAAAGGGTATCCAAATTCTTTCTCAAATCTAAAATTATGCACATGTACCTGCAAGAAAATGGGGGTTTTGTTGTATGGGGGGTTTGCCTTGGTTAAACCCCAATTTAGGAATTAACCTTGAAATTGAAATGAAATATAGTGTGCATAAACAAAGTAATTGAAACAAATCACCTCGCTTATGTTGAAGTCCTTGTAGAGGATTTGAATCCTCAAATCCACAAGTAGGAATGCTTTAATAGATGTAGGATGAATGTAGGATGTCTCCAATCAATGGCATTTGATCTTCAACACCAATCTTGACTTGATCTTTGCATATGAGAAGGCTTGAATGAATGTGGAAGGATGGATCATCAAAGGGGGCTCCAAAGAGATTGAATCCTTCAATAGCTAACAATGGCTCTCCTTGATGGATGGATGCTTGAAGACTTGAATGCTTGAAGACTTGCTTGAATGCTTGATTGTGGATGTTCTCACAAAACTTGATGAAGAGATGTGAATAATGGATATCAATTGCTTGATTGTGGATGAGAAAATGAGAGAGGAAGGCCTCCTTTTATAGTGATTTAGGGCACAATCCTCTAGAGGGGCCACCTTGGAGAATTAAATCCCAATTAGGTCCTAACCTTTAGAAAATATACCTAGATTAAATGCAATTAGAGGATTTACCATCTCGAAACCTGAAATGGCCAACCCGGAGGTAGGAAAATAAATATCTCGAAAGCCCGATGCCCAGAAATCTAAGATTTTAGAAATTTGAATGAGGGGGGAAAAATCTAGGTTGGACCTGACCTAGTCAGGTTTGACCTTGATCCTGACCTATTCAGGTTCGAGCTCAATCTTGACCTAGTTAGGCTCAACCTTGAATTTGACCTTGGGCCTAGATTCAATCAGAGCCAGGTTAGGAGGTCCCGGGGATGCCCAAAGACCCAGAAATGAAATCAAATAAGGATAGAATGCCAGGGATAGACATAAAATCCTATGATTAATGTGATGAAGGCCAGGAGGACCTATTTCTACATCCTACCTAGAAAATAGAGCCATGGAAGAGGGAAATTAAGGAGAATCCTCAGGATCCTAACCCTAATTTCACCTAGAATGAAGAAATCAAGTGCAAGGAAGAAGTGGAAAGTGAGGAGAAAGCCAAATACATGAAAAGACCTGATCAAGGCAGTTAACATGACCCCAAACCACTTACTCGGAGGGCTAAACACTCTTATCATGGAAGTGCTTCCATTTTAAGATGATACATTAAGCCCCCACTTTAGCAAGAGTATGGACTCGATGCAAACTCTTGGTAAAGGAGATCATAATGAAAAGATAATCTTATTGTAATCCAAGAGACAAAGAGAAACCTTAAGCCCCCAGGGACTCAAGTCTTCATCGACTCCTAGATCACAATAAGAGAGACATCTCTAGAGAGAGAAAGAAGGTGTGATTACCTCGCCCAATGAGAACTTATGTCCCATTGTGAACCACACAGGAAAAATGGTGCAACTGGAAAGATAGAATTGAACCTCCTAATGAATGTGGCTACTCACTAGTCAACCCATCAAGGATTCATCCTTAGGAACATTCTATTCCATAAGAATAAAACCAAAAATAAATAAAAAAGACCCAGTCTTAAGGACACCTCTGACCTTAAGGGATCAAAATATGTGTATTTGAAATTGGAAGGATCAAGAGATCCTATAATATAAACCCATGCTTTAAGGATTAATTACTAATCCAAAAAGGGAAAAAGTATCTTAAAAAATATGTGGGTATTTAAAAGTGCGTGTGTGCAATAGGTGAGCAGAGCGTATGCCCCCACGTTAAAGTCATTGCTGACACTTTAACAGGAGCAATGGCTTTAATGGAAATATAAACAACTCCACTGGTTACGTTTCCACGTCAAGATGCCCCCAGACAAAGACAAATCAAGGGAAATATCATAGAAACATACAGAGAACACATAAGGGATCTACCTACCGTGGGGTTAGTATGATCATAAGATAATATATATATGATATTATTGCAAATGAATTGACATCATTCCCCAAAGAAAGTAGAACTACAATCACAAAGGAGGAAAGATCACATAAGATATATGAAGGAGAATCTTTTCAGACCATGACATGGAGACCAAAAAGAATTAGTGCTACCATATCTCAAATCCAAGAAAATTACACAAGGAAACATTTACGAACAATAGCACAGTTACAAGATAACATTGAACAACGCATAGAAGAATAGAGGTACATATAGAAGAATTTGAACAACAGTTTTGATTCTTTTATCACCTTGTACCAACTGAGTAACAAGGATCATATAAAATAATCTAACAATGTTTAGCAAACACATTACAGGAGAAGCACAGTATAGCAAGCAAACACACAACAAAGCTACCACGAAGGACAAAGCAATCAAGCGTGCCACCTACTTTCCCCATCTCATTGTATATACCATTTAGGGAAGGTGGGTAGCTCACAAGAGGGACTATATCCAACACAGTAGGAATGATAGCCAGTTCCAAACAAGGATCCTCTTGAGAATCACTATGTTCAACACTAGGTGTAAGAGTCAATTGTGATGAAAGCATATTAGGTAAATCAATGTCAATGTCAATAGTTTCATATTCATCATTAACATCATCAGTATCATCAAGAGTATCTTCTTCATCCAAATTAATCAAAATAGGATCTAAGATATGAATAGAATCATCATAATCATGCATGTGAACATCATTATTAGTAACAATCTATTCTACCACATTATGCATAGGCTTATCTGTAGAAGGTAAAGATCTTTGAGCTTTAGCATGAGCACAATGCTTTTACGACGTTCATTAGCAGATCAATTATGTTTTGATCTATTTGAAATAGGTTGAGAACTAGGAGGAACAATCAAAGGGTCCTTCACAGGTTCTTTAGGAAGATCAATAGGATTATTAACCATAGGAGAAACAATCACATGATCTTTGATAGGTTCAGTAGAAGGAATTTGATTAATAGAACTAGAAGTCATAGTTAAAGGAGGTATAGAAGGTGTAGGTAAAAGACCACTTCTTAAGCTCCCTAGGAGGTGAACTTAATTCAAGAATTTTATGATGTTTATAAGCTTGATATGATCGAAAAAGATTATCAGGTCGAGGAGGACATGAACTAGGTAATGAAGGCCAAAAGAAATCCAGAGCAGCACAATCTCTAGGCCTGGAAGATTGATATAGACTATGATTAATTATCTTCACTTCTTCATCATGAATGAAATTAAGACACTTATGGATAGGTGAAGCAATAGCATGCATGGTAGTCAACCAAGGAAAACCTAGCTTAACTTGAAATTGATCAGAAGGAGGAACAACAACAAAGGTAGTGTTCACAATTTTTCCACAAAGTTCAACCAGTAAAGTAATAGAACCAAAGGATGGATAAAGAAAACCATTGCAAGTTTGAATCCACACATCCGATGTATCATAAAAGTCATGTTGTAAGCTTTTCATAAAAAGATTTTCTTTAGTGATAACATTGACTAAGGATGTAGGATCAACAAGACAACCACGAGTAGGTTTCTGAGAAATCCTAGCAGCAATGTAAAGGGGACCATCAAGAGCTTTAATAGTCTCAGAGTCATCAAAGGTAATCAAGAGTTCCCAAGGTCTCCTATTCTTAAATTGTTGTCAAGGTTTAGGTTTTGGTCGAGGTTGAGATTGAACTTGAGGTTGAATCTAAGGTTGAGGTTGAAGTTGAGGTTGAGGTGGAAATATAGATTGATCAACATGCTCCACTTGATTAACAACATGATTGAGATCATCCATCTTTGAATCATACACAATTTCCATAGCAGATGGTTGAGCAACAATATTAGTATCATGCATAGGTAAAGGGTTCGTATAGATTTGAAGGTTCTGATTAGGAGGAGAGAGACAGATTTATTCCCACTACTATCCAGATTATCAACAAATAAAGCCTTAGAATCAATTAGATCTTGAACCTTATGTTTTAAAGAATAACATTTCTCAGTATCATGACCATTCTGACAATGATATTGACAAAAATCATTTTGATCAAAAGATTTAGATGCAATCGTAGTAGGTAAAAGAGGTTGAATAAGAGGTAAAGTAATCATATTAGCAGCTAACAACCTATTCATAATAGCATGTAAAGATTCAGAAAAAGGAGTAAACGCATGATTTAATCAAAAAGTAGGGGATGTAGAAGTGGCATTGTGAGATGCAACAACAACTTGATTAGCAACTGCATTCACTTGTTTGTTTATCTTGACATAGTTGTTAAATTTTTGAAATTTGTTTGGATTAGGAGCAGAAAACCTCTTATCAACTGGAAGAGGAGCCATTAGAGTGTTGCTCTCAAATTGACTCATGTGTAATTGATAATGATGAAGCATTGCACAAAGTTGTTGAAAAGAGGTAAATTCAGTAAGCAGAATCTTATCTCTAATATCCTTTTGCAAATTTGAAATAAACATACATTGAATATCAATATCAGGAACAAGATAGGAAATCTGAGCATACAAATGCTTAAATCTACCAATAAATTCAATTATTTTTTCTTTAGAACTTTGTTTACAATGCATCAAATCAGTCAAAGACACTTGCGAGCCAATATTATTTTGAAATTGTTGAATAAAGGCATTAGCAAGTTGAGGAAAGGAATCAATAGAATAAGAAGGCAAAGAACAATACCATTGTAAGGCTTTCTCACAGAAGGTTCTAGCAAACAGTTTGGCTAAAATCCTATGGTCATGAGCATAATCACTACAAAGGATTTGGAATGTTTTAACATGATGAATGGGATCTCCTTTTCCATTATAATTCTCAAGATGAGGCATCTCACCTTGCTGAGGAATAGGAGTGCGAATGATGTCTCGGGACAAGGGACTTCCCATGTCACATGTAGGAATACTAAACTTGTTTTGAGTTAAAGAAGCAATTTGTTGTTGTAAGGATGACATAGTCTGAGCCAAACTAATGATTTTTGAATCAGTGGAGGAAATAGGAGGAGTAGCAACATTAGACATACTAGGTAAAGTGTAAGAAGCTGCAGGAATAGAAGACACAACGGGAGGAACACTAGGAACTACAGTTGGAAGTGGATTGGAATAAGTGAAAGGAACATTATGATATAAAGGTTGTGATGTAGGAAGGGACATAAGAGGAACACTCATAGGAATAGAGGGAACCATCATAGTCACCAAAGGAGTATAGATAGGAAGACTAGGTAAAGGATTAGTAGGAGGTTCAACACTAGTGATAGGAGGAATCAACCCTAAATCTTGAGCTTCTTGAACTAAAAGTTTAACATTTGAATGCACAAGGTGAGTAATACCACGCAAGAGGTTAACACCTTGATCATTATCACGGAGAACTTTCTGAAGAGCCTCTATAGCTTGAATGGAATCTTGATTATGGTTTTCTTGAAGAAGCCAATTACCCATTTTATCAAGTTCAATGGAAAGTTTTTGGACTTGCTCAGGAGGAACTCTTAAAGTGTCATCCTCATCATGAGATGAGTGAGAAGATTTTTGCTCCATAGTAGTATTGGAATCATGAAGAATCAAGTTATCATCCGGGATCCTAAGGAAAGGAGAAGAAGATTCAGGATCAAAGGCACCCATGAGTCTACAACTTCTTCTAACTAGAATATTATAAGTAGGACTAGTGGTAGTAAAGCTCATAAACCAATGTAATGCAAATGAACTAAACTAAAAACACATAAAGTATGAATATCAAATCTAATTAGCATGCAAGATCTAACACAAAGGAAAAATCTAATACTAACAAGATAAAAAGGATAGCACAATAAGGCATCCAATTCCACAATAAGAATAGAGAGGAATCTAACACCGAAAAAGAAAGAGAGTAAGCTAGTTAGGTTCACCAAAATGAATAGGGTTAAAATGGATTCAACTCTATTCAAATGTAAAGGGAAGGGGGAAAATATGAGATCTATTCCCAAACCCAAATTCCCAAAGAAGAGATCCAATTTGATCAACCAAGAGGTTAATACACAATTGAATCAATTTATGAGGAATATGGAAGAGAGAGAGAGTAAATCTAATATTTCCCTATGAATGTAATTATGCTTGAAATATAGAATAATTGAAATACAAATACTAACCTCAAATTAGGGCAGATCTGGAAAATGTCAAATTTTGATGTCCGCGTGTACTTTCAGGCAATTCTGATACCTATTTCAAACTGAAAATGCCGAGACAGAGAAAACCTAGAAATCTTTCTCCAAGATGAGCTCAGGTTGGGTTTGACCCTCATAAAAGGTCAAATACTACATTCTTTATTTGAAGTCCGATTTGAATTTTGTTCACAGATCTCGAAAGTTTGCCGAAAAGGGTATCCAAATTCGCTCTCAGATCCAAAATTCCGCACTTGTACCTGCAAGAAAATAGGGGTTTTTGTTATATAGGGGGTTTTCCTTAGTCAAAACCCAATTTAAGAATTAACCTTGAAATTGAATTGAAATATAGTGTGCATAAACAAAGTAATTGAAACAAATCACCTTGCTTATGTTGAAGTCCTTGTAGAGGATTCGAATCGTCAAATCCACAAGTAGGAATGCTTTAATGGATGTAAGATGAATGTAGGATGTCTCCAATCAATGACATTTGATCTTCAAGACCAATCTTGACTTGATCTTTGCATATGAGAAGGCTTGAATGAATGTGGAAGGATGGATCATCAAAGGGGGCTCCAAAGAGATTGAATCCTTCAATAGCTAATAATGGCTCTCCTTGATGGATGGATGCTTGAACACTTGAATGCTTGAAGACTTTCTTGAATGCTTGATTGTGGATGTTCTCACAAAACTTGATGAAGAGATGTGAATAATGGATATCAATTGCTTGATTGTGGATGAGAAAATGAGAGAGGAAGGCCTCCTTTTATAGTGATATAGGGCACAATCCTCTAGAGGGGCCACCTTGGAGAATTAAATCCCAATTAGGTCCTAACCTTTAGAAAATATACCTAGATTAAATGCAAATAGAGGATTTACCATCTTGAAACCCGAAATGGCCAACCCGGAGGTGGGAAAATAAATATCTCGAAAGCCCGATGCTCGAAAATCCAAGATTCTGGAAATTTGAATGAGGGGGGCAAAATCGAGGTTGGACCTGACCTAGTTAGGTTTGAGCTCGATCCTGACCTAGTCAGGATCAACCTCTAATTTGACCTTGGGCCCAGATTCAGTCAGAGCCAGGTCAAGAGGTCCCAGGGATGCCTAGAGACCTAGAAATGACATCAGATCAGGATAGAATGCCAGGGATAGACATAAAATCATATGATTACTGTGATTAAGGCTAGGAGGACCTATTTCTACATCCTACCTAGAAAATAGAGCCATGGAAGAGGGAAATTAAGGAAAATCCTCGAGATCCTAACCCTAATCAAGGTGCTTAACCTGATCAAGGTGCTTAACATGACCCCAAACCACTTACTTGGAGGGCTAAATGCTGGAAGTTCTTCCATTTTAAGATGATACAATATGCTATGCAGGTTGAAGACAAAAAAAAAAAAAGAGTATTGTGTCATGGAGAACATTTTGAAAGAAGGAAAATATGTCCACTGCTGTGCTCTTTGAAATAGGACAATAGGTATATCCACATTAGAATTTTAAAAAAAATAGACAAATTGGACTAAATTAGAATGAGTAAATAATGATACTAATATGATTTGTGATCATGTTTGAAGGTGTCACATCAGTGACTGCAGATATGCAATTGGATATTGCCATCAATTATGCTAATTTCCACCACCTCTCATGCTTCATCAAATAAAATGAGTTGGAGAATATTTGAATGCCTCATATTTTGAACCATACCAAATATTGTTTCTATAGTGTATATTTTTTAGGAGATTCTCATATTTTTATTGGACTAACCTCCCTGTCATGATTGGATGTTTGGGTCAAGGTATACACTTGAATATCTAATACTTGGAAATAGGGGAACTACAGATTAGAATTGATAATCATTTGGGGGAAGAATGAAATAGAGATAGGAGTCCAAAAAGTGTTCAATAACTCACAATCTACAGATGCAAATTATAGCATCAAATAGACAAATGTCACTGCAGTTACTATCATAGATATAATTTAATCTCGAAAGGAATAACCACCTTGTTTATGCACATAGTTCTAATCAACAGATTTAGAGCAATATAGAGAGTATGTATATGTACAAGCATAGGGAAAAACCAATGAGGGAGAAAAAAACCGAAGTCTTGTTAAAATTGAGATTCGCCTTTCCCTTCTCTGAGAAAAAGATTGAACCCTAACATTGTTTGAAATGCCATATAGCTATTGAATTTAGTCCTTAGAGAAGCTAAAAATAAAAATAAATATCCTATCATTGAAAAAAATCCTATACTTATTATACAAATTGTTTAATATTTTTGACACTTGCGTATTAATGGCCCAAATAATTTTTCCATATTAAATTTTCAATGTACAGTTTGATTTTTTTAAATATTATTAATATGGATATTAGGATAACAATAGGATAACTCTGATCTCTATTAAATTTAAAATATATAAAAAATCAATATATTTCTCCTCTATTTCTATGTTAAATACAAATAATCAAATAATGTTTTAATTATGAAATAATCTTATTATTTATTTTTTAAATATATTTGTTGGGGATCTAATTCCATTGGCAAGAGCTTTTTGTGATAAACCATGAGGTCTATATTTGTGAATGTAATGATTTTTCTATAAATGTTTATATAGAATAGATAGGCATGGTATGAAGCAGATTGTGAATGTATTCAATATAAACAAGAATAAATTATTTAAAGGTGGGACTAATATCAAACATTGCAATTAATCTTGTGATTAATGCACAATTCAAATAAATTAAACTTGATATATAGTTTACTGAACTCTTTGAATATTAGTTTTTTGAGCATATTGAATATTTGAATTTGTAACTGAATTGTTTTTAATTCCTTATTCTAATGTTTACATGTCTTTTTTATAAAAAAAATATTTTGTATGAATTATGCATTTATGGCTTGTTGTTCCTGTAAATTAATGAATGTGCTTTTCTCTTATTTTTTAGGTCCACTAGCCAAATTTGCACAATTAAACTTACTCCATAGGGCCCTATACAATAGTAGCGCGTAGTGAAATGTTTTGATCCATTATCTGCCCTACTAATAAATTGGTGGCAAGTGATGTAAGTATACTCAAAGAATAAAATGAAACTTTTAGGAGAGCATTGAATGCATTTGTCAACCATCCCCAACTCATATTAATCAATAGATTTAATCATGTTTATTTTTTAATTTTATAATATGATGGTGTGTGTGTGTGTGTGTGTGTGTGTGTGTGTGTGTGTGTGTGAGAGAGAGAGAGAGAGAGAGAGAGAGAGAGAGAGAGAGAGAGAGAGAGAGAGAGAGAGAGAGAGACAATGAAATAACATGATAGAGACAAAGGGGTATATGGAAGATATAAACTTGATAAGCCAAGTCTTTTAACACAAGTTGGATATGTCATTGGTAAGAAATGAAAAAAATTTCTGATATCGACAAGACCACTACCATCGATGATAGATAAAAAAAGCCTGCCTGACCCTATAGATGCAAATAGACATACATACAAGTCTAGGAAGATGAAGATGGAGAGAGAAAGAGAGTGGGAGAGAAAGTGGGGGGTGAGGAAGAGAGAGGAAAATATATAGACGAGTAGAAGGATAGGTAAAGATAGAGAGATATGGAGGTTAAAAAGGAGAGATGGAGAGGAAGAGATAAAGAGATATAGTGACATAGAGTAAGATGGAGAGGAATAGATAAAGAGATATAGTGATATTAGAGTAAGATGAAGAGGAAAGGAGTGTAAGGGAGAGAAAGAGGAGAGAGGAGAGGAGGGTTGAATAGACAGAACGATAAGGAAATATAAGGTGAATAGATAGATAGTAGATAAATAGATAGGAAGATAGATAGATACACAAATAGATAGATATATAGATAGATAGAGTATATTGAAAATAATAGAGGAAATGGGATATAGATAGAGAGAGGTGAAGGGTAAAGAGAGGGGTATGATAAGATAGAGATAGGAAGGGAGAAAGGAGTTCCTATGTGCGCAAGTAAGAAAGATATAAAACTAAGAATAGGGAGGTAGATAGGGATATAAAAATAGAGGGGGATCTAGAGATCCATAAATATATCACAATATCATTATATTATATTATATTATATTATATTATATTATATTATATATATATATATATATATATATATATATATATATATATATATATATATATATATATATATATATATAACTGTTGCATCCCTCAAAGGTGAAAGTTCTAGTATAAAGGAAATGATAGTCCATATGTGGGTGCGATTAGAGGTTTTTGGCTCACTGGAGTGTATTTGTTCAATCGACTGGTGTGATATGACACACTTTGAGCCATCATTTTTATGTTGCATCTGCAATTAGGATTTTTTGTGGTTCGTAAGTATCCCAGCTACGGGTCCCTCTATTCATTATTTTTTGTCATTACATTGGGAATTTAATCCCCCTTCGTCTGTGTATGGATCTTTTTGACTAATTTTATTATCTGGTAGACATATGGTAGTGTGAGAAAACACACATATAAATTGTAAAAGGATCTCACTCCCATGTGTGCATGTGGATTATTTGCTTTTGATAAGGACCTTGCATGTTGATTTAGTGATTGTTGGTGGTGGAAAACCCTAATCTGCATGCTTGCACATAATTTGGCCCTTGCTAGCAAACAACTCATCATAAATCTTTCTCTTGTGGGGTCCCAACTCATCGTCAATCACACCCTTGCGGTCTCCCATTTTCGTGCACCAAATCAATTTCTAGCTTGATTTTTAGAGTCATAAGTTCTTTTTATCATGTTTGGAGTTTCTAGATATGTGTGCTGGCTCTATATTTGGTTTATTGAAGTATTTAAATAATGGGGTTTTCTTTTCAATCATAATTGATTGTTTTGAGGGGTATGTGTAGGGCATGGCATGTCAAAAAGTGGCAATGTAAAAAAAAAAATCTTTTTCACCCGTCCAAAAATGCAGTAAAAAATGTTACTTTTTAGTAGGTTTGGGTGTTAGTACACCTTACCAAAGGTACAACCAAAGCACAAACCATATCGGATACCCAATAGTTGTAACATAAAATTAGAGACAGGACACATTCTACCTCATTTTTTCAAATGTCAAAAAGTAAGAAAGGGCAAACGGGTTCAAGTATACAAAATTAATCAGGTCTAGGATTCAATTTTCTTCCAATTTGACCCCAAATCATCACTGGTATGCTAAAAAAAATTATTGCATTTCCATGTTTTTAAAATAAATTCTTGTTTTTTTCTTTAAAATAGGGTTTTTTTATTGAATTTATTTATAATTTTTTTAATTTGATTGTAATTGTATATTTATTTCTCATGTAATGAGGCATGGATGACTCAAACCGAGCACAAAACCCTCCCCCACTAAACAACAAACCTGAAAATAATTCGCATCCCCCTCAAAACCCTTTGCCTTTAGAGGAACTCATAGGCAACAATCTAAATCAATTGAGGGGCTTCCAAAATACATATGGAACTATCCCTACATTATGCTCCATGTTTTCCACATTGAACTCCATTGTTGAAAATATGGATAAGCTTATAGTGCAGCATAATGTTTTACATCATTAGCATGAGGCCATGCATGTCAAGTATGATGGTGGGTTGGATTATGATGGGTTTCAGGCCCTTAATATAACTAAATATGACATATCGTCCCTTTTTTTGAATCTGAAAATTGGGTTTAAATTGGACCCATTAGTACCTAATAAGACATGTTAGGACCTATTAAGATACATTAGGACCTATTAAGGCACATTAGGACCTACTAGGACCTCTTACCTATCCCCTTAAGACACATAGGGGTCCTAAGTGGTACTAATGTATTATAATTGGTACTAATGTATCATAAGGGGTCCTAATGTTCCCTACGACCATTTAGAACCCATTAGTACCTAATCAGATATGTTGGGACCTATTAAGACACATTACCGGACCTATTAAGAACATTAGGACCTACTAGGACCCTGTAGGTCCCCTTAAGACACATAGGGGTCCTAAGAGATACTAATGTATCATAAGGGGTCCTAATGTTTCCTACAACCATTTAGGACCCATTAGTACCATCAAAATAATTGAGTCAATCTTACATGTATATATATGTATATAATTTTAAAAATATTGTACCATCTAAATAATTAAATCAATCTTACATATATAAATAATTAAATAAAACTTATGCTTAAAAAAGTCATTAATTCAATGCTAGAAGTTGTATAAAAAAATAGGATGTAGTTGGTAACCATGAATGATATTAGGGAATTATTGTATAATGAAACTTTTTTATAGCTATAATTCTTAATATAATTTTGTTGAATGTGTATGAAACCTCTTACATGTCACTTAGATGGTTTGTGCCACTCATACAACCAATAAAAAAGACATGCATTTGTAGCCATAAGATATTTAATGATCCATAAGATCTTGGTGATGGATGTATTTCTTGGGTGGTATTATTGTTGAGACCTCCAAGCATCACTCATCTTATTACTTATGTTTTTCTAAAACTAATTTTTTTGGAGAGGATTTTTTTCCCATGAGGTTTTTTCCTTTTCTCTATTTGTAAGACATTAGTTGCATTGCATTATAAATTGGTACCTAAAATGAACAACACAATGGAATACTCAATAATGCAACAACAAATATAATTGTTTAACCCTAATTTTCATTAACATGCCTGACTATAAGGCCTTCCAGGTTAGGGCCAATTACAATCAGAAACAATTCTGCAAGATCCACAAAGATCCAATACAATCTTAGCTAGTTCAGTGTTGAAAATAATTAGCAACTGATGGAAACCCTAAGGCATATCTATAGAGATCGCAAGCCTCCAAGCAATCTCCTTGTCTCCAAGTGTGCAAACCACTAGCTCTACAACTACAAACTATCAGATAACAATCTAATCTGCAAGATCATGCAAGATCTTTTCCACAACTTCACCAACTCTAGTTTTCAAAACCTCAAATCTAATTCGGTAAGTCTTCCAAGTCATGAAATTCTACTCATCTCTTTCTACCTTCTAAACATCTACCCAAACATCCTATAAATACTAGTCATCAGCCACAAGTCGGCTGGATGAAACCATTAACTCCCCAATAATTATTAAATGCAATGCAAGTCAACATTAAAATAGCCTTACAAACATTTAATTCAACATGTCGGCCTGTAACAATAGCTACCAATAATAAATGCACCAATTTGGCCCAACAAACCACACAGAACTCAAGTTGGTAAACCAGAACTACCGAGCAACAATGAAATAACCGAGCACCAGTGTCGACTGACCACCACAAGCATCGCCGAGTAACACTTTCATCGAGTGCCAGAGATTGCCGAGTTCCTTCAGTGACCAAGATTCCTTCAATGACCAAGGTTGTCAGTTAAGGCTGCAATCGAGTAACACTAACCAAACATACACCCCAGGTTCGAAAAGATGTTCATATGTGAGAAGAACATCTTCCAGGATTCAACACATAAACCTTGAACTGGTTCTTCACATACAAGTCCTCCACCTTTTTAGCCTGCATACTCTTCCACTTTAGCTTTCTCTGTCTCTTCAAGTCTTTCCTTGACAACACATAGGTCGGTTCTCCATACCGATCATTCAATTTCTCTAGATCTACCAACTCAACTCAGCTACCAATACTCAGGCTTCTCCTACCAAGCATTGTATCCATCAAAGGCATCAGGGAAAACTTCATGTCATCCTTCTCAACTATAAACACATTTCTGACACAATCATACATAGCCCTGTAATCATATTGCCAAGGTCTACCGAGAAATATATCGCAACTATTCATCTTCACATTGTCACATAACACAAGATCCTTATACTGGCCAATCTGAACATCAATAAAGCATTGTTCTCTTACTTCTAGAGCATGAACATCTTGTAACCAGCCAATCCTATAAGGACAAAGATGCTTCATTCTATTCAACCCGAGTTTTTGAACAATGTCCTCAGCAACAAGGTTATTAATACTACCACTATCAATAATAACATTAGAGAGTTTACCTTCAGACTTGCATTAGGTCCTAAACAAATTACTCCTCTGAAAAGGTTCCTCCTTTGTACCAAGCAATGTTCACCGAAGTAGCAAGTTCTCAGATTTAGGTTCATTTTCATTCACCATAGTAATTCGACGGTCACCAAGCTTCTTCTGTGTACACTCAAAAGAACAATTTCCTTCCTCTCCATAGTTATAGCAAGTACCCTTAAAGATAAATCTATCTGTCTTCTTCAGTTCCATGAGTTTCTATTCATCTTCTGCATCAGTCAATTTATCCTTCACCGAGTGATCAATCTTTTCCTTCCCTTAGGGATTACTATGGAGTTTCCTTCTCAACTAATCTTCTACCTTCAGAGCATATTGATAAGCATCTTCAATAGAATCAATCTTAAGCATACCAAGCTCATCCTAAATATTGAATCTCAAACCATTCACATACCGAGCTACATTTTCCTTACTAAGCTCTCGGTGTCCAGATCAAATAGTAAGTTTGTAGAACTCCTCGGTATAATCTTCAACAGACAAATCCTTATGTTTTAGATTCTACAACTTCTTAAACAAGTCAAGCTTATAGTCAGAATGTATGAACTTAGCTTTCAACTTAGTCACCATCAACCTTCATCGATTGATCTTCATTTCACCTTCATCTTCTCTGTCTATTTGTAGTTCCTTCCACCAAAGAGCAGCATGTCCTTTCAACTTTGTCTATGCTAATCTCACCTGAAGAGGATCTTCAATTTCTTCCAGCTCAAAGAAATCTTCAAGTTCACCAATCCAATCAACCAAGTTCTCAAGCTTCAAAGTACCAGAGAAAGTAGAAACTTTCATTCAGTAACTACTACTTAACCGAGCTCTAGATCTAAGCAAGCAAGTAGTTTTGTCTTCACCAGATCTATCCCTCTGGTCATCACCACTAGACAGGTTTAAAGTCTTCAGAAACTTCCTCATAACCATCTTCAGTACCAACATTTCAAGGTACACCAATAACAGCTCTCATGATCTCAGTGCCCATGTCATTCTTCATCAACTCCATCTCAGATCTGAAATCTGATTTCACCTTCTCTGTGATCCGGGATTCCACAGTATCAAAAAGATCAGAAATAACTCTAGGGTCCAATCTTCTCAGAGGCATCCTTAAATATAAGAGAAACCCTCTGCAACAAACCCTCACCTACCACCTTGTGGAAATCTCCAAGTTGTATGCAAGTCAGATCTCACCCTGCCACCTTGAACAAACAACTAGGGCAAGATCCACAAGTTCAGTGCTCTAGATCTACAATCCAGATCATATGATCTCTTCACCAACCAGATCAACTTCGCAAGATCAGTCTTGCTAGGTCAACCTTCACTCCACAAGATCAACACTCTTAGCTCTGATATCACTTGACGTAGCCAAGGATGGTGGATCCAATTAAGGATAGTCCAAACCTTGCAGCTTCAGAACAGCACAACAGAATACTCAACAACACAACAACAAATATAATTATTTAACCCTAATTTTCATTAACATGCCTTACTATAAGGCCTTCTAGGTTAGGGCCAATTACAATTAGAAAAAATTCTACAAGATCCAATACAATCCTAGCTAGTTCAAATTTGAAAACAATCAGCAACTGATGAAAACCCTAAAGAAGATCTATACTTGAGCTCACAAGCCTCCAAGCAATCTCCTTGTCTCTAAGTGTGCAAACCACTAGCTCTGCAACTACAAACTATCAAATAACAATCTGATCTGCAAGATCATGCAAGATCTTTTCCACAACTTTGCCAACTCCAACTTTCAGAACCTTAGATCTGATTCGCTAAGTCTTCCAAGTCATGAACTTCTACTCATCTCTTTCTACCCTCTAAACATCTACCCAAAAATCCTATAAATCCTAGTCATCAGCCACAAGTCAGCTGGATGAAACCATTAACTCCCCCAACAATTATTAAATGCAATGCAATTCAACATCAAAATAGCCTTACAAACATTTAATTCAACATGACAGCCTAGGACAACAGATACCAACAATAAATGCACCAAGTCGGCCCAACAAATCACACATAACTCTAGTCGGTAAACCAGAACTACCGAGCAACAGTGAAATAACCAAGCATGCCAGGCATCGTCAAGCACCAGTGTCGACGAGCACCACAAGCATCATCGAGTAACACTTTCACCAAGCACCAAAGATTACCAAGTTCCTTCAGTGACCGTTCCTTCAATGACCGAGGTCATCGGTCAAGGCTGCAACCAAGTAACACTGGCCAAACATACACCTCCCATGTAGATTCACTGAGTACCCTAGAATGCCCCTGCATCAGATACAAATTGGTGCAGGAGCGCCAGGACATGCAATCAAGACCAAGGATGCATAAAGAAGACATGAAGGATCCTATGAAGTTTCAAAGTTCAATTGGAACATGCTAAGACCAATTATGGCCTTTGGAGGCAATAATGTGAATGTAAAGGTAAATCGTCCTAAGGGTCCTGATACGGACCCTAGGACTAATTGATGATGTAAGGGGGGCCAATAGTACCCAAGGGGTCTATAGTAGTTTAGAGAAGTTTAGAATAAGTTTATAAATCCTTTTGATAAGGTTTGGTAGGTTAGAAGTTGAAATAATGCATAAATTGTAAGTTAAGAATTCAAATCTTTGAATCTTAACAGCTAGTTGTAATTAGAAGGAAAACTTTAATTTTTGTTTTTTATACAATGTAATGACCTCTAACCACTTCGAGCTGGTTAAGGAGGTTGAAATACATCTATTTAAATCCCTATACGGATGAAAGAGGCAAATAAATGAATGTATATGTGATTGTATGGCTGGAAACAATTTTCTTGCAATCAAATTCAAGGTTATTTGGAATTTATGGTTTTCTTTTTATTAATCTCTATCGTTGGATGGACTGATCACATTTATACACTTATATTATAAACCAGTGAATGGTATAGTGATCCATTTGTATTATATTTGCTGATTTATATTGACTGGTGTAAGGGATTTGAGTTTTCTAACATCTTGATTTTGAGTTTTGTTGAATAACTTCCTCCATTCCTTAAATGGATGTCTAATTCTCAAGGGATGGATGCATATTAACATGTAACATTATGTTCTAACATCAAATATGTAGGAAATTTGGTGGTTGCACGGGTACCCTATGAGATTGGTGGAGTAAGTTGGATGAAATCGGTGGCTAGCCTTTAGCATAGAAGATATGCTTGAATAAGGGTCTATTTTTATGATTAGAGAAGTGTTATATGGATGAATACATGGTGTAGGATCTATCAATTGATCCTGGAAGTGTCTGTGGTGGGTGGAATCAAGAAACCCTCATTCTAGGGCCTTTGTGAGTAGGGTTTTGGGGTTTTTATATCAAATGAGAACATAGACACAAATTGACTTGGGGAATCTTCATTTGGAATCATATTAGAACACTTTCTAGAGTAAGGAGGTTTGGGGTTAAGTATATAACATACTTCATTTGTTAAAGTGACTAATTTCTAGGCCACAAATAGTGAACAATCAAGAGACAACATATATAGTCCAAAACAAGTCTACCAGAAGCTTTTTGTATGTTAAAGGAGAGACAAATGGATATCTGAAACTCCCATTAGTTTTCTTTGTGTTTTCTCGGTGGGGCCTTTCCGCGAGTGGCTTTATTGATTCTCTTCTACTCAATGGTGTCCTTCACCGAGTGGGTTCGATGTGTTCTATGTTTCTCAATGGCCTAGATAATTGTAAGGCTTCCTTACCCAAGGGTTCCTTTCCCTTTCCCAAAACCTTTTGAATCACTCATCACTAAATGTCTTGAAGTTATCTATGCCATTGGGGGCATTGGGGACAGTTGTGGGTGAGTAAATGTCATTTTAGGCCTCTTGTGACATTATAATTGTAGGATTTGAGCAATACAAATCCACAAAATCCAAAGATCACCTGTATACAAAAACCTGTTACAAGGAAGTAAAGATAAGAAGAGGGCAAGGGTTTGACTCAAAAATATGAAGAAGAAAATATCTTCAAATAATGAATGAATTAAATGTACAATGGATCATCCTTATAAAGGAGATCAAAAGTCTTGAAAGGCAAACCCTAGTGCATGTAATAATTAGTTTAACTATTACATGACTAATGCATGCAAGTTTATATTTAAAACAACTAGTGCATGAGTTTAGAACAACTAGTGCATGTGTGTTTAAATATAAACAATTAAAAAAAAAAAGTTGACATCTTAAGAAGGGAGTAAAGATTAATTAACATAATTAATATTTTACTCTAACACCCCCCCTTAAGATGAGCAACAATGCAAGAAGAAAGAAATGGAAATTACAGTGCTGAAAGCAAAAAATGGGTCCCGGCAACATGGCCTGATGAGGTACCCATGTACAAAAGAGAGTCTCTATAAAGTGGAGAAATAGAGAAAACCACATGGGAAAAACTCTACTCCAAAAAGAGACAAAAACTAATCTGAAGGACTGAAGAAGCCTCCAAAACTAGGAATGTTCCAAAAAATAGGAACAAGAATGAACATGTAGAACATCACTGAAGCAAGAAGATGCAAACTCTGTCAAGAAGTAACTGCTAATCTGAAGATCCTCTATAGAAATATGACCAGGTAGAGAAGACTGTAATCTGCATGAGTGCCCTTAAATAATACTACTCGAATTAGGAGGCAAACAAAGGCAAACACCTGAACTCGAAGATACAAATGACATAAATACCAAAAGTCTGAAGAGCTGATCAATCAAAGAGGGAAGAGTGCATCCAAAAAATAGGAAAGAAAAGAGTGTCCATATGGTAAATGATCCATCTCACCGGAATGCATAGGTACCCAGCCACTGCAACCGCCTAGTACATAGAATCAAATACTAAATACATAGCTTACACTATAAAACCAATGAAGCAGTAGAACCAACAGTAGAAACCCCCCCCCCCATACTATTGACAAGGGAGTAATAACAGGTACACTGAAAAGATCATCCAATATGAAATGCATGATGAAGAAGAATCTGAAACATCAAATGTGCAGAGAGAGTACAAACACATGTAGAGATACCTAAGGCTAATGTCATTGGAGGAACACTCACATGACAAAAGAAGATAGCAAACAAAGGCAAACATCAAAACCCCCCTGGCACTTTATAATGGAGTGTGAGTACATAAAGCACAAACATGTGCAAGATCCCATCATACAATAGAATGACACTTTATCTCAGTGTGTGTGCATAAAAGAATGCTACAAAAATGAAGTATACACTGCTTAAAGAAGAGAAAAGATTGTTGAAACAAAAGAACAACCTAAGAAGAGCTATCCCTTAAAGGGAAGAGATCCTAAGCCCTGTAACATCCAAGATATCCACCAGAGTGCAGAAATACAAAAAATTGAATAAAATATACCTAGAGTAGAATTTGGAAAAATGATTCATAGAACTAGAAAGCTCTCAGAAAAAGCTTTCCAATGATATCTCCCTTTTTCCAAAATGGAGTCCAGATGCGCAATATAGAGCTTTGGACTGCAAAACTGAACATCTAGCTTTGATAGTAAAAAATACTATCAAATTATGAGTAAAAAACCACCGAGTGCTACAGAGGGCCCAAAATGGTGTCTAGATGTGTTGATGTTAGCACTTCACGGGCTTACAATTGATGGCCAAATGGCTGTCACAGCATGCAAGCCCCCTGGGGCTAAAATTTTGGGCCCTTGGTCACCATATGACCAGGGGCTAAAATTGCATGCATTGGCTTAAATTTGATGGCCAAAATAGAAATTTTTATTTTTTTTGCAAAATCGCATGCGTTCCTTGGGATCCATGTCAAGTCATTTAGATTGTTGTCTCAATTTGTGTGCTATTTTTTTTGTCTTCATTTGCATGCTAGACAACAAATTTTTTGTCTCATTTTGCATGCCAATCCATACAAATTTCACATCAAAAAATGTTTCGATCTATACAATTTTTATCTCGTGAAGCGTGTCAAGCTTATGGTACCCAAAAAAAGCCCCCCCAAAATGCAAAGTTGTCCAAATTGGACGTGCCTTATATTGAAATAGGGGTTCTTGGGTGCTGCGAGCTCAACAGTGAGGTCCGTTTGAGCTCAAAGTGCACCAAAATTTTAGGACCCCCTAATTCCAATAAAAAAAAATAACCAAGAAAGCCCTAATTTGAATCATTCAAATGCAAACAAGCTGTAGCAGATTAGACTCTAATACCATGTAGGATTTGAGCAATACAAATCCACAAAACCTGAGGATCACCTACATACAAAAACTTGTTACAAGGAAGTAGAGACAAGAAGAGGGCAAGGGTTTGACTCAAAAATATGAAGAAAATATCCTCAAATAATGAATGAATTAAATGTACAATGGATCTTCCTTATAAAGGAGATCAAAAGCCTTGAAAGGAAAACCCTAGTTCATGTAACAATTAGTTTAACTATTACATGACTAATGCATGCAATTTTATATTTAAAACAACTAGTGCATGTGTGTTTAAATATAAACAACTACAGCAAAAAGTTGACATCTTAAGAAGGGAGTAAAGATTAATTTAAATAATTAAACTTTACTCTAACAATAACCATTGTGGACACTTTGATGTATTTGCATTTACCTTAGTTGTTTTGTGATCCCTCACCTACCTCTGCATCACAAATAATCATATCAATTGGTATAATAACTCTACTCCCTACATTGCACTTAAGGGGGGTGTTGGAGTAACTTATTTAATGATTCTTAAGCACAATTTAGGCATCTTCATTTAATAGGTTTTAGCTTGCAATTAACATTTTCATCTAGGATAGTTTTAGTTATTTACATTTAATATTTGTGGAAAGTAGTTGTACCTACCTTCACAACTCATTAGTGCTCTCATCTTCACTCTTGCCTATATAAGCAGTACTTATGTGTCTTGTTTCTCTTAGCTCAATATGATTTCCCTAGTGGAATATATTTATCTCTCCTTATGTGGAGTTTCTCACATTCACAATCCTAGCTCAAAGTTCATAACTCGAATATTACAAAGGAGGTTATACAATATTTTCATGAACATAAGAAAGAATTTAATTTTTCATGCTTCTTTGAAAATTAATAGTCACACAACTTACATGTAGTAGTGATCCATAAAAAAATCAAGCAACTTGTGTGCTATCCTTCTAAGCTTTCTCCACAAACATGTTATTAGGGTGAGTCATCCATTATAAGAAGATTCTTTATATCCAATAATTTTAAAGCTTTTTAATGAAAATATGATGTTCTTAAGTAATTTCAATGGATGTGAAGAAACCATTTTTTATAATTATGATGATATTCCTTAACCATAAAACTTATGCTTTAAAAAGTCATTAATTCAATGCTAGAAGTTGTATAAAAAAATAATATGTACAACTAACAACCATGAATGAAAATAGGGAATCATTGTATAAGGAAACATTTTTATAGTATAATTCTTTATATGATTTTGGTTAATGTGTAGGAAAATGTAAAAATATATGAAGCCTCTTACAAGACACTTAGATGGTTTGTAGCAGCCGTATGACCAATCAAAAAGACATACAGTTGTAGCCATAAGATATTGTCAATCCATAAGATCTTGGTGATGGATGTAGTTCTTAGGGGGTATTGTTGTTAAAACCTCCATACATCACTTATCTTGTTAGTTATGTTTTTCTACATCTCTTTTTTGGAGAGGATTTTTGTCCCATGTGGTTGTCTCCTTTTCTCTATTTGTAAGAAATTAGTTGCACTGCATTGTACATGGTACCTAACATGGCCTACCTATCGAGACAACTCATCATCTCATTTGGCATAATAAATCTTTCCCTGCATTTCACTTAAGGGGGGTTCTTGGAGTAACTATTATTTAATCATTCTTAAGTACAATTTAGGCATCTTCATTTAATAGGTTTTAGCTTGCATTTAACATTTATATCTAGGATAACTTTAGTTATTTTACATTTAATATTTGTGGCAAGTAGTTGTGCCTACCTTCACAGCTCATTGGTGCTCTCATCTTCATTCTTTCCTATATAAGTAGTACTTATGTGCATTGTTTATCTCAGCTCAATATCATTTCCTAGTGGAATATATTTCTCTCCTTATGTGGAATTTCTCACATTCGCAATCCTAGCTTAGAGTTCATAACTCCAATATTATCAAGGAGGTTATACAACATTTTCATGAACATAAGCAAGAATAATTTTACATGCTTTTTTGGAAAAATGAAAAATATTTGCACTAATAACACTTAGTAGTCAACCATAAAAAATTTGGGCAACTTGAGAGCTATCATTCTAGGTTTGTTCCCCAAACAATTTATTAGGGTGATAGTCATCCATTATAAGAAGATTCTTTATATCTGATAATTTTAGTGTTTTTTAATGAAAAAATGTTGTTCTTAAGTAATTTCAATGGATGTGAAGCAACATTTTTTAATAACTATCATGAATATTCCTTAACCATAAAACTTATGCTTAAAAAATTCATTAATTGAAATGCTAGAAATCATATAAAAAATTAATGTGTACAACTCGCAACCATGAACAAAAATAGGGAATTGTTGTATAATGAAACATTTTTATAGTTATAATTCTTTATATAATTTTGTATATAATTATATGAACCTCTTAGAGGCTACTTAGATGGTTTGTGCCACTCATATGACTAATCAAAAAGGCCAAGCATTTGTAGATGATTCATATGATCCCATACATGTAACTCCTTCACGAAGAAATTGAAAGAGGTTTTAAACAAAGTCTAGAAGATTAAAACAATTTAATTCCATATTTGATAAAACATATTTAGTGTATATAATTTACCTCTTAGAAATAAAAATTGTAAAGATAATAACTTTTCCTTTTTTAATCATCCACGTAATATGAGATTTGTAACATAATATATTATAGCTTGTAGACATAAGATCGAAAATTATAACTAACTATATACAACCTCACTTCACTATAACAAGACACACATTTCATTAATGATGGATACAAATAAAGGGTTTTAGGTATGTTTTAAGAAATTGAACTGCCATTTTTAAAACCAAATTTAATTGGCATTGCCAGAATTAATTGTCTTTGACAAAGAAAATGGTTATATTTTATAATTTTTATATCCTATTTCTTTAATATTATAGGTCACATTCCTGACACTCCCATGTTACAAGTCATGTCGACTCTCAAATATGTAGTTTGCAAACTCTTTCCATTTCATGAATTGTTAAGTGGAAATATTTCCCAAAACCCAAATTTAATCATAAACAATTGATAAAAAGGAAACCTTTCTACAGCGTAGTTTCATTAAAGAGTCCATTTTCTATTTACATAATTTCTATTTAATAGTAAAAAATAATTAAGAAAACACATTATTCCAAATCTCCTGGGCTGGTCACTCTGTATCAAACTACTCCTGGTGATCATCCACTTTAATTTCACCAACCATTAAATTGATATGGCACTTACAGCTGGAAAACGACACTTTGGCATTTTCAATTTAACAGATTGAAAATGCTTGAGCTGTATAAAATAATCAGTATGGTAATCCATAAGTTCTTTGCACTGTCTAGCATGACCCAAAGAGAATTGATATCGTTGCAATGGCAATATATATCCTTGCACTTACATATATGTTAAATCAGATATTGTGAAAATTTGAATGTATAGCAAATGTACTTGCTAGTGAGTGACGAAAGAATGAGACAACTACTGGAATTCAAATAACACTATAAGGTGCCAAGAAAACTTGTGAGAAACAATTGGTGATTCCTTTTACATTTTAGGATTTTACTGCTCATTTGCTTCAACTAGTTGTAGTAACTTGATTGTCTAACAATCTACACCTAGAATTTTATGTAGAAAGTAGATTGAGCAAAGCAGGAACTTATTTCTAGAGTACACACATTAGGTAGTAGTAGAAAAATTCATTGCACAAGGATGATCCAAGCATAAAGCTTAGGAAACTAGCAATAATTTGCAGTCTATAGCATTTCAGCATCATTTTCTATTCTACATTTTGAACACGTAAGAATATTTTCTTCACTACAAAAGAACACACTAGTAATTTTGAACATTCCAAGCAAGATAAGAACGTTTAAAAAAACTATATTCTTCTATGCAACAACTCTTACATTGAGATCAACCATGACATGCAATCAACATCCTTTTATGCCTCACTTAGAGGAGACAACTTTCATTAAGGAATCCATTCCATCCAGAAAAAATTGGTCAAAAGACTACCATCTTCTCTCCATTCAGAGAAATGCCAGACAAAATTTAAATCTGGGGTGTCTACGAGTACACCTTTTCTTGAGTCTACATGTCTTTTAAACAAATCTGTTGAAATAATTCTAAAGAGTGGTCTTGTGTCCTTTTGTATTGAATATGTAACTTTTTATATTGTTTGTAAAATTGAGGTATATATTCATCAAAATATAGATATGTAAGAAAGTGTTATCTATTCCATACATTTCTGTTATAATATAGCTTTCATTATTAGTTAATATTTTTAAGAATATATTTAATAAAAGTTATAAAAATATATTAAGAAGTATGCAGTAGTGTCATGGGTGTTATGTAAGTTCTGATTTGTGAGACAAAGTTTGTGACCTTCAACATTTATGGAAAAAAAAATCTTATTATTCTATTTAAAGATGATGAATAATCAAAATAATATGGCGACAAAAAATTCTTTCATAAATTCTCCAACATTCATTAAAGAATACAAAGACTAAAAAAATGATTATTATGAAGAAAAAGCTCTTAAACTTACACAAAAATGTTAAAGCTTCATCTACTTTAAGTAAATTCAACTTCAATTTTTTGATTTCCAAAATTAGTAAAAATGTACATGGTTTTATGTACTCCTTGGAACACTAATAGAAAAAATAAACACATCGTTTTCAACCTAGATTCATGAATTATACTTGAATGTTGCTACATGATTTTACGAGTTTTTAAAGTCACTTTTAATGGTGTAACCTACAAAATTGATTAGTATAGACTATCTGGATCTAATACCGTGTTAGAAATTAGAATCTTAAGATACTAATCAATATAAAAAATAATATAAAATGAATAATGTGATAATCATACATTCATAGGTTTAAAACACATTACACAAAATATATATGAGGAAAATTCTTTGGAGTAAAAAACTTCTAATAAGCATCATTTTATTAAAACACTTAAATATATATTTATTAAAAATAGACTAAACCCGAGGACACTTATTTGTATTTCCACATGATCAATAATACCTTATGTACACAATTACATAACTCTCTATAAAATTCTACTTCCACACTCACTCAAATCAGAGAGAACCTATATTAGTAATCCAATATTTACTAGATTGTATTTATTTTAAATGAGAATTTTTTAATAAAACATATAATTTACAAGGTTTTGTAACCTTATAAGAGAACAACATATAAATGTTACAAGGGCATAATTCCTAATAATATTAAGTTCTATCAAGTTTTCATCAGAGAAGTGCAGTCTCAACATTACGGTTCCTTCCTAAGATTGAATTTGCAGCATAGTATTACTTCGTTCTATAGTATAACAATTAATTAGAGTGAGAGAGACAATGTTGACTGTCTTGACTTTCTTCCCGTGGTTTTTCATATTAGTTCATTCAAAGAATAATTTCTTGAAGAGTTGACAAAGTTTGCATGATATTTCATTTCTCTTTACTTGGGAGGTTTTCTAGAGGTCACCTATTTGGGTAGCTTCCAAGATAGTATTTTTAAAAGTTGATACTTTAGATCTCATAAGATGACTTGCAACCGTAGGATCATTTGTGGTTACAATCTAAATCAATTTGATGATTGTGTTGTTTAGAAATTACTTGAGGACAAACAAACCTCAGGAAGGGTGGCTAGTAGCATCCCCATTTTCAAGTTGTCTTGTAGTGCAATTGAATGCTAGCATTCTAGGTTGGTGTCAATATGATCATAGAAGTATTTAATATTGCTAGTGTATTCAAATAGATTGATGGGGATGAACGACACTTATTGGAGTGATTTCTAACAATTTATTTACACTTACTATTTTCGCAAGTTCTTATTTTTAGCAAATGTCAATTTGAACATTGATTAGGTCCATTGGGAGTTTCAACTAACTTTCTTTTTTTAGCATTTAGTTTATAGTATGTTCTATTTGAGGCAACTAATCACAGTTTTCAACTCTCCTCTCAACTTCAATGTGCAACATCTTCAATTTTTGGACTTTTGAGGAATATTTACATTTTCAACATATTACCATTTATATTAAATGTTAGTTTTGACAACTAGTCTTAGTCTCAACCTTTCCTCAACTTCAATACGTAGAGCCTTTGATTTCAAAACTTCATAATTTTCACAAGGATGACAAATATTAGTTATTCTTTATGATTGAAGTGAAATAAATTGTTCAAAACACCCCCTTGACCACATCTAGACATTAACAACTTAAAGGTGTTTAAAATTGAAATTTGGAAGCCAAAAAAGGATGTAGGATTTAAAAGAGAAAAAAATAAAATATTCAAAGCAATATTTTATGAGAAAAAGTGAATGTCCACTTGGGATGAGAAGAAGAATATTTTAAAATATGAATAATGTTTTGATTAAAGGCAAAATCAAGTTTTTAAGGGACCTGCAACCCTTTACAACATCAAAACAGAAAGATTTTCAAAGAGGAACCCAACACGAAACTTTTGCCAAAGAGCTAGCGGACACGCTAAAACCAGAAAAACCAGAAAAAATGAAAAGACCAAAAACAAAAGACAGAAGGAAAAAATGAGGAACACTAAGCGAGGTCCTTAAGGGTACCCGCCACCTCCTCTTGAAGCTCAGACATCTTCTAAGTTGCTTCCCTAAGAGCCAAAATTTCTTTAGGAACCACAAAATCCTTCTTTTTCATCTTAGCTCTAGTCCTTTTCCCAGGGCCAATGCTCCAACCAATAAAATCTCCAAGATCAAAATCCAAATTCACAACCGATTTCTCACAGGGAGAATCATCAAGCTTACCCACCAAAGTATTGAGATTATCCGCAAAGGTTTTTATGATTTCATGGGTGTGGTAGAGGACATTCTTTAGAGTATTTTCCACTTTCTCCATGTCCTAGTGCACAATCCCTCCAACTTCTCAAGCAAATCAACAGACTTATTCTCAGCCACAGAATTTCCCCCTTGAACAATCAGCTCAATATTCTTGGTTTTAGCTGAAAGGGCCCTAATCGTCAAATTGAGACTCTTGATCTCATGGAAAATCCATTTGTCCAAGAAGAAAGAGTACATTAACATAGCTTTAGCTGTTTGTAGAGAACCCAAGGTAGGTTCTCTCTTATCTTGTAATTCCTCCAAAAGGAGTTGCACATTGGCCTGATTGGGGTCAGTATTCTACGTAGGACCTTTCTTGCCTTTGGAAGCCTTAATCGACTCCATAGACTCATCCGAAGAAATATACATTACATGATCCACCGAGTTGGTATAGTCTACTAGAATATGAACCTTCTCCTCCACATAACCCTTCTTCTTCTTCTTAGAATCCTCAGAATGAGGGCTTTTCTCTTTCACGGGCACAAAGGGCTCTATCTTCTGCTCTTTAATAAGCTTATAATCCTTAACAGGGAGGACCGGATCTGGCTCACAGATCTCTAGGGACTTCTCCTTGCCTAAAACCACATTAGTAGCATTACGAGTAATACCCAAATCTCATTTATCAGCAAAATGCTCTTTCTCCTCTTCTTCTTCATCACCTTCAATCTCCATACCCTCCCCTTCATCGTCCTTATTATTTCCAGGGTTAAGTGAAGGGGAATTTAGAGGCACCTCTTAGATTCATCAACATTGTCTTCTTCGGTATCCATATATCATATTCTTCATCATACATTTTCATCTCCAGGGAAGACTTAGGCTTCTTAAGGGCCACATAAGACTTCAACTCTAAGTGGAATCCATATGCCTTTTCCCTTTCTCTTTCTTAATATCAACAGAATTCTGGGCCATGGAAAGAACTTTGTCTCACACATACTCATAAATGAGGTAGATGAGCCCTTCATGAAGCACCAGCTTACAGGCTTTCTTCTTATAGTCCCTAATACTATGATTATTAGAACAAAGAAGATAATATGAAAAGAAACACACATCTTATGCTTAAAATGGTTAAAAAGGACAAAATGATAGTTGTGAGCCCTCGTATAACTACCATCTACAATTATATACTTCATAAGAGAAAAGAGAATCTTCCTCCAAATGAGTTTAATATGGTCAACATCATAGAAACCGGAAGTACATTTAGCAAGTTTATTGCACTCTACATCTTTAGGGAAAATTTTCACAGCCCTTTCAGAAATTTTCCTATCCCTATAGAAGTTCATACCTCTATGATCTAGGACCATAATCTCTGCTATAAAGTCTTCATTGAGGAAAATCTTCTTTCCACATAAAGTCACAAAATCCTCCTTCCAACCCTCCACAAATTGTCTAGCGATATCCATATCAAAGCCAGGGAGCCTCTCAAGATAGGGAAAAATGCCCCCTCCTTCAGTTTTTTCTAGACCTTTGGCTCCTTCCATTGTTTGTAGCTAGGAGGCTCCTCACATTTCAACTCATCTCTCGTGGTAATTTTATCAGCTGTGAGAAGAGAATGAAAAAATTGAATAATAAAAAAAATGTGAAAGAGCCAAGCTATATTAATCGTCCACAATCTGTGACACCAATTAATCACCTTAGTCATATCATATCTTTTCGAATGATTAGATAAGCCTCTGTTATATCTGGAGAACTTATATGTCATTACCATGATTACTTAAAATCACTCCCTCTTTACAATTTTTCTTATCAAACCGTAAAAGGGATAATAAATCTTCATTAATATCCTTAACCCCCTGCCGAATAATTATTTTCGATGATTTGACACCCAAGTTGGCAAAGGCATCTATCGCCAAGTTTACTTCTCTATACACGTGTGAGATATAATAATTATCAAAAGAATTAATGATAGAGATGGCCTCTGTAATGATGTGATTAATTGACCACGAAGCCTGAAACTCCACTTTTAATCATTTAATGATGTTTGAGTCACCCTCGATCCACACATTCTTGTACTGGAGATCAACTACTAATTTGAGAGATTGAAGAGCTACCACGGCTTCCACAAAATGATCAATTTGGATACCCAGAGGATAAGCAATGGCCCTAAGATAATTTCCATTGTAATTCCACACAATGCCGCCATAGCCAAATTGACCTGGGTTCCCCTTAGCCGCACCGTCAAAGTTTACTTTAACCCAACTCAATGGAGGAGAAAACTAGACAACACCATCTCTCTTACTCTTATTAGAACATTTCTTGTCATCAAATATCTACCCCTTAAAAATACTTAGATCAAAATCCTAAACAGTAAGAGATTTAGAATTCAGAAAGAACAAAAAATTTTCCTTTAGACCTCTAAAACTTTTCCCAGTGACCACAAAAGGGGCGGAATACTTCTCCCTAAATATTGTCATTGTGTTCTTTCCAAATATTTCAAATAATATAGGGGCAATCAAAATCCAGAAAGACTTGTCCAAAAAGATATCTACAGAAGACCACTGAGTGAAGAAATCTTGCAAAGAACAAATAAAAATCTAGCAAAGATTCCATTTCTGAAGAAGCTTCGTCTAGAGCTCCCAAAAAAAGAGCATTCAAACATAAGATGATAAATGGTTTCTTCATTATCCTTGCACAAATAACATCTATTAGGCATGTTATAAAACCTCTCTTACGAAGGTTTTCAATAGTTAAAATTTTATTTCAAAGAAAAAGCCTGTAGAAGATGTTAATCTTAGGAATCAAATGCTTAACCCAGGTGCCGGCCCAAAAAAGGGGGTCTTTCATTAACAAGGTTCAACAAAGAAAGACTTGAAGAAATAGAATACTTCCTAAAGTAGAAGTCACCCACACCAAAGAGTCTTCTGAATCCATTCTATTGACTAGGCCTGAAGAGACTTCATAATAGGACCAAAAGAGATGTCGATCTGAGATAAGTTAATCCACTCCTGATTCTGCCAATAGTGATGGACCAAGGAACCATAGCATAGTTTACTCCTTTCAACATATTTACATACAAGGATAATATCACCCAATGGTCTATCCATTAACCATCTATCCTCCCAGAACCGAATGCGGTTACCATTATCCAGGATCCATCTACAACCCTGATAGTCAAATCTTTAGCTTGCTGGACACAATTCCAGATAAATGAGCCTTTAATAGGGACATCCATTTCAAATAAAATCAGAAAAAAAGTTACAGAAATAGATATGTTTGAGCTTCCAAATTTTATTGCATTCATTCTCCTCTCCATAGGTTCTCCACACTTGTTTCGCTATCAAATATTTGTTCACATATTTAATAGACCTGACACCTAGGCCTCCCTATTTCTTTGGCCTACACACACTCTCCCATGCCACCAATTCCAATCTTTTATTCTCTTCAACTCCTATCCATAGAAAAAAATTCTAGATTCTCTCTAAGATCTCTTTATATTTAGAGGGAATCTCAAAAAGACTCATTACATAAATAGGCAAGTTTTAAAACATGGCTTTCAAAAGTTGCACTTTAGCATCTTGGCTGAGGAGGGCTCCCTTCCACCCAACAAGTTTTTTATTAAACCTATCAATAAGATCAGTCCAAAAGGAATTAGGTGGTTTCAAGCCTAAAGGAAGACCAAGATAGGAGGAAGGGAAATCCCCTATGGAACAACCAATGATTCTAGATATCTTCATTTTCCTTTCTTCGGGAGTGTTATTGAAAAATAAAGAAATTTTATTCTAATTGATCATATGACCAGTAGCCCAAGTATAGGACTTGAGAGCTCCATTGATATTCTTGGCTTCTTTGATTGAGGAGGACCCCATAAGAATGGTATCATCAACAAACTACTCATGAGAACAGGTAAGGTCAGCAGATGAGGGATTAATTCCTTGAATTTTGCCATTAAGCACAAGCTTCTAAAAACATCTCCCCAAACTCTCATCCATTATGGAAAACAAATACAGGGCATAGGATCTCCCTGCTTGAGACCCCTTGTGGGATTTAAAAACTTATATGAAGCCCCATTGACAATAACAGTTGCCGAGGAAGTAGATATTAATTGCAAAATAAGTTGGATAAACCTTTCACCAAAGCCAAAGGATTTTAATACCCTGCAGAGAAAATTCCAATCAACCCTATCATGGGATTTGCAGAGGCCCAACTTAAGGAAAAAGCCTTGAGTTTTGGAGCTATCCAGAGAATAAATAGTTTCATGGACCTTAATGATAGAATCCAGAATTTTCCTTCCAAGAACGAAACCATTTTGGTACGGAGAAATTATTGAAGGAAGAATAGCCACCAACCTAGAAGTAAGCACCTTAGAGAAGATCTTGTAGACTGAGTTACATAGACTAATTGGCCTTAAACAATCCATTGTGTTTGCTCCTAGTTTTTTAGGGATAAGTACCAGAAAGGTAGCATTAAGTTCCTTCAAAAGAGAGCATTAAGGTCCTTCAAAAGAGACCTAGAGCCAAAGAATTCTTTAACAACATGAGAGATATCTTTTTCAACTACATTCCACAATTTATGGAAAAAGAACATAGGAAAACCATCTAATCCTGGGGATTTTTCTCCTTCAACAGAAAAAACCGCAGTTTTGATTTCTTTTAAAGAAGGGATGGCAGTCAAAAAGTTATTTTGCTCCTCCCTCATAATAGAGGGGATGGCTAATAATAGACTTTCTTGCTCCACCAAATCAAAATTTTGATCAAAGGAAAGAAGAGAAGAGAAGAAACTAACCATTTCAGAAATGATATCGGTATCATTTTATAATCTCCCATTATCAGATTGAATATGAGATATTATGCTAGTAGCATAGTGCTTTAATGCAGTTTTGTGAAAAAACCTTGTGTTTCTGTCTCCTTGTTGAAGCCGGAGAGATTAGGATCTCTGTCTCCAGAATATCTCTTCCTTAGGTATGATGTCACGATACTCCACCAAAATTTCATTTTCTTTTTTCAAAAAATACTGCAAGTAGCCTTCATGTTGGATCCTATCCTAAACTTGTTGTAATTCTAGTTTAGTTACATTCTTTTTTTTTTAAATGTCACCAAACGCTTCCTTATTCCAAGTCTTAATTCTATCTTTATGAGTCTTAGATTTTTAGCTACTCTAAACATTGCAGCTCCATCAATATTGATATTCCACCATTCCTTAATTCTTTCTTCAAAATGAGGATGCGTTAAACACATCTTTTTAAAACAAAAAGTATAGTTCTCTTCACAGAAATAGGATCAGCCACTAACAAAATGGGGAAATGATCTAAGCCAATTCTATAAAAGGAGGTAAGGGAGTAGAAATAGTTGTTCAACCAATTTCTAGAAATAAAGGCTCAGTCAAGACAAACTTGAATCAACTCATTACCAACCTTTCTATTAGACCAAGTATAGTTAATACCTTGTAGATCTCCACATCCATTAGAGCTTGTTGAATAATAAAGTTCATTAAGTCCAGTCTACCATCAAGTTAGGATTGGGATTCCCCAAACTTCTCATTTTCCATTAGAGGGGAATTAAAGTATTCAATGACTATCCATTCATAATCCAATAAACAACTTTTTGCAGTCCGCGAGTTTGTTCGAATACTTAGCTCTACCAAACTTAGTATTAGGAGCATAGATTTTAGATAAGAGCCAGGAAAAATTGTCTCTAATATGTGATGCAGGAGCATCCTGGGTGTAAGAGCAATCTTGCATCACCCAAAATATTTCTAGTTTTCTTTTCAATAAGGGCTATCTTGTGTAGAGCTGCTATTTATGGAAACTTACTATTTTTAGAAAGTTGGTCATATGATCTCGGAATGTTATGATTTCACAGGTGGAGGTTCATTCTAGTCGTATCAGCCTACCAGTAAAGTTTCATTGCCGGATCAAGTCTAGTCTTGAAGATATTGAAAATTTTCGGTATTGAAAATACGGTATAGAAACTTTAAACTCAATTTTGAAAGCTTTAGAGGCCCCAGATGAGGTCAAAACTTTAGCTAAATGAAGCTTGCTTAATTCAAATGTTCTAAAGTGCTTCATGCCCTTTCCAAAATGGGGTCATAATAGTCAATCGGGTGAACGGTTGATGACTTATGGTCTCCGGAAGTTGGGCCACCTAAAATGGCAAAAAATAAATTTCTTTCAAAATTTTTGTTTGGGTTTCAAAAGTTATTTTGAGCCGACTTTGATGTAATAAATTGAAAAATAAAATAATTCTAAGTTATAGCTCAAGAGACAAAAATACTCACATCCATATTGGATTGTTTGGGTCGAGGATGAGCACAAGGTCATAGTCAGTGAACAGTGCCTAGTAAAGTTCAAGATTCACGGGTACCATGATGAGGTACTATGTGATATCATACCTATGGATGCATGTCACATGTTGTTGGGTAGGCCGTGGCAGTTTGACAGATGTGTTGTACACAATGGTCATGTGAATACCTATTCCCTGACAAAGGATGGAGTGCGACATAAGCTAAAGTCATTGAAGAAGAACGAAGAAAAGGTATGTGGTAATGCAAGAATAACTTTTGTTGATGGAAGAAAATTCCTAGATGGTATGAGACATGAGTATGTGTGTTTTGCTTTAATTCCAAAAGCTGGTAAAGAGGAAGTAGAGGATGTACCTGTAGAGGTTGTAGATTTGTTGAATGAGTTTTAAGAGATTGTATCTGATAATGTACCTGATGGATTACCACTGATAAGGAAGATTAGTCATCAAATGGATTTGATTCCAAGAGTCAGTTTGCCAAACAATGCAGCACACATAATGACACTAGTAGAAAGTGAAGAGTTGAACAAATAAGTATAGGAGTTATTGCAAAAGGGGTTGATTCAAGAGAGTCTAAGTCCCTATGATGTACCAGCGGTATTAGCACCGAAGAAAAATGGAAGATGTGTACAGATTCCAGAGCAATAAACAAGATCACAATCAAGTATCAGTTTCCATTGTCACGAATGGATGATATTATAGATTGTTTGAGTGGAGCTGTGTATTTTTCAAAGATAGATTTGAAGAGTGGATATCACTAGATTCGGATCAGAGAAGGAGATGAATGGAAGACTACCTTCAAGACAAAGGAAGGACTGTATGAGTAGTTAGTCATGTCTTTTGGGCTAACCAATGCACCAAACACTTTCATGCGGCTCATGAACGAGGTTTTGAAAGAATTTCTGGGTAAGTTTGTCATTGTTTACCTATATAATATTTTGATCTTTAGCAAAACATTGGAGGAACATATGATGCATATTCGTATAGTGTTTGAGAAGTTAAGAGATGAGAAATTGTTGATTAATTTGAAGAAGTGTAGTTTTGTAAAGAAAGAGTTAGTGTATTTGGGACTTGTAGTTTCAACACAGGGTCTAAAAATAGACCCAGAGAAAGTACATGCTATCTTTGACTGGCCTACTCCAAGGAGTGCTACAGAGGTAAGATCTTTTCATGGTTTGGCTAGCTTTTACAGAAAGTTTATCAAAAATTTTAGCAGTATTTGTGGACACTTGACTGAAACAATGAGAGGAGATAGAAAAGAGTTCAAGTGGACTAATGGGGCAGATAAGAGTTTTAAACTGTTGAAACAAAAGGTTACAGAACAACCTGTTTTAGCACTTCCAAATTTTAATAAAGTGTTTCATGTAGATTGTGATGCTAGTGGTACTGCAATAGGAGCTATTATGAGCCAAGAAGGTAAACCTATTGCTTACTTCAGTGAGAAGTTAAATGATGTCAAGAAGAAATATTTTATTTATGATCAGGAATTTTATGTTATAGTTCAAGCATTGAAGAAGTGGAGACACTATCTGCTTCTTAAGGAGTTTATTTTGTATACTAATCATCAAGCTTTGCAATATTTGAATAGTCAACGAAAGTTGAATCAAATACATTTGAAATGGGTTGAATTTTTGTAGAGTTATACATTTGTTTTGAAACACAGAAGTGGAAAGTCTAAAAGGGTTGTAGATGCACTTAGCAGAAGACAACTATTGCTGAAAGAGATGTAGATTGAGGTGGTTGGGTTCAAATAACTCCAGAATTTGTATCTAGAGGATCCTGATTTTGGTGAAGCTTGGAAAGCTTGTAAAGAACCTATTACTCTAGACAGAACAAAGTGGTTGGATTTCATCATTCAAAATGATATGCTATTCAGAGGGAGTTAGTTATGCATTACAAGAAGTTCTATGAGGGAGAATCTCATCAAGGAAAAGCATAGCAGAAGATTAGCTGGACATTTTGGTCAAGATAAAATCCTTGCTTTGGTTAGTGAGAATTATTATTGGCCACAGTTGCAGCAAGATGTCAAGAATTTTATACAAAGTTGCAGAGTATGTCAAATGGTGAAAGGAGTGAAGTAGAATATAGGGTTGTATCAGCCATTACATGTACTGGAGAAGCCTTGGGAGAATATTAGTGTGGACTTTGTTCTTGGTTTACCAAGGACACAGTGGGGACATGATTTAATTTTTGTGGTGTTTGACAGATTTTCAAAGATGACACATTTTATTCCCTGTAAGAAGATTAATGATGTTGTTCATATAGCAGAATTATTTTTTAGAAAAATAGTGAGACTACATGGTTTGCCAAAGACCATAGTTTCAGATCGGGACACTAAGTTTGTTGGATATTTTTGGTGTACATTATGGAAGAAGTTAGAGATAGATTTGAAGTTCAATTCATCACATCATCCACAAACTGATGGACAGACAGAGGTGGTGAATAAGAGTTTAGAGAATTTGCTGAGATGTTTGGTTGGAGATAATCTAACAGGATGAGATTTAATTTTACCACAGGCAGAATTCATATACAATAACTCTGTCAATAGGAACACTGGTAAATCACCATTCTAGATTGTATATGAGAGTAATCCAAAAAATGTATCTGAGTTGAGAAAGAAAGATAAAGGAGAAATAATTAGTGCTGAAGCTGAAGATTTTGCTGAACATTTGAAGAACATCCATGAGGAGGTGAGGAAGCACATTACCAAGATGAATACGCAGTATAAGGCTAAAGTAGATGAGAAAATGAGGCATAAAGAATTTCAGGTTAGAGATGAAGTCATGGTTCATTTGCGAAAAGAGCGATTTCTAGTTGGTACATATAACAAGCTGAAAATGAAGAAGTTTGGGCCATGTAGGATACTAAAGAAGCATGATTTAGGAAATGCATATGAGGTCGACTTGCCTACTGAGTTGAATATTTCACCCATATTTAATGTTTCAGATCTGATAGAGTATCATGAAAGAGGTGTTGAAAATGAAGTTACAGCAGCACAGTGGAGTATTCTAGCAACTAGTTCAGATATCAAAGAGATTGAAGACATACTAGATAATCATGTTGGCAGAAGTACAAGTAACATGACATATGAAGAGTATTTGGTCAAATGGAAAGGATGACCTGTTGAAGATTCATCATGGCTAACAAAGGAGGAGGTTAATCGTCTTGGGTTTCCTCTGCACACCTGAGTCATGATAGGGTCACTTCTCAAATTACCTCAGGTGTCTGATGCAGGAACATCCTGGGTGTAAGAGCAATCTTGCATCACCCAAAAATATTTTTGGTTTTTTTTTCAATAAGGGCTATCTTGTGCAAAGTTATTATTTATGGAAACTTACTATTTTTAGTAAGTTGGTCATATGATCTCGGAATGTTCTAATTTCACAGGTGGAGGTTCATTTTGGTCGTATCAGCCTGCTAGTAAAGTTTCATTGCCGGATCAATTCTAGTCTTGAAGATATTGAAAATTTTTGGTATTGAAAATAGGGTACAGAAACTTTGAACTCAATTTTGAAAGCTTTAGAGGCCCCAAATGAGGTCGAAACTTCGGCTGACTGAAGCTTGCTTAATTTAAATATTGTAGAGTGCTTCATGCCCTTTCCGAAATGGGGTCATAATAGTCAATCGAGTCAATGGGTGAAGACTTATGGTTTCCGAAAGTTGGGCCACTTGAAATGGCAGAAAATAAATTTCCTTCAAAAATTTTATTTGGGTTTCAAAAGTTATTTTGAGCCGACTTTGATGTAATAAATTGAAAAATAAAATAATTCTAAGTTTGGTCGGCCCTAAAGGCTAAATTTCTAGAACCTTCTCGGGTGGTGGAAATTGCCTATATAAGGAAAGTTGTAGTGTTGTCTTAGGTAGTTCAGGGCAGTTCTAGGTAGTAGATCTGAGTATTGATTCGAGACTTTATCCTACAGAATATTGTAAGGGAATGCCCATGTGGCTTTGCATATTGTAATTTTGAAACTTTGTAATTCCACATTTGTGGAGATAATAAGAAGCTCATTTTCTTTTCTTGCATATTGTTGTTGTTTCTCTGTTTCTATTATGTGTTTGTGGTATTAAGGGGAGCACCCTTCATCAAGTGGTATCAGAGCAGGAGTTCTTGAGTGTGTAAACAAATCACCGACTGTGAAAAAGTTTGCACCAAGACTGTGGTTAGGATTTCAATGCGCATCGCAAAAATGCCTCCACGAAGGGAATGTGGCAAAAGAGCTGGTGTTGTAACACCTGATGTTAGAGCGCTCTAGAGCAAGTGCGAGCATTACAAGAAAAGATTCACAGATGAATGAATCTTAATGTTAGAGATGAAAGCAATGATGAAGCTGAAGAAGAAGATCAAGAAGGAAAAGTCAAAATTGTGAACCAAGAGGAAAAAAGACTTTTTTAGGCCATTTCAAATATCGGTAAAAGACCTAAGATTGAGGTTCATGCATTTTTAGGAAATCTTAACCCAGAGGAGTTGATCGGCTAGATCAATGAATGTGAAGAATATTTTGAGTATGAAGATATTGAGGATTCTGATAGGGTCAAATTCGCGAAGGCCAGAGTGAAAGGTCATGCAAAGATCTGGTGGCAAGAGATTCAATTGGAGAAAAATAGAAGAGGGAAAGATAAAATCACAAGATTGGAGTGGATGGTGGATAAATTGAAGAGATAGTTCATTCCTATTGATTATGAGCTTGACCTACTAAAGAAAATGCAAAGTTTGAAGCAAGCGGAAAGATCTGTTCAGGAGTATACAGAAGAGTTCTATCGAATCCTCATCAGAACAGGCCATGCAAAAGCGGATAAGGAGAAAGTTTCCCGTTACCTTAATGGGTTGAGGCCAAGCATTTAGGAAGACTTGAATCTGATTTGAATGAACAGTATTGAAGAGGCATACCAGTTTTCCCTAAAAGTAGAGGAAAAGTTGAACAAGAAGTTCGAGAGTAGACAAAATAGAAGAGGTTGAGGTGGACGATCTGGTGGACGGTCATATGGAAGTCGAAATGAAGATCCGAAAAAGAAGGATGAGGCCAGTAGTAGTCAAAATCAGAGAGGAAACAATTCTAATCATTTCCAATATCAGAATAATAGAGATCAGAGAGGAAGAGGAAGAGGACAAAGTTCAGGAAGAGGAGGCTTATGTGGAACATGTTTTCACTGTGGAGAAGAAAGTCATAGGACATTTGAATGTCCTCAATGCCAAGGAAGGGTGGATAGGAGGAATACAGGCCAAACCAAAGTGGCACATGTAGATGAAAATGTCAAATCCTCAAATTCTGAAGATGCTGAAAGAGGAGAAACACTGATTAACAAAAGAGTCCTATTGAGTGGTGAGAATGAACCCGAGCAAAGGAGGAGCTTGTTTCGAACCAAGTGCAAGTGTGAAGGTAAATGTTGTGATGTGATTATTGATAGTGGAAGCACTGATAATTTGGTGTCAGAAGAGATGGTGACAAAATTAAAGCTCAAGAGATAGAAACACCCACATCCATATCGGATTGCCTGGGTCGAGGATGAGCACAAGGTTATGGTCAGTGAACAGTGCCTAGTAAAGTTCAAGATTTGTGGATACCATAATGAGGTACTATGTGATATCATACCTATGGATTCATGTCACATGTTGGGTAGGTTGTGGTAGTTTGACAGATGTGTTGTACACGATGGTCATGTGAATACCTATTCCCTGACAAAGGATGCAATGCGACATAAGCTAAAGCTATTGAAAGAGACCAAATAAAAGGCATGTGGTAATGCAATAATAAATTTTGTTGATGGAAGAAAATTCCAAGATGGTATGAGTCATGAGCATGTGTGTTTTGCTTTAATTTCAAAATCTGGTAAAGATCAAGTAAAGGATGTACTTCTAGAGGTTACAGATTTGTTGAATGAGTTTCAAGATATTGTATCTGATAATGTACCTGATGGATTACCACAGGTAAGGAAGATCAGTCATTAGATAGATTTGATTCTAGGAGCCAGTTTGTCAAACAAGGCAGGACACAGAATGACACTAGCAGAAAGTGAAGAGTTGAACAGATAAGTACATGAGTTATTGCAAAAGGGGTTGATTCAAGAGAGTCTGAGTCCCTGTGTTGTACCAGCAATATTAGCACCAAAGAAGAATGGAGAATGGAGGATGTGTACAGATTCCAGAGCAATAAACAAGATCACAATCAAGTACCGGTTTCCATTTCCATGAATGGATGATATTATAGATTGTTTGAGTGGAGCTGTGTATTTTTCAAAGATAGATCTGAAGAGTGGATATCACTAGATTCAGATCAGAGAAGGAGATGAATGGAAGATTGCCTTCAAGACAAAGGAAGGACTGTATGAGTGGTTAGTCACACCTTTTGGGCTAACCAATGCACCAAGCACTTTCATGCGGCTCATGAACGAGATTTTAAAAGAATTTCTAGGTAAGTTTGTCATTGTTTACGTAGATGATATTTTGATCTTTAGCAAGACATTGGAGGAACATATGATGCATATTCGTATGGTGTTTGAGAAGTTAAGAGATGAGAAATTGTTGATTAATTTGAAGAAGTGCAATTTTGTGAAGAAAGAGTTAGTGTATTTAGGATTTGTAGTTTCAACAAAAGGTCTAAAAATGGACCCAGAGAAAGTACAGGCTATCTTTGAATGGCCTACTTCAAGGAGTACTACAGAGGTAAGATCTTTTCATGGTTTGGCGAGCTTTTACAGAAATTTTAGCAGTATTTGTGGACCCTTGACTGAAACAATCAAAGAGGATAGAAAAAAGTTCAAGTGGACTAATGGGGCAGATAAGAGTTTTAAACTATTGAAACAAAAAGTTTCAGAACAACCTGTTTTAGCACTTCCAAATTTTAATAAGGTGTTTCAAGTAGATTGTGATGCTAGTGGTACTGCAATAGGAGTTGTTATGAGCCAAGAAGGTAAACCTATTTCTTATTTCAGTGAGAAGTTAAATGATGCCAAAAGAAAATATTTTATTTATGATCAGAAATTTTATGCTATAGTTCAAGCATTAAAAAAGTGGAGACACTATCTGCTTCCTAAGGAGATTGTTTTGTATACTGATCATCAAGCTTTGCAATATTTGAATAGTCAATGAAAGTTGAATCAAAGGCATTTGAAATGGGTTGATTTTTTGCAAAGTTATACATTTGTTTTAAAACACAAAAGTGGAAAGTCTAACAAGGTTGCAGATGCACTTAGCAAAAGATAACTATTACTGACAGAGATGCAGATTGAGGTGGTTGGGTTCAAAAAACTCAAAAATTTGTATCCAGAGGATCCTGATTTTGGTGAAGCTTGAAAAGCTTATAAAGAACCTGTTACTCTAGACAGAACGAAGTGGCTAGATTTCATCATCCAGAATGAGATGCTATTCAGAGGGAGTCAGTTGTGCATTCCAAGAAGTTATATGAGGGAGAATCTCATCAAAGAAAAGCATAGCGGAGGATTAACAGGACATTTTGGTCGAGATAAACCCTTGCTTTGGTTAGTGAGAATTATTATTGGCCACAATTGCAGCAAGATATCAAAAAGTTTATACAGAGTTGCAGAGTATGTCAGATGGTGAAAGGAGTGAAGCAGAATACAAGGTTGTATCAGCCATTACCTATACCAGAGAAGCCTTGGGAGGATATCAGTGTGGACTTTGTTCTTGGTTTACCAAGGACACAGTGGGGACATGATTCAATTTTTGTGGCGGTTGACAGATTTTCAAAGATGACACATTTTATTTCCTGGAAGAAGACTAATGATGTTGTTCATGTAGCATAATTATTTTTCAGAGAAGTAGTGAAACTACATGGTTTGCCAAAGACCATAGTTTTAGATCGGAACACTAAGTTTTTTGGATATTTCTGGCGTACATTGTGGAAGGAGTTGAAGACAGATTTGAAGTTCAGTTCATCACATCATCCACAAACTGATGGACAGACAGAGGTGATGAATAGGAGTTTGGAGAATTTGCTGAGATGTTTGGTTGGAGATAAGCCAACAGGATGGGATTTGATTTTACCACAGACAGAATTCACATACAATAACTCTGTCAATAGGAGCACTGGTAAATCACCATTCCAGATTGTATATGGGAGTAGTCCAAGAAATGCATCTAAGTTGAAAAAGATAGATAAAGGAGAAATAAGTAGTGTTGAAGCTGAAGATTTTGCGAAACACTTGAAGAACATCCATGAGGAGGTGAGGAAGCACATTACCAAGATGAATACGCAATATAAGGCTAAGGCAGATGAGAAAAAAAGGCATAAAGAATTTCAGGTTGGAGATGAAATCATGGTTCATTTGTAGAAGGAGCGATTTCTAGTTGGTACATATAACAAGCTGAAAATGATGAAGTTTGGGCCATCTAGGATATTGAAAAAGTATGATTTAGAAAATACATATGAGGTCGAGTTGCCTACTGAGCTGAATATTTCACCAGTATTTAATATTTCAGATCTGACAGAGTATCATGAAGGAAGTGTTGAAGATGAAGTTACAGCAGCACAGTGGAGTATTACAGCAACCAGTTCAGATATCAAAGAGATTGAAGACATACTGGATAGTCGTGTTGGCAGAAGCACAAGGAACAGGACATATGAAGAGTATTTGGTCAAATGGAAAGGATGACCTATTGAAGATTCATCATGGCTAACAAAGGAGGAGTTTAACCATCTTGGGTTTCCTCTACATAGCTAAGTCATGACAGGGTCACTTCTCAAATTACCTTGGGTGTCTGATGCAGGAGCATCCTGGGTGTAAGAGCAATCTTGCATCACCCAAAAATATTTCTAATTTTCTTTTCAATAAGGGCTATCTTGTGCACAACTGCTATTTATGGAAACTTACTATTTTTAGTAAGTTGGTCATATGATCTCGGAATGTTCTGATTTCACAGGTGGAGGTTCATTTTGGTCGTATCAGCTTGCCAGTAAAGTTTCATTTTCGGATCAAGTCTAGTCTTAAAGATATTGAAAATTTTCGGTATTGAAAATAGGGTATAGAAACTTTGAACTCAATTTTGAAGGCTTTAGAGGCCCCGGATGAGGTCGAAACTTTGGCTGAATGAAGCTTGCTTAATTTAAATGTTGTAGAGCACTTTATGCCCTTTTCAAAATGGGGTCATAATAGTCAATCGAGTCATTGGGTGATGACTTATGGTCTCCGGAAGTTGGGCCACCTGAAATGGTGAAAAATAAATTTCCTTCAAAATTTTTGTTTGGGTTTCAAAAGTTATTTTGAGCCGACTTTGATTTAATAAATTGAAAAATAAAATAATTTTAAGTTTGGTCAGCCCTAAAGGCTAAATTTCTAGAACCTTCCCGGGCGGTGGAAATTGTCTATATAAGGAAAGTTGTAGTGTTGTCTTAAGCAGTTCAGGACAGTTCTAGGTAGTAGATCTGGGTATTGATTCGAGGCTTTGTCCTACAGAATATTATAAGGGAATGCCCATGTGGCTTTGCATATTGTAATTCTGAAAGTTTGTAATTCCACATTTGTGGAGATAATAAGAAACCCATTTTCTATTCTTGTATATTGTTGTTGTTTCTCTATTTCTGTTATGTGTTTGTGGTATTAAGGGGAGCACCCTTCAACAATATGATGAAATTTAATATTTACCAAGTTAGATTCAGAAAGAAGATCTCCTTCTATAAACTTATGATTCCAAAAGACAACAGTTCCCCCAAAAGCACCATCAAAACTTGATGCAGGAGCATCCTGGGTGTAAGAGCAATCTTGCATCACCCAAAAATATTTTTGCTTTTGTATTCAATAAGGGCTATTTTGTGCAGAGCTGCTATTTATGGAAAGTTACTATTTTTGGTAATTTTTGTATGTGCTCAGAATGATCTGATTTCTTTCTTGGAGGTTCATTTTGGTCATATAAGTCTGCCAGTAAAGTTTCATTGCCAGATCAAGTGTATATTGGAAGATATTGAAAATTTTCGGTATTGGCAGCAGGGTACAGAAACTTTGAACTTAGTTTTGAAGGCTTTAGAGGCCCCAGATGAGGTCAAAAATTTGGGTGACGGGCGCTTGCGCGGGTCAAGCCTGTAGAGCGCTTCGTGGCATTTCTGAAATGGGGTTATAATAGCCGAGCGGGTCAACTGGTGATGACTTATGGTCTTCGGAAGTTGGGCCACCTGAAATGGCGAAAAATAATTTTCTTCAAAATTTCTGTTCGGGTTTCAAAGGTTATCTTGAGCCGAATATGATGTAATGAAATGTAAAATAAAAATAATTCTAAGTTTGGTCGGCCTTATTGGCTAAAATTCTGGAACCTTCCCAGGCGGTGGATAATTGCCTATATAAGGAAGGCTGTATTATTGTCTTAGGCAGTTCAGAATAGTTCTGGGTAGTAGATCTGGGTATTGATTCGAGGCTTTGTCCTAAAGAATATTGTAAGGGAATTCCCATATGGCTTTGCATATTGTAATTCTGAAAGTTTGTAATTCCACCTTTGTGGAGATAATAAGAAGCCAATTTTTTGTTCTTGCATATTATTGTTGTTGTTTCTCTATTTCTGTTATGTGTTTGTGGCATTAAGGGGAGCACCCTTCATCAAGTGGTATCAGAGTAGGAGGTCTTGAGTGTGTAAACAGATCACCGACTGTGAGGCAGTTTGCACCAGGACCGTGGCTAGGGTTTCAACGCGCATCGCGAAAATGCCTCCACGAAGGGAACGTGGCGGAAGAGCTGGTGTTGTAACACCTGAGGTTAGAGAGCTGCAGAGACAAGTGCGAGCATTACAAGAAGAGATTTGTAGAGGAATGAATCTTAATGTCAGAGACGAAAGCGAAGATGAAACCGAAGAAGAATATCAAGAAGGAGAAGCTGAAATTGTGAACCAGGAGGAAGAAAGACTTTTTCGGGCGATTTCCAAGATTGGGAAAACACCTAAGATTGAGGTTCCTACATTTTCTGAAAATCTTAACCCAGAGGACTTGATCGATTGGATCAACGAATGTGAGGAATATTTTGAGTATGAAGATGTTGAGGATCTTGATAGGGTCAAATTTGCGAAGGCCAGACTGAAAGGTCATGCAAAAATCTGGTGGCAAGAAATTCAATTGGAGCGAAATAGAAGAGGGAAAGATAAAATCACAAGATGGGATCGGATGGTGGATAAATTGAAGCGGCAGTTCATTCCTGTTGATTATAAGCTTGATCTACTGAAGAAAATGCAGAGTTTGAAGCAAGCAGGAAGATCTGTTCAGGAGTATACAGAGGAGTTCTATCAACTTCTCATCAGAACAGGCCATGCAGAAGCTGATAAGGAGAAAGTTGCCCGATACCTTAATGGGTTAAGGCCAAGCATTCAGGAGGAGCTGAATCTGGTTCGAATGAACAGTATTGAAGAGGTATACCAGTTTTCCCTAAAAGTAGAGGAAAAGCTGAACAAAAAGTTTGAGAGCAGACAAAATGGAAGAGGTCGCGGTGGACGATCTGGTGGACGGTCATATGGTGGCCAAAATGAAGATCTGAAAAAGAAGGATGAGGCCAATAGCAGTCAGAATCAGCACGGAAATAATTCCAATCGCTTCCAGGATCAGAATAATAGAGATCAGAGAGGAAGAGGAAGAGGACAAGGATCTGGAAGAGGTGGCTTCCATGGAACATGTTTTCACTGTGGAGAAGAAGGTCATAGGGCATTTGAATGTCCTCAGCGCCAAGGAAAAATAGACAGGAGAAATGAAGGCCAGGCCAGAATTGCACATGTAGATGAAGATGCCAGATCATCAAATTCTGAAGATGCTGAACGAGGAGAAACGTTGATTAACAGAAGAGTCCTGTTGAGTGGTGAGAATGAACCTGAGCAAAAGAGGAGCTTGTTTCGCACCAGGTGCAAGTGTGAAGGTAAATGTTGTGATGTGATTATCGATAGTGGAAGCACTAACAATTTGGTGTCAGAAGAGATGGTGACAAAGTTGAAGCTCAATAGACAGAAACACCCACATCCATATCGGATTGCCTGGGTACAGGATGACCACAAGGTCATGGTCAATGAACAATGCCTCGTGAAGTTCAAGATTGGCGGATACCAAGATGAGGTATTGTGTGATATCATATCTATGGATGCATGTCATATGTTGTTGGGTAGACCATGGCAGTTTGACAGATGTGCTGTACATGATGGCCGTGCGAATACCTATTCCCTGACAAAGGATGGAGAGCGACATAAGCTAAAACCATTGAAAGAGACTGAAGAAAAGGTATCTGGTAATGCAAGGATAACTTTTGTTGATGGAAGAAATTTTCTAGATGGTATGAGGCATGAGCATGTATGTTTTTCTTTAATTCCAAAAGCTGGTAAAGAGGAAGTAGAAGATATTCCTGTAGAAGTTGCAAATTTATTGAATGAGTTTCAGGATATTGTATCCGATAACATGCCTGATGGATTACCACCAGTCAGGAAGATCAGTCATCAGATGGACTTGATCCCAGGAGCGAGTTTACCGAATAAGGCAGTGCACAGAATGACACCTGCAGAAAGTGAGGGGTTGAACAGACAAGTACATGAGTTGTTACAGAAAGGATTGATTCGAGAGAGTCTGAGTCCCTGTGCTGTACCTGCGGTATTAGCACCAAAGAAGAATGGAGAATGGAGGATGTGTACAGATTCCAGAGCAATAAATAAGATCACAATCAAGTATAGGTTTCCATTGCCACGAATGGATGATATTATGGACTGTTTGAGTGGAGCTGTGTATTTCTCAAAGATAGATCTGAAGAGTGGATATCATCAAATTCGGATCAGAGAAGGAGATAAATGGAAGACTGCCTTCAAGACAAAGGAAGGACTGTATGAGTGGTTAGTCATGCCTTTTGGGCTAACCAATGCACCGAGCACTTTCATGCGGCTCATGAACGAGGTTCTAAAAGAATTTCAGGGTAAGTTTGTCATTGTTTACTTAGATGATATTTTGATCTTTAGTAAGACATTGGAGGAGCATATGATGCATATTCGTATGGTATTTGAGAAGCTGAGAGAAGAGAAATTGTTGATTAATTTGAAGAAGTGCAATTTTGTGAAGAAAGAGTTAGTGTATTTGGGATTTGTAGTTTCAGAAAAAGGTCTAAAAATGGACCCAGAGAAGGTACAGGCTATCCTTGAATGGCCTACTCCAAGGAGTGCTACTGAGGTAAGATCTTTTCACGGTCTAGCTAGCTTTTACAGAAAGTTTATCAAAAATTTTAGCAGTATTTGTGGACCCTTGACTGAAACAATGAGAGGGGATAGGAAAGAGTTTAAGTGGACTAAAGGAGCAGAAAAGAGTTTTCAATTGTTGAAACAAAAAGTTACAGAACAACCTTTTTTAGCACTTCCAAATTTTAATAAGGTGTTTCAAGTAGATTGTGATGCTAGTGGTACTGCAATAGGGGCTGTTATGAGCCAAGAAGGTAAACCTGTTGCTTATTTCAGTGAGAAGTTAAATGATGCCAAGAGAAAATATTCTGTTTATGATCAGAAATTTTATGCTATAGTTCAGGCATTAAAGAAGTGGAGACATTATCTGCTTCCTAAGGAGTTTGTTTTGTATACTGATCATCAAGCTTTGCAATATTTGAATAGTCAAGGAAAGTTGAATCAGAGGCACTTGAAATGGGTTGAGTTTTTGCAGAGTTATACATTTGTTTTGAAACATAGGAGTGGAAAGTCTAATAGGGTTGCAGATGCTCTTAGCAGAAGGCAACTATTGCTGACAGAAATGCAGATTGAAGTGGTTGGGTTCAAGGAACTCAAGAATTTGTATTCAGAGGATCCTGATTTTGGTGAAGCTTGGAAAGCTTGTATAGAACCTGTTACTCTAGACAGGACGAAATGGTTGGATTTCATCATCCAGGATGATATGCTATTCAGAGGGAGTCAGTTGTGCATTCCACGAAGTTCTATGAGGGAGAATCTCATCAAGGAGAAACATAGCGGAGGATTGGCTGGAAATTTTGGTCGTGATAAAACCTTTGGTTTGGTTAGTGAGAATTATTATTGGCCACAGTTGCAGCAAGATGTGAAGAAGTTTGTACAGAGTTGCAGAGTATGTCAGATGGCGAAAGGAGTGAAGCAGAATACAGGGTTGTATCAGCCATTACCTATACCAGAGAAGCCTTGGGAGGATATCAGCATGGACTTTGTTCTTGGTTTACCGAGGACTCGGCGGGGACATGATTCAATTTTTGTGGTGGTTGATAGATTTTCAAAGATGGCACATTTTATTCCCTGCAAGAAGACTAATGATGCTGTTCATGTAGCAGAATTATTTTTCAAAGAAGTAGTGAGACTTCATGGTTTGCCAAAGACCATAGTTTCAGATCGGGACACTAAGTTTGTTGGATATTTCTGGCGTACATTGTGGAAGAAGTTGAAGACAGATTTGAAGTTCAGTTCATCACATCATCCACAGACTGATGGACAGACAGAGGTGGTGAATAGGAGTTTGGGAAATTTGCTGAGATGTTTGGTTGGAGATAAGCCAACAGGATGGGATTTGATTTTACCACAGGCGGAATTTGCATACAATAATTCTGTCAACAGGAGCACTGGTAAATCACCATTCCAGATTGTATATGGAAGTAGTCCAAGAAATGCATCTGAATTGAGGAAGATAGATAAAGGAGAAATAAGTAGTGCCGAAGCTGAAGATTTTGCAGAACACTTGAAGAACATCCATGGGGAGGTGAGGAAGCATATTACCAAGATGAACACACAGTATAAGGCTAAGGCAAATGAGAAAAGGAGGTATAAGGAATTTCAGGTTGGTGATGAAGTCATGGTTCATTTGCGGAAGGAGCGGTTTCCAGTTGGTACATATAACAAGCTGAAAATGAAGAAGTTTGGGCCATGTAAGATATTGAAGAAACATGATTCAGGAAATGCATATGAGGTAGAATTGCCTACTGAGCTAAATATTTCACCAGTGTTTAACATTTCAGATCTGACAGAGTATCATGAGGGAGGTGTTGAAGATGAGATCACAGCAGCACAGTGGAGTATTCCAGCAACTAGTTCAGACACTAAGGAGATCGAAGATATACTGGACAGTCATGTTGGCAGAAGCACAAGGAACAAGACATATGAAGAATATCTGGTCAAGTGGAAAGGATGACCTGTTGAAGATTCATCATGGCTGACAAAGGAGGAGGTTAACCGTCTTGGTTTTCCTCTGCACACCTAAGTCGTGACAGGGTCACTTCTCAAATTACCCCGGGTGTCTGATGCAGGAGCATCCTGGGTGTAAGAGCAATCTTGCATCACCCAAAAATATTTCTATTTTTGTATTCAATAAGGGCTATTTTGTGCAGAGCTGCTATTTATGGAAAGTTACTATTTTTGGTAATTTTTGTATGTGCTCAGAATGATCTGATTTCCTTCTTAGAGGTTCATTTTGGTCATATAAGTCTGCCAGTAAAGTTTCATTGCCAGATCAAGTGTATATTGGAAGATATTGAAGATTTTCGGTATTGGCAGCAGGGTACAAAAACTTTGAACTCAGTTTTGAAGGCTTTAGAGGCCCCGGATGAGGTCAAAAATTTGGGTGACGGGCGCTTGCGCGGGTCAAGCCTGTAGAGCGCTTTGTGGCATTTCCGAAATGGGGTTATAATAGCCGAGCGGGTCAACTGGTGATGACTTATGGTCTTCGGAAGTTGGGCCACCTGAAATGGCGGAAAATAATTTTCTTCAAAATTTCTGTTCGGGTTTCAAAGGTTATCTTGAGCCAACTATGATGTAATGAAATGTAAAATAAAAATAATTCTAAGTTTGGTCGGCCTTATTGGCTAAAATTCTGGAACCTTCCCAGGCGGTGGATAATTGCCTATATAAGGAAGGCTGTATTATTGTCTTAGGCAGTTCAGAATAGTTCTGGGTAGTAGATCTTGGTATTGATTCGAGGCTTTGTCCTAAAGAATATTGTAAGGGAATGCCCATGTGGCTTTGCATATTGTAATTCTGAAAGTTTGTAATTCCACCTTTGTGGAGATAATAAGAAGCCAATTTTCTGTTCTTGCATATTATTGTTGTTGTTTCTCTATTTCTGTTATGTGTTTGTGGCATTAAGGGGAGCACCCTTCATCAAAACTGCTACCCACCACTCCATAATTTTTGAAGAGTTTGATCTTCTCAACCTTTTCTTTAGACATTTTGTTCTCTTAGATTAGAGTAATATTCAACTTGTGGTCTCTTACCAAGTTTCTAAGAACATCTTGCTTATGGGGCACATTTAGCCCTCTAATAATCCAAGAGATAAACTTCATTTTTTACCAAGGGTACAAATATCCTGGATGGTAAGTTGTCTTCCATCTTCTATATTTTTCTTTCTCTCTAGTTCTCTAATAAATTTATTAGAATTTCAGCCTCCACCCTTTTTAAGAGTTCCCACACCAGGTTTCATTCTCCTTGTTGAGACCCCCTGCTTCTTCGAGGAGGAAACATACTGAGCTTCAAATTTGTCCTTCCTTCCTTTCTTACCCACTATCGACTAAGGAGTGGTCAGTAGCATGTTCTTCCTTCTCATTATCATAAATTTCATCCCCCCAGCTAGATCGTGAAGGAATAGTATCAAGGACAGAGGATAAATCTTCATCCTTAGATAAAATTAGAATAGTTCCTTCCCCAAGGGTTTTTCAATGTTGTACCTCATCAAATGGTTCCCAAGACTGGAGATCTCACTCCTTAGTTTGAGAGTCCTCAACCCGTGAAGGAAACAAACCCAAAACCTTAGGAGATCCCCCTCCAAGGGATGACATTTCAACTATTACCTATTGCAGACCCATGCTTTCATCTATTTCCTCTTCTTCCTTATCATTATCTTTTTTGTACTCTCCTTGTAAAGGAGGGGTGACCATCTCTTTAGTTTTCTCATTCTACCCTTTCATTTCTAGACTTTCATCTTTAGTAATGTGTTGGACATTTCCATTTCCCTTGTCCTCCTCAACTAAGGTACCATCTTCGCTGACTTTCTCTGCTTATTCTATTTTTCTTTTCATATCTTCTGAGATTGAGCTTTAATCTCTTTTTTCTTACTTTTTTGCTTAATAGGACATTGTTTAGCCCAATGGCCTGTCTTTTTACAAGCAAAGCAAGCAAAAGGAAGAGATTCAAATTCAAAAGGTTGAGGCCACTTACCCAACTTGGATACTAACTCAATAGTTCGATGGGGATTAGAGAATTGATGGACGTTAACACAATCCTTGCATAGACAAGTCTCGATTTAGCTGCAGTCATAGGATCAATAGGAAATAGTTCCCCAAAGGCACTCGCTATTCCTTTAAACACATCTTCATTCCACTACTCAAGGGGAAGACCACACATCCTAACCCAAACAGGGGCAGAAACAAAGACATTGTCATTAAGATCTAGATGAGGTGACCATGTTTGAAGAGCCAAGGAAGACTTCCCAAACATCCAGGGACCCCCACAGAGAATAAATGAAAGGTCCTCTGTATTAGAGAAGTCAAAAGAGAAAAAACCTTTCGGCATCGCTACAACTTCAACTTGACCTTTCAGAGACCATTTCTTCTTAATAAAGGATCTTACTAGGTCAATATTTGGTCTCGGGCACATAAATTTTCCAACAAGAGTCAAAGCCACAGACGAAATCGAGTGGTCAATAACAAAATAAAGGATGAAAATAGCAAATGTACCCTTAGTAGGGTCCAATATATTATTCACCACCGAAAAAACCGATTTTCCACTCGGTTTGATCCCAAGCAAAGACAACCACGGGCATGCTTTCAGATAGACATTTGAAACCAACTCCCTATGTTTGGTGGGAGGAAAATCCTTAGATGAACCCCCACCACCTCCCGGATCACAGTTATTTTCACCATTGCGTGGTACCCCAGAAGAGGATTCCATCTCACCCTTCAAAATCTCCTCAGAAGCCTTGTCATCCTACACAGACTTCATCGTTCCTCCAACCCCATAGGGTGCAGAAACACCAGGTACGCCATTGCTAGCGTTCCGACTCTCTCACCCAATTCAAGAATCAGATAAGCAACATAAATATTATTTCACTAAAAGATAAATAATATTATTATATTATCTTGTCTTGATTTCTTAAAAGATAGTTTTGGCCCTCATCTTTTTATCTTTTTATGATGGATATTGTGAAGTTATAAAAATTAAATCCAAGGAACATTGTTGCCAACAAAATTCCTCATCAGTTAGACTAGTTTGTGGAGAAAGATCCACCTTAGCTAGTAGTGTTCTACAAGTCACGTTTCTGAGTTTTTAGCTTCAGTTTGGTGTTTTGGAAAGACCCACCACCTTAGCTTCAATTTGGTGTTTTGGATTTGATTCAAAATGAAGGTTTTCGAAGTATTCTAATTTGGGTTTGCATATTATAGTGGTTTTTTCAAATTTTGTATGATTTGACCATTTTGAAGTGCAGTTCATTTTTTAGAGCCGTTTGGTGAAAGTTTCAGTTCTGGTCATAGAGTTTCAAATGCACATAAACCCTTATCTTAGTTCATAACTCGTAGAATATTTCATAGATTTTCATAACGCACTTTCATTGTTGCGAGATATAGATTCATACATTTCTTGTCGGTTTTAATTAACATTTCCAATTTCTAAGCCTAGTCGACCAAGGATAGGATCGTACACCCAATGGGCTACTACATGGGAGATTTCAAGAGACATACTTATCCCTTGTTGGCTGCAAAATCATCTTCATTAAGGCGTTTAAGGTCCCAAAACAAATTTGGTATAATTTCTCCCAGATTGGGGGTAAGAGAAGTGATTAAAAGCATTTATGTGAAATTCTCTTAGTGTTTTGGGCTCTCAGATTACTACAGCACTGAGATTAGTGCGCAGTTTCAGAAATTGGAATGACCATAATGTCTGAAAGTTTGAAGGTTTTGATGTTCTGCTGGAGAATTCTCAAATTCCTCAATCAACCCTTTGTTTTGTGCAAAGTAAGGCTCCCAAATGCTATCAGAATATAGTTGATTGCAAATCTCAATGAAACAAAATGTTAAATGTCTGTCATGACCGAGATAAACTCACTCAAATTCAATTGATGTTTATATATTGTGATTAAGATTGAACAATGATATATTTTGTTCTTTGCATATTGCTTTATGAATAAATAAACAATGCATTATATATTCCAAATGTATTTGGAAATAAGAAGCACGAATGAAGTCGGAGAGCAGTAAGAAATCTTTCTTTCATTACAATCTATCACTTTAAAATTAGCAAACAAAATTTTAAGATAAAAAAAGTGTAAAATTCTCTTTGATACTCAAAGATAGAAATGTAACAATATTTATAGTTTGTCATACAAACCAATATTTTTCTCTGTGTACAAAGTCTACTGTAGGTTCTAATGATCATATATAAACATGATATATCAATTTTTCATACAGGCCTAGAATTTGACGGTCGCTCCTACTTGTCATATCAATTTTTCATGATGGTTTGGCCATTTTAATGTCTTTCATTTTATGTTTTAACATGTATATTAATTGTCAATTATTTTCTAGTTTACAAATAGTATAATAATTCTTTTAAATTTAAATATTTTGTTAATATAATATTAATATAAATTAATAATATTTAAAAAATGTCAAATGTTCTCAACAAGTTTCTAAATCCATATGTTTTATTTTGAAAAGATTTTAAATCAATAAAAATAATATATAATAAATTATATAGAAAATTTTATTTGTGATAAAATAATATAAAATTATAAAAAAATTATAAATTAGTAATATATGTCAAATTAATTAAGAAAGTTTCTAAGTTTATATCCTAATATTTTAAATTGGTAGAATAAGTTCCTAAAATTCATAGATTCTATTTTAAAAATATTCTAAATTAATAAATTATATATAAACCAATATATATTTATTTTATTGACTAAAATACTATATTATCTATAACAAATTTTGATGGTTTATTAATGAATTTAATTGTCATATTGACGGTTTTATGAAAATTTAACCTATCAATCTATACGGTCCAATAAATTTTCAACAGCTCAAAAGTGGAAAAATGGCCAATACGGCATCAAATTCTAGGCCCATCCCATTTTATTGAATCATATGTAGGCAAAAAACAAATAGTAGATATTGTAGACTATAACAACACATTTTCTTTTCTTTCCTTTCTTTTTTTCACTGATGTTTAACTCCTTCATAACCCCTCTTCTCTTTGAAGATGTAGGCATGGTTGCAAATACTTCTATAGATGTGATTCTACCGGTGGATCTCAACCTCCAAACTCGAGAGATAATGTGACCCACAAAGGATGGTCTCACTCTTCTAATTTGCATTCTTAAACTCTCTCATCGTGATGATGAATCATGGAGTATGATCTAAAATGTTGATGTCAAAAATTATAACATTAATTTTTTTCCCTTCTCTTAGACACTTGTAAGATTCCTCATCAGGATCTAGACATTTCATAATCTATCCCATTTAAATATTAAGAATGTACTTTAATTTTTTCTTAAAATTACGTACTCTAAACTATTTAAACCAATAAACACATTAAATAAAACTTTATTAAAATAAGTATTAAGACAATCAATCAATTTAGAATAAAAACTAGAGTGAGTATACATAACATATGGCGATGAAAATGAAATCCAGACCTAAAAAAGGAGACGAAAAAATTTCTTGTGGTTGGAATGTTACCAGTTGAAAACGGTGGTGACGACAGAGTTTTAAGCATGCGTTTTTCCTGCTTTCCAACTCTGCTAATCAAATCTCTGCTAACATTACTTCAATGTTACGTTCCTGTACGACTATCATCAGTAGCAAAAACAGAAGAAATACTGTATGAATTCTTCTCGCAAAAATGAGCAGAAATTTCATAAAAATATGAAGATGCGATAATTTACCACTGTTTCCGGGGCTGAGAGTTGAATATAGAACGAAATGGAAAAACTAAGAGAGTAGTAACATTTTGCAAAAGGCGGCGGAGATCTCCTGTTGTGCGAAATGAGAGAGCTTAATTACCGCTGTTAAAGAAGACCCACAACACGGAGAGATATTACAAAATGAAGACCCACTATTCTTGTAAAATTTCAGCTATGACTGCATAAGAGGAAAAGAGCTGAGAGCTGCTAGCAAGAGAAAGAAAACAGAGCAAAAATGAACAAGATTCAGCAGAAGAAAAAAAACAATTAAACTTCAATTATTATTCATATCAAGGAGCTGAATAAATAACAATATAGAATGCCATTCATATGGCATAAGAAGACTGAGATAGTCAAAGAAGGAGGGCTGGACGGTGGACAGATTTAAAACATGTTCAGACAATTACTTAATGCTGGACTGCAGGCATGTGCAACAAGTACTGGACGGTGACTCCATTTAAAACAGGTTTATGAGTGACAGTCAACTCTCCATGTGCTGGGTGACAGTCAACAATAATGCACCGAAAGTTGTTGGAATTAAATTCTTTCAACACTCCCCCTTAATTCTAACTAACCAGAAAAGAGAAATGAGGAAAGAAGGAAAACCCAGTGGGAACAAAAGCCCCCCTCAAAATGGATGCCAACATAGAAAAGACACTACTGTATTACAGTGTCCTTTACTCCAAGAAGATCTCGGAGAAAGTAAAACTTCTGCTCAGTAAACATCTTTGTAAAGATGTCAGCAATCTGGAGAGATGTGGGACAATATTGCAAATCAATGACCCTATCATGGATTAGACTCTGATGTAGTGCATATGGATCTCGATGTGCTTTGTCTTTTGACGTTGAACTGGATCTCTGCAAAGCTTTAGTGTACTTTGATTATCACACCAAATAACAGTTGGACGATGAATGCTTATACCCAACTCATTGAGGAAATTTTGCAACCAAATACCCTGAATGGTGACATTGACTACGCCTCGATATTCGGCCTCTGCAGATGATAAAGCAATGGACGATTGCTTTTTGCTTGACCAACAAATGGGACCGGATCCCAAATTTAGAACATATCCTGAAGTGGACTTCCGATCAATGCTATCACTGGCCCAATCAGAATCAGTATAGCCAATGAGGTCTAAGGAACATCTAGCTAAATAATGAATCCCATAGCTAATGGTTCCTCGTACATATCGAAGAATACACTTGGCAGCTTTCCAGTGTAGCTCATGAGGTTCCTGCATGTATCTTGAAACAACGCCAACTACATATGAGATATCTGGACGAGAGTGAGTAAGGTAAAGAAGACTACCCACAAGCTGACGGTAGAGTGTGCAATCAACCAAAGGTGTATCCTTTCCATCCTCAAGCTTTACCCCTGATAAGAAGGGTGTGGTTGTTGGCTCACAATCACTCATATGGAAACGAGTCAAGAGATCCTTTGCATACTTGGATTGACAAACTCGAACACCAGATTCGTGCTGGTTGATTTCAAGACCAAGGAAAAAGTTGAGGAAGCCCAAGTCGGTCATGAAAAATCTATTATGCAAGGCTTCTTTTACTTCAGCAATAGAAGTAATTGAATCACCTGTTATTAGTAGATCATCTACATAGAGTACTATGATCAACAGGGAGGAACATGTTCTCATCATGTAAACAGTTGGATCAGATTTGCATCGTATGAAATTTTGAGACAAAAGATTAGAATCCATTTTGGCATACCAAGCTCGAGGTGCCTGTTTAAGGCCATAGAGAGACTTTTTCAATTTGCATACTAATGAGGAGTTTTGAACATACCCTTGTGGTTGCTCCACGTAGATTTCCTCCTCAATATCGCCATGAAGAAATGCATTCTTTACATCCATGTGATGAATCTCCCACCTTCTTGCTGCTACAATCGCAAGAGCTAGCCGAATGGAGTCCATTTTTGCCACTGGAGCAAAAGTTTCATCATAGTCAATGCCATGAACTTGCTGAAAACCTTTCGCAACCAACCTTGCTTTGTATCTACTCACTTGACCATCTGCTGATTTCTTGGTTTTATAGATCCACTTACACTTGACAAGCTTGCGATTAGATGGAAGCGGAACCAAGTCCCAAGTTTGATTCTCTATCAGAGAATTGTACTCTTCATCCATCGCTGCTTCCCAATGAGGATTACCTGTAGCTTTTGCATATGTTTGAGGATCTGATGTATGAATCACATAGGCATGCATTGGCATAATGGAATTTGTAGTTGTAAATGCATGAGGAGCATCATAAATATCACTCAAACTCCTTATTCTTTGATTTCTTATAGGAGAGACTGAATCATCACTGGAAGCCCAATTCAGATTTGGATTTGGATCTGGGTCTTCATATGCATGCTCGTGTTCATCTGATTCTGATGCAGTTGATTCTGAAATTGTATCAGACTGATCATGCGTATCATCTTTTAGATCTGTAGGAGGAGGAAGCATAGATGTAGGGGTAGGAGGAGGAAGCATAGATGTAGGGACATGGTGCTCTTGAGACGCTTGCATGGGACTTTCATCAAAGTAGACACTCCTCTCAATAAAGAGTGTTTCTGTAGGAAGATCTAGCAATCTGTAACCCTTCACACCATCTGGATATCCAACAAAGATGCATTCTTTGCTTTGAGGATCCAAAGCTTTCCTCTTTTCTGTAGGAATGTGAGCCCAAGCATGTGATCCAAAAATTTGAAAATGAGTGACATCTGGTTGTGTACCACTCCAAGCTTCGAAAGGAGTTTTTCCTGTAACAGATTTGTGAGGAGATCTATTATGTATGTATGAAGCACAGTTGATTGCTTCAGCCCATAATTTGGAAGGAAGAGATCTTGCATGCAACATGCAACTGGCCATCTCCTTTAGAGATCGATTCTTCCTCTCAGCAACCCCATTCTGTTGTGGAGTGTATGGTACTGTGTTCTGCAACTGTATTCCTGCTTCATCACAGAAATGTTGAACATCATTGTTGACATACTGCCCCCCATTATCTGTGCGGAGGATCTTGATCATTTTACCAGATTGCTTCTCAACACGTGCCTTGAAAATCTTAAGATTCTCAAACACTTCTGACTTGAACTTGAGAAAATATACCCAAGTATATCTTGTATAATCATCAATGAATGTGAGGACATATCTGGCCTTGCTCATGGAAGGTTCAGGAAAAGGACCCATTAGATCACTGTGAACAAGTTCCAGAGGAGATGAGGCTCTCCATGCAATCCCTCTTGGAAATTTTTCTTGTGGATGCTTTCCAAGGGCACAGCCTTCACAGACTCCATCAAAAAATTCTATGGTAGGCAAACCTTTCACCATTTCCTGTTTGCTAAGTTGTTGCATATATCTATAATTCAAATGACCAAATCTTTCATGCCAAATTCTACTTTCATTATTTGCATATGTTAGTAGCAAAGTAGAATTTGATTATGAAACAAACTCAGAGAATGTGTACAAATGAGATTGATGATTCACCTTACCAGTAGCAATTTTGGAGTTGTCTTCCATGTCGTAGATGTTCACTGAATCTGGGGTAAACTCATCTCGCCTTCTGAATCTAGTATGTGCAATTTGATACACAGAAAGAAGATTGACAGAAAGCTTTGGAATATGTAAGACATTCTCAAAACTTCCAATTCCAAGCTCTACCCTCCCTATCCAGTTGCTTCTACAGGAGAACCATCTCCCATAAGAATAGGGGAGCCAAAATATGGCTTTAAAGAAGAAAGGGCATCATTTGTGGCTGCCATGTGGTGTGAAGCTCCAGAGTCAATAATCCATGCATCTGAAGAAGAATTGATGGCAATCAATGCATGAGCACTGTCTCTTGTTTCTGGTGCTTTCTCTTCTTGCTTCTTCTTGGCACTTTCTGGGATAAGGCCACCAAGATTATGCTATTGAAGTGTTTGCGCCATGAGATCAATCATTTTCTTCATGCATGATGATTCTGGATGGAACCCACGATTGCAATAGCTGCACTTTGATTTGCCCTTTTTGTCCTTCTTATCTTTTGAGCCTGAAGATCCATCTGGAGGTTTGGAGTTGCCTTCCTTCTTTGGATCTAACTCCTTTCCTTTGCCTTTGAATTTCTGATTGGATTTGAAATTGCCCTTCCCATTTGAAGGCATAACAAGAGCACGAGATTTGAAATTCTTCAATGTTCCCATCTTAATAAGCTTATCTTGCTCATGTATGAGAGACTCAATGAAGGAATCCAATGTGGGCATCTTCCATGTTGATCCTGTTGTGAGCCTGACTGTGTGAAAAGTAGAGACAAATACTACATATTCTGGACCCAACTTTGATAAAATAGAAAGGATTAAATTGCTTTCTTCCTTGGATTTGTCAATTCCACATCTTTTTAGCTGAAGCAATAAGGCCTTGAATTTTGTAAAGAAATCTTGAATATTATCAAAATTTCTTGGATCTAATGAGCTGAGCTCATTTTCAAGGATATGACCTCTCATCTCATCTTGCTTTCCAAAAAGAGACTCCAATGTAACCCAAACTTGGTTTGGAGTTGTACATGCCTCAACATGAAACAATAATTCTAGAGAGATGGATAACCATAGCAGACCAAAGGCCTCGTCCATGCGGTTGAAGTATTTAGCCTTTTCAACTGCTGAATTTGGCTCAACTTCTGTATTCATAACTATCCGATAAAGGCCTCTACTTCGAAGTTGAAGTAGAATCTTTGGCTTCCAATCGAAGTAGTTATACGGAGTGAGAATAACAGATGCTGGAACCTCCATTTTGCAGCTCTGATCTTCTATATCTGCAACACCAAAAAAAAATCTCTTTTTCCTATAACCTCCGCTCTGATACCATGTAAAATTTCAGCTATGACTGCATAAGAGGAAAAGAGCTGAGAGCTGCTAGCAAGAGAAAGAAAATAGAGCAAAAATGAACAAGATTCGGCAGAAGAAAAAAAACAATTAAACTTCAATTATTATTCATACCAAGGAACTGAATAAATAACAATATAGAATGCCATTCATATGGCATAAGAAGACTGAGATAGTCAAAGAAGGAGGGCTAGACGGTGGACAGATTTAAAACATGTTGAGACCATTACTTAATGCTGGACTGCAGGCATGTGCAACAAGTACTGGATGGTGACTCCATTTAAAACAGGTTTATGAGTGACAGTCAACTCTCCATGTGTTGGGTGACAGTCAGCAATAATGCACTGAAAGTTGTTGGAATTAAATTCTTTCAACAATTCTCACCTTTTACAAAATGTTACGCCCTTTTATTTTGTTTCACTTGAATCCTTTCTCGCCTGATCTGATATTTTTTTCACAATATGAAGCTCTGCCGAAAAAAACCCTAATAAGTTCACCGACACAACGATTGTTATATAAAAGTTGAAGTTTTAATGGGTCGTACTATCATTTAGTTGAGGTTTTAATGAGCACGACAACTACCTATGTGATGAGGTGTCAAAACCAGGAAGATCTTATCAACAAAGAGGACATACATATTAAAAATGCTCTGAAGCCACCAACAAGCTTTGTCCTTTTTGTCTCCTTCATTAGTTATGGGGTTAATTATGTGATCTCTTTATATGAAATTATGTTTGGGGAGAGGATTTGGTGCGCTAGTTCAGGGTGATATGTTAGTGAATGTGTTTGGGCTCCACATGTGAACTTGACGGCTAGAAGTTGTCATGTAAAAAGTCAAAACATATAAAGTTAATGGCTCTTTGGTCTGTTGGTAAAATTGAATGGTTTTCAATGAGCCCACCAAGGATCAAGTCTTGTTGAGTGCAAGGCTCAGACATAGTAAGGGATGAGGAAGGGATTGTGCCTCGAGCGTTTTGGCAGTGTCGACACCTCTCAGTCCTTGGCTCTTTGTCAAAGAGGTTCCAGGCACGAGTGTGCTCGTATGGGGTTGCTAAACGTCTCTGTGGTGGGCCTTTACTGGTTGGTTGTTCACAGGTTTCGTGCCTCTATTGGGCTGCCTCGCAAGTCTGAACCCTCCATCAAAAAAATAAATGAATTTAACTCGGATAATTAATAAACATATGATTGTTAAGTTATGTTATTTATATATGCAAGTAATAAACAAAACAAGTCTTTGTCTTGCTCAGTATTCAAGTTGCCCATACTATGGACAATTTTGGACACATACAATTAGGTCATTTGGTACAAAATCACAGTCAAATCTAATTTAAATAAAATCCAATGCAAAATCATCACATGTCACAACTTCCCAAGTTTATACAGTTGACCACCTAAGCCACAAACGAGAGTACTAGACAAACATGTATTGCCATCTGGACAAGTGCAAACCCAAAACAAGTTGCAATCTAGTGACGCAATCTACACATTATGACCACTAGTGGCTACGAATATGTCACCACCCTAAGACATTTGACATCACCGCGTCCCATCATTCCAGCTACACAACTCCTCCATACCAATTCAAGTGAACAGCTTGCAGTCGAATCAACATTAAACCACCTATGAAGAGAAACAAAATATGTGTAAGGCCACCAATGAACAATCGAAGACCATCAAATGTGAGATAAATGCATCAATGGATATATTTCTTGCAAGTGACGCTAAGAAATTCAAAACCAGGAAGAACTTATCCGACAAAGAGGACATACATATTAAAAATGCTCTAAGACATTGACAAGCTTTGTCCTTTATGTCTCCTTCATTAGTTATGGGTTAATTATGTGATCTCTTTATATGAAATTATGTTAGGAGAGAGGATTCACAAGGTGCACGGGTTCAAAAGGTGATATGTTAGTGAATGTGTTTTGGGTCCACATGTGAACTTGATGGCTAGAAGTTGTCATTTAAAAGGTTAAAACATATAAAGTCAATGGGCCCTTGGTCTTCTCATGAAGTTGAATGGTTTTCAATGAACCCACCAGGGATCAAGTCTTGTTGAGTGCAAGGCTTTGACATCATAAGGGATGAGGTTGGGATTGTACCCCAGGCAATTTTGGTGGTGTGGATACCCCTCAGTCCTTGGCTCTTAGCCAAAGAGGTTTCAGGCACGAGTGTGCCTGTATTGGGTTGCTAAATGTCTCTGTGGTGGGCCTTCACTGGTTTGTTTCTCGTAGGCTTCGTGCCTCTGCTGGGTTGTCTCGCAAGTCTGAACCCTCCATAAAAAAACTAACTCATATAATTAATAAACATACATGATGGTTAATTTATGTTTTTTATATATGCAAGTAATAAACAAAATAAGTCTATGTCTTGCTAAGTATTCAAGTTGCCCATACTATGGACAAATTCTGACACAAATATAATTAGGTCGTCCAGTACAAAATCATAATAAAATCTAATTCAAATAAAATCCAATGCAAAATCATCACATGTCACAACTTCCCAAGTTTATGTAGTTGGCCACCCAAGCCACAAATGAGAGTACTAGACAAACATTGCCATCTGGACAAGTGCAGACCCAATACAAGTTGCAATCTAGCGACACATTCTACACATTATGACCACTAGTGGCTATGAATATGTCACCACTCTAAGACATTTACCATCACTATGTCTCATCATTCCAACTACGCAACTCCTTCATACCAACTCAAGTGCATAGTTTGTGGTCGAATTAGCATTAAAATGCGTATGAAGAAAAACAAAATATGTGCAAGGCCACCAATGAACAATCAAAGACCATCAAATTTGAGATAAATTGATGCAGGAGCATCACAGGTCCTTGGCAATCCTGTGTCACCAAAAACAATTTGGAGTTCATCTTTGTTGCTTGGTTTCTACTTTGACTGAGTTGGTCGATAGTTGGTCGGTTTCCTTTGGTTACCAAGTGTGGTCGGTTATCTCCTGGGCGGTCGGTTGCTTCACTGGTGCTCGGCATTGCCTGTCTGTTGCTTGGTTATCTTGCTCACCGATGGGATTAGTTTTAGTTTCTGTTGTGGCCGACTTGTGCATTTATATTGGATCATGGATTTAATGTTGAAATCCATCATTGGGAAGTATGTGGTCCCAAATCTGACCGTTCCTTCCATTGATTGTGGATCTGAAGCTGACTCAGTTCTGTAGATTTTGGTATAAATGTAGTTGTTGGTTTAGAGTTTTGGGAGGAGTTTTGGCATAGGAGTTGGTAGAAGATAGAGTTAGAGATTTTGACTGATCCTCGCATGTTTGAGGACTTTTGTATTTCATTTTAATATCTGGCCCTAATTGGGAAGGCCTTATAACCCGGCATGTATGGTTCTATTTGATGGAAATATATGAAAGATTATGCATTCTCTCTCTCACTATTGTGTTTGTTTGCTTCCGCATGTGGTTAGTAGTCTTGGATCATTAGGGTGCGCCATTGTTTGGCCCTCTTGCTCCCTACCCTTGCATTAGGTGGTATTAGAGCGAGGTGAGATCTGGATCTAGGTTTCTAGGTTCCTCTTGAAGCCCTAGTTGATTGTTGTGGGGTAGTAGATTGTGATCTAACCTACATTTGTAGAGGGTTGTCAAGATGGTTCGTGGGAGGTGAGATGCAGATCTAAGATTGACAGATATGCTAAGGCAGATTGTTGCTAGGTTAGAAGCTATTGAAATAGCCCAAAGAAGAGGAAGACATCTTGAAGATGTTAGTGATGATGAAGTTGAAGAAGAACAGGTGAATGCAGAACCTGCACCTATTATGGATCAAGGTGAAGAAAGATTTTTGAAGGCCTTGACAAGTTTGAAGTCAACACCACATTTCAATCCTCCTAAGTATAGTGGAAAGCTAGATTCTGATGAATTGGTGGACTGAATCACCGAGATGGAAAAATATTTTGAGTATGAAAACATTCCTGAAGACAAGAAGGTGAAGATTGCAAGCACAAACTTGAAAAGTCATGCATCCTTATGGTGGGAACGTCTACAATTGGATAGGAAGAGGAAAGGAAAAGACAAAATCAAGGTATGGAATAAAATGGTGAACAAATTGAAATGAAATTTCTTACCATGTGATTATCAGATTAACCTAGTTCGGTGAATACAAAGTTTGAGACAAAAAGATAGCTCGGTAAAGGAATATACTGAGGAATTCTATAGATTAGATATCAGATCTGGACATGATGAAGATGATGTGGAAAGAATCGGTAGATACCTGAATGGTTTGAGAGTTTCTATCCAAGATTTAATTAGTATGGTCAAGTTGGAGAACATTGAAGAGGCTTATCAATTCGCTTTGAAGGCCAAGGAGAAATTGAACAAGAGACATGAGAAAAGACAAAGAGGTCGAGGTGGTAGATTCCCTAGAGGAAGAGGTAGATCCAATGGTGAAAATGGTAGATCTAAACCAGAAAAGACAAATCTGGACAAAGGCAAGACCGAGTGGAAAGGTGAAAGTTCATCTAGAGGTAGAGCAGTAACTACCGAGGTGGTTATAGCAGAGGAAGTTTTCGAGGAACTTGTTACAATTGTGGAGAAGAAGGACATAGATCTTTTGAATGTACGCAGGCTATAGAAATGCTTTGGTACAAGAAGAGTCACCAAATGAACCTGAGAAAGAAAATAGATTGATGGTAAGGAGAGCATTGTGGAATGAAAGCAAGAAGGAAGATCCGGTAAGGAAAAGTTTGTTCAAGACTAGATGTAGAGTTTCTAACAAATTTTGAAAGGTAATCATTGACAGTGGTAGCTCGGAGAATCTGGCATTTGAAGAGATGGTCACAAAGTTGCAGTTGGAAAGGTTGGTACATCCGAAGCCCTATCAGATTTCATAGATCAAAGATGAGCATACACTCTTGGTAAGTGAACAATGTTATGTGAATTTGAAGATTGGGAAATACTATGATAAGGTGTTATGTGATATCATGCCTATGGATTGTTGTCATATTTTGTTCGATAGACCTTGGCAATATGATAGACATGCTATATATGATGGGAGATTGCATAAGTATACTATTGTGGCTGATGGAAAGAAACAAATCTTGTTACCATTGATGGAAGAACCTGTTAGTAATATTTGCACATTTGTAAAAGTTTGTTTGATGGACGGAAGAAAGTTTTTTAACTCTTTGAAGAGGAATGATGTATGTTTTTCTGTGATCCCTAGCAAACCGAGTAAGAAAACAGAGGATAATGTCCCTAAGGAGATTGATAAGTTACTCACTGAGTATAGTGACATCATTTCTAATAATGTACCTGATGGTTTGCCACTAAAAAGAAGCATTGATCATTGTATGGATCTAATCCCTGGAGCTAGTTTACCGAATAAGGCACCTCATCAGTTGACACCTACCGAGAATCAGGAATTGAACTGACAGATTCAAGATTTGTTGGAGAAAGGTTTGATCAGAGAAAGTTTGAGTCCTTGTGTAGTACCTACTATATTGGCACCGAAGAAGAATGGAGAATGGAGAATGTGTACTAATTCCAAAGCAATCAACAAGATAACAGTGAAGTATAGGTTTCCTATACTGATAATGGATGACATAATGGACAATTTGACTAGAGAAAGTATTTCACCAAGATTGACTTGAAAAGTGGGTATCATCAAATCAAAATCAGAGAAGGTGATGAATGGAAAACTGCTTTCAAGACAAAAGAAGGTTTGTATGAGTGGTTGGTTATGCCTTTTGGTTTAACTAATGCACCGAGTACTTTTATGAGGCTGATGAATGAAGTTTTGAAGAATTCTTGGGTAAGTTTGTGATTGTAAATCTTGATGATATTATGATATTTAGTAAGACCAAAGAAGAACATTTGTTGCATCTTAGACAAGTTTTGCAGAGATTAAAAGAGGAAGAGTTGCTGATAAATCTAAAAAAGTGTTCGTTCATGAAAGAGGAGATTGTGTATTTGGGATTTGTTATTTCAGCTGATGGTTTGAAGATGGATCCTGAAAAGGTTGAAGCTATTTTGAATTGGCCTACACCTGTGAATGCTAGTGAGGTAAGATCATTTCATGGTTTGGTAAGGTTTTACCAAAAGTTCATAAGGAATTTCAGTTCAATTTGTAATGCTATGATTGAAACTACGAGAGGAGACAAAAGAGAATTCAAGTGGACACATGGAGCTGACAAAAGTTTTGAGACTCTAAAGTAGAAGGTTGTTGAATTACCTGTTTTGGCATTACCTAATTTCAGTAAGGTATTTCAAGTAGAATGTGATTCAAGTGGAAGTGCAATTGAAGCTGTGTTGAGTCAAGAAGGTAAACCTGTTGCTTTCTTTAGTGAAAAGTTGAATGATGCTAGAAGGAAATATTCTATATATGATCAAGAATTCTATGCTATTGTTCAAGAACTGAAGAAATGGAGACATTATTTGATACCGAGTGAATTTGTGTTGTATACTGATCATAAGGCTTTACAGTATTTGGGTAGTCAGAATAAGTTGAATCAGACACATATGAAATGGGTTGAGTATTTGCAGAGTTACACATTTGTGAGAAAGCATAAGAGTGGAGTCACTAACCGAGTTGTTGATGCATTGAGTAGAAGAAGATCTTCGATGACCGAGATGAAAATTGAAGTTCTTGGTTTTGATGAGATGAGAGATTCTTATGAGTTTGACCCTGATTTTTCTATGCCATGGAGAAAGTGCAAAGCACCTATTCAAGATCAACAAGACACTAAATGGGATGAATATTTTATTCAGGAAGGTACGTTGTTTAAAAGTATTTAGTTGTGTATACCGAGAGGAATAATGAGAACTAACCTGATAAAGGAGAAACATAGTAGTGGTTTGGCTGGACATTTGGGTATTGACAAAACATGGAATTTGCTTAAGGAGAAGTACTTTTGGTCGCAGTCATATAAAGATGTTCAAAAATTTGTGAAAAGTTGAATTTGTCAAGTTGCAAAAGGAGTAAGTCAGAATACTGGATTGTATACACCGATTGTTGTTCCTAAGAAACCTTGGATTGACATCAGTATGGACTTTGTTCTTGTCTTACCAAAGATAGTAAGAGGTAATGATTCTATATTTGTTGTTGTGGATAGATTTTCTAGGATGGCACATTTTATACCATGTAGAAAAACATCAGATGCAGTACATGTAGCAGATCTTTTCTTTAAGGAAATTGTCAAATTGCATGGATTACCAAGGAGTATTATCTCTGATCGAGATAGTAAATTTGTTGGATACTTTTGGAAAACCATTTGGAATAAATTTGGGACTGAGTTGAAATATAGTTCTACATTTCACCCACAAACCGATGGACAGACTGAGGTTGTGAACAAAAGTTTGGGAAATCTTTTGAGATGTTTAGTTGGAGACACACTGAGTAATTGGGATTATGTGTTGGCACAAGTAAAGTTTGCGTACAATAATTCAATGAATAGGAGTACTGGAAAGACACCATTTGAGATTGTGAATGGCACACAATTGAGAGGAATATTTGATTTGAGAGACATTGCTGATGAGAATAAGAAAAGTGTTGAAGGAGTAGAATTTGTTGAATACATGAAGACATTGTATGAAGATGTGAAGCTGAAGCTGGAAGACAGTAATCAGAAATACAAAGATAGAGCTGATAGATCTAGAAGACATAAAACTTTTGATGTTGGTGATGAAGTGATGGTTCATTTGAAGAAAGCCCGATTTCCTGTTGGAACTTATGGGAAGCTGAAGATAAATAAGTTTGGACCTTGCAATATTTTAAAGAAATTTAACAGTGGAAATGCATATGAAATTGAGTTATCTGATGACATGGATATATCACCAATCTTCAACATTTCTGATTTGTATGAGTATCATGAACCTAATGAAGAAGTGGCAGTACCAACAGAATATCCTAAGAAGCAGAATGAAGAAATTGAATAGATTTTGAAGGAAAGAGTTGGCAAGAGTACAAAAGGAAAACAATATATGGAATATTTGGTAAAGTGGAAGAATAGACTGATGGAAGATAGTTCTTGGATTTCACAGTCTGAGTTGGATGTAGCTCAGACTAGACCTACCAAATGATTCAGAGAATCATTTCAAAATAACCCTAGGTGTCTAATGTAGGAGCATCTCGGGTCCTTGGCAATCCTATGTCACCAAAAACAATTTGGAGTTTGTTTATGTTGCTCAGTTTTTGCTTTGACCGAGTTGGTCGGTAGTTGGTCAATTTCCTTTAGTTATCAAGTGTGGTCAGTTGCTTCACTGGCGCTCAGCATTGCCTATCTACTGCTCGGTTATCTTGCTCACCGACGGGTTTAGTTTTAGTTTCTGTTGTGGCCGACTTGTGCATTTATAGTGGATCATGAATTTAATGTTGAAATCCATCATTGGGAAGCATTTGGTCCTAGATCTGACTGTTCCTTCCATTGATTGTGGATCTAAAGGCCAACTCAGTTCGGTAGCTTCTTGTATAAATGTAGTTGTTGGTTTAGAGTTTTGGGAGGAGTTTTGGCATAGGAGTTGGTAGAAGATAGAGTTAGAGATTTTGACAGATCCTCACATGTTTGAGGACTTCTGTATTTCATTGTAATATCTAGCCCTAACCAAGAAGGCCATATAGCCCGACATGTATGGTTCTATTTGATGAAAATATACGAAAGATCTTGCATTCTCTCTCTCACTGTTGTGTTTGTTTGCTTTCGCATGTGTTGAGCAAGCTTGGATCATTAGGGTGTGCCATTTTTTTTCCCCTCTTGCTCCCTGTCCTTGCATCATAAATGTATCAATGGATTGATTTCTTTCAAGTGACACTGAAAAATTCAAAATTCAAATTTACGAGAGTACCAAAATTAAATACATGACATGCAAGTAACTTGAAACAAAATCATTCTTTTCATGCAAGTCATTCAACATCCACTAAAGAGCAACAAGAAATCAAAAGTCATAGAGAAAAAAGAAGTGAAGCTTTATTTCAAGGTATGTTGATAATTTTACATGCATTGCCTATTGTGTTTTGTATTGTTTCACATTAATTTCATTATCAGTTTTTCATTCTTTTCTTATGTATCTATCCTGATATTCAATTTTCAATTCTTTTCTATGTATGTATCCATAGTTCTATTGCCTTCTATATTACATTCTTGCATTTTCTCCAACTTCACATGCAGAGTTCACATAGGAGAAAGGAGTGAAGCTTCGTTTCAAGGTATGTTCATAATTTTACATACTTCACCTACTATATTTTTGTAAAGTTTCTTTCATGTTAATTTCATTTCTAGTTGTCAATTCTTTTTCATGTATCTATCCTTAGTTATCTTTCCTTCTATATTACATTCTTGGATTTTTACCAACTTCATATCCCTTTTTTTTGTTAACTGTACATTTTGATGTGCACTTGATGTGGATTGAAGGAGCAATTAATTTTGATGTGCATTTTGTTTTGTTAACTTTTTTGGTCTTAATGTTTACATTTCTCGGTAGAATGCAACTTGTTTTTGGTATGTGCTTGTCTAGATGGAAATGTTTTCTTATTACCTCTCTTTTTTTGCCTTAGGCAGCCAACCTCATAAAATTGGAAAGTGGTGACATGTGTTGTTTTTGCATTGGGTTTACTTTGAATCAGATTTCATTATGATTTTGTACTGAACAACCCATAAGATTGTCATTCAATTCTCTATAGTATCCTTTTTTGTTGACTTGATTTCAACTTACTAATACTTGATACTATTTTTTTTTCCTTTTGGATCTTGGAAGGTGATAGACACTAAAAATTAATTATGTATTGTTAAAAAATTACAGCTCATTTCCTATAATTAAGGGCGTCAACTACCTTTCTTTTGAATCTTCCTCAATGTCTACTAGTGCCAACCTCCAAAACCACAATAACCAATCATGATCCAATCCAAGTGAACATGATCCTATCAAGAGAATGGAAATTGAATCATCTCAGTGCTGACATAAGTAACCCAAATCAATGCTACCAAATTGTCAAGAATTATGAGTACGATATAGATAACTAAATTATAAGGTCTGTCACAAATTTATAACTCTAGGTCTTCTTGTAACTTACTCTACAAATGATGATAATGAAGATATCCAAGTATATATCTATGCATCTTGTCATGCACCCCACAGAATGTCTGGCAAAGATCCCATATCCACCAATTCGAGCACAGTAGGATTGGCTTGTAAGCCATTATACTATAATTGATGATTTGTTTTTCACTCCATATACCTCTAATGATCTTGTCTTCCGAGCCACACCTTGTTTTCACTCTAAATTGTTCAAGGTCAATCTCGAATCATGGTAGAGAAACTATTTGAGTAGATATTCTTGAAAACTATGGTCCACGTCTCATACAATGCTCATAAATTATTTCGCCACAACAAACCCTTGGAAAAGTAAATACCTAATATACCCTTCTAATAGTGGTGACCAATGATATAACATCTTAGGTTTTCACCAAGTTAAATATTAAAAGTCAAATAGTTTCCTAACCTAGTACACCTTGTCATTGTGTACACTCAAAAATTTATGTAGAAAGACCAAGACCAACAACACCACCTCATCTAGTTGACCTAGAAGGTTTCAACCATGAATCACTACCAGTTTAATCATTACGGTCCTACAAGTGTTACTATTTATCATCTTGTCGTATTGTCTACACCTTACACTTGTAGGGAATCATACTCCTCTGCTTAAACATCACAGTCATATTACACTATACTACATTCAGCAAAAAATACTAAATTTTATGATTCTAGCATCGTTGTTAGTATTGATCAACAACCATCATGCGACCTAATGCCATGGAACTGACTGGTAAACCATTTCATACTGACATATTTTAGAGTGTACTAGTTTTAATTCTGTTAATAATTTATCATATATGCAATAATGTTGTTATTATTTTTAGATGATGAGGTCATGACACAAGGATCCTGAACCAAGAAAGAGAGCATCAACTAGGCTACCTAGCCACAAAAGATGTGTCAAATTTCCAAGTGAGCATGAAACCCCAAATCTTGTTGTAACAAAGAGGGCTACTGCAATAAATGCATAGCATGCTAAAATAAACTCACCTCATATTACAACATCAGCAAAGAATAATTCATGAGCCACAGTAGCACGTAAAGTGACAAAGGAATAGAAGTTGTGGTCAACAAGGTCTATGGAAAGGGCACTAAATGATATTGAGGATAACAACATGTCCATATGGGAAGCATGCAAGAAATGGGGAATTGCAAAAAATGTGATATCAAAATGGTTGGGTGGTCTCACAACAACATTAAAGAAAGGTCCCACAAGCATCCTCACTCCAAAAGAAGAGCAAATTATAGAGTAGTACCAAGAGATGGATGAAATGGGTCATGGTATAGAAATTGTAAACTTGAATATAGTTGTGGCTCAGGTATGGGAGAACATGCCCAACTCTTTCAAGGATGGAATGCCCAGGAAGTTTTGGTAGTCAAGGTTTAAGGCCCACCATCCAAAATTGACACTGCTGATAATTGAAGGGCTCGACAAAGATAGGGAAGTAAATCTAGGAGAAAGTGTTGTATGTTCTTTCTACACATATGATGTAAATAAATATGGACCTACTCACATTTTTTATTGTTAGGAATGAATTCTGAATGCTTGGTAGTCATTTTGTAGTAGTTGTTGTTGCATTCATGACTATGATTGTCATTGATGTCAACACAGTGATCTTCTGGAGACTTGCAGAGAAGCAGATGATGTTTTGATTAGCGCATGTGGGATATTGTAGTTGGAGATATGAAATGTTGAGGTTATACTCTTTGATATGCTATATGTCTATGGTTAAGAGTGCAGATAGTACTTATTTTATTCATGAAAGTTATGAGCATTTTGGTGGAAGCAATATTTAGGCAGTGTTCTTGAGTAGCAATTTTTGGAAATCGGATGATATCTCCTAATCGGGATGGAATCTAGTTTTGAACAGTTAAAGGGAAGTTTGAGACACATTGTTAGTAATGTGGTTCATAGCACAAACTTTGAGGTTGCATGAGTGAAGAGTTATTGTATCTGGAAGCCAACAGTTTTGTGTAATTTTGATGTAGTGAGTGGAAACTTTTATTTTGTAATTGTGTGCCGACTCATTTGTAATTATTTGAGTGTGGTATAAAGAAATGAATGTATTTCCTTGTTGATTTTGATGTGTTATGTGGTATGCATGAAGTGAAGAAAAGAGATAAGTATGAGAGTGAAATTATGAAGGAAGACATGCGAAGTACATAGATCTAAAAGTGAGATCCGATGTAGCAGTGAGTATGGTTTGGCACAGTCAGAGAAGAGGTAACATATTATTCTATTGAATAATGAAAATATTATTTGGACAGTGAGTTTGGTGATCTTACCCTGAAGCTATTTTGGCAGTGGGTCCTTTTGTCTTCCATAACTCCTAACAGGGTTAGAATCTTTTAACAGGGATTCAAAATCTCCTAACAGGAATTTATATGTATTGAATGTATTTCATAAGACTCCTAATAGATTCCATCCTTTCACAAGGAATATTCATATTAGTGCATCTTTTGTGGGCATCATTCCCACTAGGGTTTATTCTTTGATCAAGAGGTTCCCTAGTCAACATATCTTGTGTTATTGTGTTATTGCGTATGAGTATCTTTCTATGGTTGGTAATTATATTGCTTACATGGTTAAATGTTGTTGAAGTTGATAAAAGTTATAATTATCTGATAAATGATTCACCCCCCCCTCTCAGTTGTCTTGGTGGACTTTACTTTCTAACAATTGGTATCAGAGCAGCAGGTCCTTGAAAGGAAAGTTTAAAAGCTTAAGGAGATCCATGGCGAATTTCAGGAAAGAAATCCCTAAGTTTGATGGAGTAAATTTTGACAGCTGGAAAGAAAAGATGAAGACACATCTACTGTATTTAGGACTATGTTATTGGTTGATTACAAAGAATGATAGGACTATCATTGAAGAAGATAATCTTGAATCAAGTTCAAAAGATGAGGTAGATCTATTCATTTGTAACATACTTGCAAGAGAAGCACTTTTGACAGCACTTCCGAAGAATGAATACAGTCAAGTAAAATGTTTTAAAAAATATCATGAAATTTGGAAAGCTTTACAATCTACTTTTGAAGGTGATGACCATGCAAAGAGAGCTAGATTACATAATTGGATATGTGCATTTGAGGATATTAGAATGATGGAAGATGAATCTGTTAGAAGCTATATTGGTAGAATGTCAGAAATTGTTGTAGGGATAAAATCTTGTGGAGGATCAAAGACAGAGAATGAAGTGATATGAAAAATTCTAACGACATTGACTCTTGTATTTAAGCAGACAACATAGATGATTGAACAAGTTATACCTTGTACTACGAACTTTACAAGAGAGACTCTTCTTAGAAGATTGGAAGCAACAGAAATGAACCTGAGGGTATCAGGAGACTTACCTAGAATGGAGATAGCATTCAGTGCTCTTAGTGTTCATCCTACTTTGTCAAGAAGTACCAGTGTGAGTGGAGATTATGCCAGTAACAGATCTAGAAATGAAGAAGACAAGAAGATTAAAGAAGGTATTGCCTTGCTTGTGAAAAGAGAACCAGATGGTAAGAAAATTTTTAAATGTTGGACTTGTCAAGAATATGGCCATTTTGCATCTAAATGTCCTAAGAGAGTTAAGAAGTACATAAATAATTTCAAGCCTAGAAGATCTAAGGAATTTTATTATGCTAATGATGAAGATCTTGAAGCTAGTATTGAAAGAACCTTGAGTGAAAGTGATACTGAGAATAATGATGAAATAGGATTTATAGCAATTAAAGAAGAGAATCCTGAATCTAATGTTAAGGAAGAAAAAGCCTTAGTTTCCCAAGTTGAAAAGAAACTTGATTAAATTATAGACAGTGGTTGTTCAAATCATATGACTGGAGATATGAAAAAGTTCATAAAGTTTAACAATTATGATGGAGGAGTTGTTAGAGTTGGTAACAATGCACCTTGTTTGATTAAAGGTATAGGATCTATTACTCTTGATGGAAAGACTAATACTGATGATGTTTACTTTGTTGATGGATTGAAACATAGTCTTTTGAGTGTTGGACAGTTAGTTGATAAGGGATATCAAGTTTGGTTTACTAAGAAAACTTGTGTGATAAAGGATAAAGATGGAAATCTGATTGGAACTGGATCTAGAACAAGAGGTAATATATTTCAGTTGAATCCTACTGAGATGACATGTTTGATTATTAAGATTGATGATAGTTGGTTATGGCATAGAAGATTTTGTCATATAAACTCTGATACATTGTGAAAGTAAGTACTACACTTGCAGTAAGGGATTTGCCTAAAATTATGAAGCCTACTAACATGATTTGGAAAGAATGTGTGATGGCTAAGTAGAAGAGAAGTTCATTTCCTAGTAAGAAGTTCACAATGATAGAGAAGTTGGAGATTGTTCATATAGACTTGAGTGGTCCTACTAGGACTAGAGGATTCTATGGAGAAAGGTATTTTATGATTATTGTTGATGATTTTACAAGAATCATGTGGATTGCATTTATAAAAGAAAAATCTGAAGCATTTGATAAGTTTAAGATCATTAAGAATAAATTTGAGAATGAATCTAGAATGAAGATTAAATGTTTGAGATCTGATAGAGGTGGTGAATTTACTTCTAGAGATTTTGACACTTTTTTTGAAGTGAATGGTATTAAGAGACAGTTTTCAGCCCCTAGAACACCTGAACAAAATGGTATTGTAGAAACAAAAAATAAGTCAGTGACTAAAGTAGTAAGAGCTATGTTATTTGAGAATGATTTGGCGAAGACATTTTGGAGAGAAGCAGTGAATACAACGGTATATACAATGAATAGAGTACAAATCAGAGCAGACACAGACAAGACACCTTATGAATTATGGTTTGGACATGCACCCTCAGTAAAGTATTTTAGAATTTTTGGAAGAAAATGTTATATAAAGAGAGATGATGACATTGGAAAGTTTGATCCTAGAAGTGATGAAGGAATTTTTCTTGGATATTCTTTGAAAAGAAAAGCATATAGATGTTACAACAAGAGAACTAAAACTATTGTTGAGAGTGCAAATGTTAAAGTTGATGAGAAGTTCAAAATTTAGGAAAGAATGCTTGATTATGAATCTGATGAAGAAGCCAATCCTCAGCCTAACACTGAATCTACTGAATTATTCTATGAGACTGACAGTGAATTATTGAATGAGAATCCTGCAGAAGAAACCAGAGAGGAATCTAGAGAAGAATCTACAGTTGAAACAAGATCTGTGACTATGACACCAAACAGGTATCTATCAAGACATCATCCTGTTGAACAAGTTATTGGAAGTTTGGACAGAGGAGTTCTGACTCGTAATAAGGTACATTTATGTTTGATTTCTCAAATTGAACCTAAATCTACTTGATGTAGCACAACACACTCTGTTAACAATAAATTCGATCACAAGACAAATAACATAGATTTGAGTCCTTCAATATTTCTCATTCATCACTGATTGCCTCTACAATTCACTACAAACTCTTAACTAACCAAAAAATTAGAAAAAACAAGAAATCTGAAAATTACCCTTTTTGGCAGTTTTTGCCCACGTGTTTTTTTGCTATTTTTGGGTAATTTTTGAAACAACACCTAAAAATATGATATTTTCCCTAAACACACCCTCGACTAAGTTAGAATGAATTGCCAACTAATATCCGAGATTTGATAACATAAACTCAAATTTATTACAAAATAGAACTTTTTAAAAACTAGAGAAAAAACACTAAAAGCTAATTTCGGAGCTCGAGATGAAACTTTCAGCTCCTGAAAATGTGCTAAAATGGACCCCAATCGATCTGAGATCCATTGACAAAACAAATGCCACCACTTGAGGCACGCACCCAAAATTTTTTAGCAAAAACCCAGACCCAAGTCAAAAGTTATGACCTCCGAAAGTTTTTGTACGAGATTATGACCTACATAGGGCCCTGCATCACTACTAGTGAAGCTTGTGAAGATGAACATTAGATTAATGCTATGAAAGAAGAACTAGATGAGATTGAAAAGAAAAAGACATGGGAATTGGTCCCTAGACCTAAAGATGAGAATGTGATTGGAACTAAATGGGTATTCAGAAACAAGATGAATGAACAAGGAGAAGTGGTAAGAAACAAAGCAAGATTGGTATGCAAGGGATACTCATAGCAAGAAGGAATTGACTATGAAGAAACTTTTGCACTAGTATCAAGAAATTTAAAGTGTATCAGATGGATGTGAAGTCTGCATTTCTGAATGGTGAATTGGAAGAAGAAGTCTACATTGAGCAGCCTGAAGGTTTTCCTTTGACCCAAGAAGGAGATATGGTATGTAAACTAAAGAAAGCATTATATGGACTAAAGCAAGCACCTAGAACTTGGTATGCTAGACTGGATAAGTATTTGTTGAAATTGGGATTTACTAAAGGAACAACTGATAGCAATCTATACACAAAAGAAATTGAAAATGATTTGTTGGTTATAGTTATTTTTGTTGATGACATTATCGTTGGAGGAGAAGATGAAGCTAGTGACAAATTTGCTGATGAAATGAAGACTGAATTTTGAAATGAGTATGATTGGTGAGATGAAATACTTTTTAGGATTACAGATAACATAAAATAATGATGGTATCTTTGTATGTCAGACAAAGTACTTGAATGATTTACTAAAAAGATTTGGAATGGAGAATTGTAAACTAGTTGGAACACCTATGGTTATAGGACACAAACTATCTAGCAAAGATGAAACATCGACAGTTGAGTAGAAGAAATATAGATCCATGACTCGAGGATTGCAATACTTAACACACACTAGATTGGATATACAACATTCAGTTGGAATGGTAGCAAGATTTCAAGCTGAACCTAGAGAGTCACATTATGTAGCAGTAAAGAGGATACTTAGATATTTAAGAGGCATAATGGATTATGGATTGTGGTATGAAAAATCTGATGATTTTACCCTATGTGCATATATAGATGTTGATTGGGGAGGTAGTGTTGATGACAAGAAAAACATCAGTGGTGGAGCCTTTTTTCTTGGAGGAAGATTAGTTTCTTGGCTAATCAAGAAGTAGAATTGTATTTCACAAAGCACAACAGAAGCAGAGTATGTAGCAGCAGAAAAAAATTGTAACCAGATAATTTGGATGAAGCAAATGCTGAACTATTGGAATTAAGTTTGTTGAGCCTGTTGTCATACATTGTGACAACACCAGCATAGTTAGTATGTCTAAGAATCCTATATTACATTCTAAGACAAAGCATATAGAGATCAAATATCATGTTGTAAGAGAGAAAGTTGCTAAGAAAGAAGTCATACAGGAGTACATAAGCACAAAGGAATAGATAGCAAACATATTTACTAAGCCTTTGCCTAAGGGTACATTTTAGTATCTGAGAGGTATGCTTGGGGTTATGCCCCAGCCTAATTTTGAGTAATGATGTAGTTGGTTTCATCCATCCAGTGGTATATGAGCCCTATCTTTCTTCTGGATTGGATGTTGGTACTTCCTCTATGGGGGAGTATGTGTATCTGAACTGAGTCATGAGGACTCTTGTGAATGTATTTTCTAAACAGTGTCTTTTGACATTGAGTTTTTGTTGACATGGTGATGAAATTTCTATCATTGATGTTAATGGGGGAGAAGTGTACATGAAAAACCTCTTGTACCATCTGTTGGAGAGAACTGAACAGGATAACGAAGCAAGATTTGATTGATTTGAAGAAGCAGTGTTGCAGTATTGGATTTTTGGAACATTGGATGTTTTTCATCTATGTTGCCATCAATGCCAATGGGGGAGATTGTTAGGAATGAATTTTGAATGCTTGGCAATCATTCTGTAGCAATTGTTGTTGCATTCATGACTATGATTGTCATTGATGTCAACACAGTGATCTTCTGGAGACTTGCAGAGAAGAAGATAGTGTTTTGATTAGCGCACGTGGGATATTGCAGTTGGGGATATGTGATTTTGAGGTTATACTCTTTGATATGTTATATTTCTATGGTTAAGAGCACAGATAGTACTTATTTTATTCATGAAAGTTATGAGCATTTTGGTGGAAGTAGTATTCAGGCAGTGTTCCTGAGTAGCTATTTTTGGAAATCGGATGATATCTCCTAATCGGGATGGAATTTAGTTTTGCACAGTTAAAGGGAAGTTTGAGACACATTTTTAGTAATGTGGTTCACAACATAAACTTTGAGGTCAGACGAGTGAAGATTTATTGTATCTGGAAGCCAACAGTTTTGTGTAATTTTGATGTAGCATGTGGAAACTTTTATTTGTAATTGTGTGCTGACTCATTTGTAATTATTTGAGTGTGATATAAAAGAATTTTTTTCCTTGTTGATGTTGATGTGTGATGTGGTATGCATGAAGTGAAGAAAAGAGCTAAGTATGAGAGCGAAATTGTGAAGGAAGACATGTGAAGTACAGAGATCTGAAAGTGAGATCTGATGTAGCTATGAGTGCAGTTTGGCACAGTCAGAGAAGAGATAACATATTATTCTATTGAATAATGAAAAGATTATTTGGATAGTGAGTTCAGTGATCTTACCCTGAAGCTATTTGGGCAGTGGGTCCTTCTGTCTTCCATAACTCCTAACAGGGTTAGAATCTTTTAACAGGGATTCAAAATCTCCTAACAGGGATTTATATGTACTAAATGTATTTCATAAGACTCCTAACAGAGTCCATCCTTTCACAAGGAATATTCATATTAGTGCATCTTTTGTGGGCATCATTCCCACTAAGGTTTACCCTTTGATCAAGAGGTTCCCTAGTCAACATATCTTGTGTTATTGTGTATGAGTATCTTTCTATGGTTGGTAATTATATTGCTTACATGGTTAAATGTTGTTGAAGTTGATAAAAGTTATAATTATCTGATAACTGATTCACCCCCCCCCCTTCTCAGTTATCTTGGTGGACTTTACTTTCTAATAGTTATTATGATGGAAGTGGTCTGTAGGCAGGCATAAATGAAGCTATGAGGGTGCTAGCCAGAGGAGGAATTCCAAACATGTCATACATCATTCTCAAGAGTCACGAATGGATCACCATTCTCTTTTGTGTTAATGCAGTTGGCCAAAGCATTCTAGACTTCTACTTATTTAAAGGAAAGAAGAACTTGCAAAATTACATAGAAAAATGTGAATCAGGTGCTTGCATGAAAGCCTAACCACATGCTTGGATGACTAAGGATCTATTCCTTAATTGGTTGGACCACTTCTCTCAGTCTATGTTAGGTAGTATTTCACCAATGAATAGGCACTTGATAAATTTTTATGGCCATGGGAGCCATGTTGCAGTTATAACAATCCAAGAGGCACACATACTAGGCATTGATATTCAAACATTATCGGCCCATAGCTCACACAAACTACATTCATTGGATGTGAGCATTTTCTCTCCATTCAAAATGTACTTCAAATCAGAATGAGAAGGATGGTTGGAAAATTATCCATTTATTGAAATCAAGTGGGTAGAACTTGCAAAAATAGGTAGCAAGTCTTTGACAAGGGCTTTGACTATTTTTAACATTCTAGCAGGATTCAAAAGGACTGGGCTATGGCCCCTAAATTGAGATTCACTCCTGTTTGACATGAAACCTAGCAACACATTTCAAATTAATGGTGGGGAAGATGCATGTGCAATTTAGAATATTCTTAGCCTTGCAAGTGTTTCTATGTCAAGTGAAGATGTTACAGAAAACATAGCTCATATCTGTCAAATTGAGGAGAATTCACAAGTGGGCTCTAATTAGCTAGCTCAAAATGGAATGGCAAATATTTGATAACAATGTGGATGAGACTCTCAGTCTTCCATCTGAGAGAATACCTCTGTCATGGGTGGTAAAAGGGGTTGATAATCTAGGTGTCAACTTGCAAGGTGAAGATGAATAACGAACTTCCACTTTCCCTTGACCATGCACCACTAGCATGAAAAAAGTTATACATTACTATGTTGATTATGTGATATCGGACAGTGGGATAGATGCATATTTCATACAAGAAACTCGTAAATTTGATCATGTTGAAGAATAAATCCTAATGTCACAAGTGCCTGAGACACCAAAATCTGAGTAGTAATTTGCATTAAGAAGATTCTTAAAGGTTCTTGTTCACATTGTCAACCAAAAATATGGTAGGGAAGTTGATCAAGGGATCCTCTTGGGTTGGAAATCACAATTACTAACTATTAGAAATAGTCCCAAGAGATAATTGAGAGGGGGGGGTGAATCAGTTATCTACAAGATTTAATTATTTATCCAATTAAGTATACTTAAACATTAAGCATAAACACAATGAAAGAACACAACAACACAACAACAATATTTTGGTTATGGGGAAACCCAAATAGGTAAAAACCCTAGTGGAAATTGACACCCACTAATATTCTACACTAGAGTATTATGATCCTTGTTAGAAGATCCTTTACCCTATTAGGAGTAACTTTACAATATATTTAGTACAGTAGAGCTGGTCAAGGGTCGGACCCTGTTAGGAGTCTTTTACAATTGTCCCTGTTAGGGGAGAGGACACACTGTCTGAGAGTTCACTGCTCAAATGGGCAAAGGCTACAACTTTTTGAATAACAGATATGCACTATATCTAGATCTTGGTGAACTGCGATTAGACCTATTATCTGGATCAATTCCAATGAATAGCACAAGTAATTTACTTGGTCACATAGACCTTCTTCTAATGGCTCAACACTTTGCACACTCTGCTCTGCTCTGCTTAATCAACCATGAATCACACTTCAACAATCACAAATGAATGCCTATATATATCTTTCCTCCAAATGATATAATCAAGTCGGCCTGTTAGAACCACCTTGAAATCATAATAGAGAAACCATAACAAACTCTAACAAATATTTTTTCGGCTCTACTATGCATGCAACACAAACTGGGACCTGTCCAATAAGATAATTGTAGACACACACAACACATTGTCAGCTCTACCAAAACAACTGGAACTTTTTCTGTAAGATAAATTAACTCATGCGCTCTTAACCAAACATTAATAACTCTCCTCTACGCTTAAATCCAAGGGTGCATACCCACAGGATAGGCACAACTACATAACCAATAAAATCTCAGTTGGCTCTTCTGAATAAACACATGAAACTACTACTGGCGAATAACAACTGCATAATTTCACTTCTACTCATCAACAGACTATGCATCCATAACTAAAACATCACTAACATGTCTTCAACATAAATCCAAGTGCGCAAGGCTCCATGATAATTGTATGGACAACCATACATAGAATACTACCTGTAACTCTGTCAGGAACGCTGCTGACACCAACTGTAATATAACTATTTGTACTAACAGTTAACCTCTGCGCCCATGATATCATGCTGATATCATGTCCATGCAACATATATTGAAAGCTTACTGCATAAGACTTCTATGCATGCTACTTTCCATATATTTTCATCAATGACAAACATACAGTCAGTACTAGCCTACTGGCAAATCTCCAACAATCTCCCCTTTTGGCATTGATGGCAACATGTGGAATTAAAAACCACCACCAACCCATATGAACATTTCTTTTATAACATTCTCCATTTCCTCTTCAAAACTCCCCAAAGATGAATCCTCCATCTGCTACAATATTTCTAATATTCTCCATTTCCTCAACTGAACTACTATCATAACTGAATGCTGCTCCCCCTTAGTATATTACTCCTCCTTCTGCTTCTTTTTTTCATGACTCTATCTATTACTCCCCATTTGACATCAATAGAAAAGGGCACCATTCATTTTAAGCACCAGTACTACTCTTGAGGTAGAGTAGTCAACCTTCCACCAGTCCCTGAGGACTGATGCCTTTCCTTCTTTCTTCTAAGAAGAATCAGGGAAGGGAATGACTCCCAACTTCTCCCTGAGATACTCAAAAGTATCCTTAGGCAAGGGCTTTGTGAATATATCTACCAACTGATCTTTAGTACTCACATAGTCCAACTTGACTTCTTTCTCTGTCACTTTCTCTCTTAGGAAGTGATACTTGTTCTCAATGTGTTTTGTCTTTGCATGCATCACATGGTTCTTTGACATATTGATAGTTGATGAAGGGTGCTCCCCTTAATACCACAAACACATAATAGAAATAGAGAAACAACAACAACAATATGCAAGAATAGAAAATTGGCCTCTTATTATCTCCACAAATGTGGAATTACAAACTTTCAGAATTACAATATGCAAAGCCACATGGGCATTCCCTTACAATATTATGTAGGACAAAGCCTTGAACCAATACCCAGATCTACTACCCAGAACTATTCTGAACTATTCTGAACTATTCTGCACTACCTAAGACAATAATACAGCCTTCCTTATATAGGCAATTTTCCACCGCCTGGGAAGGTTCCGGAATTTTAGCCAATAAGGCCGACCAAACTTAGAATTATTTTATTTTACATTTTATTACATCATAGTCAGCTCAAGATAACCTTTGAAACCCAAACAGAAATTTTGAAGAAAATTATTTTTCGCCATTTCAGGTGGCCCAACTTCTGAAAACCATAAGTCATCACCAGTTGACCCGATCGGCTATTATAACCCCATTTCGGAAATGCCACGAAGCGCTCTATAGGCTTGACTAGCGCAAGCACTTGTCACCCAAATTTTTGACCTCATCCAGGGCCTCTAAAGCCTTCAAAACTGAGTTCAAAGTTTCTGTACCCTGCTGCCAATATCGAAAATCTTCAATATCTTCCAATATACACTTGATCTAGCAATGAAACTTTACAGGCAGACTTATATGACCAAAATGAACCTCCAAGAAAGAAATCAGATCATTCTGAGCACATACAAAAATTACCAAAAATAGTAACTTTCCATAAATAGCAGCTCTGCACAAAATAGCCTTTATTGAATATAAAAATAGAAATATTTTTTTAGGTGATGCAAGATTGCTCTTACACCCAGGATGCTCCTGCATCAGACACCCAGGGTAATTTGAGAAGTGACCCTGTCATGACTCGGGTGTGCAGAGGAAAACTGAGACAGCTAACCTCCTCCTTTGTCAGCCATGATGAATCTTCAATAGGTCATCCTTTCCACTTGACCAGATATTCTTCATATGTCCTATTCCTTGTGCTTCTGCCAACATGACTGTCCAGTATATCTTCGATCTCCTTAGTGTCTGAACTAGTTGCTGGAATACTCCACTATGCTGCCGTGATCTCATCTTCAACACCTCCTTCATGATACTCTGTCAGATCTGAAATGTTAAACACTGGTGAAATATTTAGCTCAGTAGGCAATTCTACCTCATATGCATTTCCTGAATCATGTTTCTTCAGTATCCTACATGGTCCAAACTTCTTCATTTTCAGCTTGTTATATGTACCAACTGGAAACCGCTCCTTCCGCAAATGAACCATGAATTCATCACCAACTTGAAATTCCTTATACCTCCTTTTCTCATCTGCCTTAGCCTTATACTATGTGTTCATCTTGGTAATATGCTTCCTCACCTCCCCATGGATGTTCTTCAAGTGTTCTGCAAAATCCTCAGCTTCAGCACTACTTATTTCTCCTTTATCTATCTTCCTCAACTCAGATGCATTTCTTGGACTACTTCCATATACAATCTGGAATGGTGATTTACCAGTGCTCCTATTGACAGAATTATTGTATGTAAATTCTACTTGTGGTAAAATCAAATCCCATCTTGTTGGCTTATCTCCAACCAAACATCTCAGCAGATTTCTCAAACTTCTATTCACCACCTCTGTCTGTCCATCAGTCTGTGGATGATGTGATGAACTAAACTTCAAATCTATCTTCAACTTCTTCCACAATGTCCACCAAAAATATCCAACAAACTTAGTATCTCGATCTGAAACTATGGTCTTTGGCAAACCATGTAGTCTCACCACTTCTCTGAAAAACAATTCTGCTACATGAACAGCATCATTAGTCTTCTTGCAGGGAATGAAATGTGTCATCTTTGAAAATCTGTCAACTACTACAAAAATTGAATCATGTCCCCACTGTGTCCTCGGTAAACCAAGAACAAAGTCCATACTGATATCCTCCCAAGGCTTCTCTAATATAGGTAATGGCTGATACAACCCTGTATTCTGCTTCACTCCTTTCACCATTTGACATACTTTGCAACTCTGTACAAAATTCTTCACATCTTGCTGCAATTGTGGCCAATAATAATTCTCACCAACCAAAGCAAGGGTTTTATCACGACCAAAATATCCAGCCAATCCTCCACTATGGTTCTCCTTGATGAGATTCTCCCTCATAGAACTTCGTAGAATGCACAACTAACTCCCTCTGAATAGCATATCATCTTGGATGATAAAATCTAGCTATTTCGTCCTGTCTAGAGTAACAGGTTCTATACAAGCTTTCCAAGCTTCACCAAAATCAAGATCCTCTGAATACAAATTCTTGAGTTCCTTGAACCCAACCACCTCAATCTACATCTCTGTCAGCAATAGTTGCCTTCTGCTAAGAGCATCTGCAACCCTGTTAGACTTTCCACTTCTGTGTTTCAAAACAAATGTATAACTCTACAAAAACTCAACCCATTTCAAATGCCTCTGATTCAACTTTCCTTGACTATTCAAATATTGCAAAGCTTGATGATCAGTATACAAAACAAACTCCTTAGGAAGCAGATAATGTCTCCACTTCTTTAATGCCTGAACTATAGCATAAAATTCCTGATCATAAACGGAATACTTCCTCTTGGCATCATTTAACTTCTCACTGAAATAAGCAACAGGTTTACTTTCTTGGCTCATAACAGCTCCTATTGTAGTACCACTAGCATCACAATCTATTTGAAACACCTTATTAAAATCTAGAAGTGCTAAAACAGGTTGTTCTGTAACTTTTTGTTTCAACAATTGAAAACTCTTTTCTACCCCATTAGTCCACCTAAACTCTTTTCTATCCCCTCTCATTGTTTCAGTCAAGGGTCCACAAATACTGCTAAAATTTCTGATAAACTTTTTGTAAAAGCTAGCTAGACCATGAAAAGATCTTACCTCAATAGTACTCCTTGGAGTAGGCCATTCAAGGATAGCTTGTACCTTCTCTGGGTCCATTTTTAGACCTTCTGCTGAAACTGCAAATCTCAAATACACTAACTCTTTCTTCGCAAAACTGCACTTCTTCAAATTAATCAACAATTTCTCATCTCTCAACTTCTCAAACACCATACGAATATGTATCATATGCTCATCCAATGTCTTACTAAAGATCAAAATATCATCTAAATAAACAATGACAAACTTACCCAAAAATTCTTTCAGAACCTCGTTCATGAGCCGCATGAAAGTGCTCGGTGCATTGGTTAGCCCAAAAGGCATGACTAACCACTCATATAGTCCTTCCTTTGTCTTGAAGGTAGTCTTCCATTCATCTCCTTCTCTGATCCGAATCTGATGATATCCACTCTTCAGATCTATCTTTGAAAAATACACAGCTCCACTCAAACAGTCCATAATATCATCCATTCGTGGTAATGGAAACCTGTACTTGATTGTGATCTTGTTTATTGCCCTAGAATCTGTACACATCCTCCATTCTCCATTCTTCTTTGGTGCTAATACCGCTGGTACAGCACAGGGACTCAGACTCTCACGGATCAATCCTTTCTGTAACAGTTCATGTACTTGTCTGTTCAACTCCTCACTTTCTGTAGGTGTCATTCTGTGTGTTGCCTTATTTGGCAAACTCACTCCTAGGATCAAGTCCATCTGATGACTGATCTTCCTGACTGGTGGTAATCCATCAAGCACGTTATCGGATACAATATCCTGAAACTCATTCAACAAATTTGCAACTTCTACAGGAACATCTTCTACTTCCTCTTTACCAGCTTTTGAAATTAAAGAAAAACATACATGCTCATGCCTCATACCATCTAGAAAATTTCTTCCATCAACAAAAGTTATCCTTGCATTACCACATATTTTTTCTTCAGTCTCCTTCAATGGTTTTAGCTTATGTCGCACTCCATCCTTTGTCAGGGAATAGGTATTCGCACGACCATCATGTACAGCACATCTGTCAAACTGCCATGGTCTACCCAACAACATATGACATGCATCCATAGATATGATATCACACAATACCTCATCTTGGTATCCGTCAATCTTGAACTTCACCAGGCATTGTTCATTGACCATGACCTTGTGGTCATCCTGTACCCAGGCAATCCGATATGGATGTGGGTGTTTCTGTCTCTTGAGCTTCAACTTTGTCACCATCTCTTCTGATACCAAATTGTCAGTGCTTCCACTATCAATAATCACATCACAACATTTACCTTCACACTTGCACCTGGTGCGAAACAAGCTCCTCCTTTGCTCAGGTTCATTCTCACCACTCAATAGGACTCTTCTGTTAATCAACGTTTCTCCTCTTTCAGCATCTTCAGAATTTGATGATCTGGCATCTTCATCTACATGTGCAACTCTGGCCTGGCCTTCATTTCTCCTGTCTGTTCTGCCTTGGCGCTGAGGACATTCAAATTCCCTATGACCTTCTTCTCCACAATGAAAACATGTTCCATGAAAGCCTCCTCTTCCAGATCCTTGTCCTCTTCCTCTTCCTCTCTAATCTCTATTATTCTGATCCTAGAAATGATTGGAATTATTTCCTCTCTGATTCTGACTGCTACTGGCCTCATCCTTCTTTTTCAAATCTTCATTTTGGCCACCATATGACCGTCCACCAGATTTTCCACCATGACCTCTTCCATTTTATCTGCTCTCAAACTTCTTGTTTAGCTTTTCCTCTACTTTTAGGGCAAACTGGTATGCCTCCTCAATATTGTTCATTCGAACCAGATTCAACTCCTCCTGAATGCTTGGCCTTAACCCATTAAGGTATCGGGCAACTTTCTCCTTATCAGCTTCTGCATGGCCTGTTTTGATGAGGAGTCGATAGAACTCCTCTGTATACTCCTGAACAGATCTTCATGCTTGCTTCAAACTTTGCATTTTTTTTAGTAGGTCAAGCTCATAATCAACAGGAATGAACTGTCGCTTCAATTTATCCACCATCCGATCCCATCTTCTGATTTTATCTTTCCCTCTTCTATTTCACTCCAATTGAATTTCTTGCCACCAGATCTTCGCATGACCTTTCAATCTCGCCTTCGCAAATTTGACTCTATCAAGATCTTCAACATCTTCATACTCAAAATATTCCTCACATTCATTGATCCAGTCGATCAATTCCTCTAGGTTAAGATTTCCAGAAAATGTAGGAACCTCAATCTTAGGTCTTTTCGCAATCTTGGAAATCGCTCGAAAAAGTCTTTCTTCTTCCTGGTTCACAATTTCAGCTTCTCCTTCTTGATATTCTTCTTCGGCTTCATCTTCGCTTTCATCTCTGACATTAAGATTCATTCCTCTGTGAATCTCTTCTTGCAATGCTTGCACTTGTCTCTGCAGCTCTCTAACCTCAGGTGTCACAGCACTAGCTCTTCCGCCACGTTCTCTTCGTGGAGGCATTTTCGCAATGCGCACTGAAACCCTAACCACGGTCCTGGTGCAAATTGCCTCACAGACGGTGATCTGTTTACACACTCAAGAACTCCTGCTCTGATACCACTTGATGAAGGGTGCTCCCCTTAATACCACAAACACATAACAAAAATAGAGAAACAACAACAACAATATGCAAGAATAGAAAATTGGCCTCTTATTATCTCCACAAATGTGGAATTACAAACTTTCAGAATTACAATATGCAAAGCCACATGGGCATTCCCTTACAATATTCTGTAGGACAAAGCCTCGAACCAATACCCAAATCTACTACCCAGAACTATTCTGAACTATTCTGAACTATTCTGCACTGCCTAAGACAATAATACAGCCTTCCTTATATAGGCAATTTTCCACCGCCTGGGAAGGTTCCAGAATTTTAGCCAATAAGGCTGACCAAACTTAGAATTATTTTATTTTACATTTTATTACATCATAGTCAGCTCAAGATAACCTTTGAAACCCGAACAAAAATTTTGAAGAAAATTATTTTCTGCCATTTCAGGTGGCCCAACTTCTGAAGACCATAAGTCATAACCAGTTGACCCGATCGACTATTATAACCCCATTTTGGAAACGCCACGAAGCACTCTATAGTCTTAACCAGCGCAAGCGCTTGTCATCCAAATTTTTGACCTCATCCGAGGCCTCTAAAGCCTTCAAAACGGAGTTCAAAGTTTCTGTACCCTGCTGCCAATACCGAAAATCTTCAATATCTTCCAATATACACTTGATCTGGCAATGAAACTTTACAGGCAGACTTATATGACCAAAATGAACCTCCAAGAAAGAAATCAGATCATTCTAAGCACATATAAAAATTACCAAAAATAGTAACTTTCCATAAATAGTAGCTCTGCACAAAATAGCCCTTATTGAATATAAAAAAAGAAATATTTTTTTGGGTGATGCAAGATTGCTCTTACACCCAAGATGCTCCTGCATCAATAGTACTAGTGTTATCATAGTGAATAACAATAGGATAATCAATCTGAATTCCAAAATCCTTTATCATCTGCTTGATCCAAACAATTGTAGAACAATTCAAGGCTGCTGCAACATACTCCACTTCTGGTATTGACTAAGAAATACAATTTTGTTTCTTGCGTGTCCAAGTGACAAGTCTATCACCAAGAAACATTGCTCCTCCTAAAGTACTCTTTCTGTCATCAACACATCCCACCCAATCTGCATCAGTATACACATGAAGTTCAACATTTTCTGAATTAGGATACCATAGACCATAATCTATAGTGCCCTGCAAGTATCTAAATATTATCTTTACTGCCATGAGGTGACTTTGTTTAGGTTCTACTGCAAATCTTCCAACTATGCCAACTGCATTTGAAATATCAGGTCTAGTCTGAGTAAGATATATAAGTTTACCAATCATAGATTTATACAATGTTATATCTACTATTGGTGAGTCATCTTCTTTTGTAAGCTTGCATCCAGTGATCATAGGGGTTCCTACTAGCTTGCAATCATCCATCTTGAATTTTTTCAGTATCTCTTTCACATATTTTGACTGATTAATAAAAAATCTTTTTTCTATCTGCTGCACATTTAGTCCTAAAAAGTATTTGATAGGACCAATCATACTCATCTCAAATTCATTCTGCATTTCTTTGGAAAATTCTACACTTAGTTTGTTATTACCTCCAAAGATAATGTCATCAACAAATATAGCTACAAGTAGTAAACCTTCAGATGTCTCTCTAATGAATAGATTACAATTTGTTGCTCCTTTCTTGAATCCAATCTTTGTTAAGTATCCATCTAGTCTCTCATACCATGCTCTAGGGGATTGCTTAAGTCCATAGAGGGCCTTCTTCAATCTGCATACCATATCAAGTCTATCTGATAAGGTGAATCCTTCCGGCTACTCAATGTATACTTCTTCTTTCAAATCACCATTCAGGAATGCTAATTTGACATCCATCTAATAAACTTTAAAGTTTTTCACTGTAGCATAAGCTGAAAATAACTTAATATTTTCTAATCTGATCACAGGTGCAAATGTGTCTGAATAATCAATTCCTTCTCTTTGTGCATATCCTTTACATACTAAACTTGCTTTTTTTCTTACTACAGTACCATCTTCATTCATCTTGATTCTGAATATCCACTTTGTTCCAATCACATTCTTATCACTAGGTCTTGGGACCAGTTTCCAAGTGTCATTCTTAACAATCTAATCAAGTTCTTCCTTCATAGCATCATGGCAATCTGAATCATTACATGCATCTTCAACACTTAAAGGTTCAATCTGAGATAGTAAACATACCACTTCACTGCTAGCTGAGTTCTTTGCTTGGGACCTTGTTAGGACTTTGGTGCTTTGATCTCCAATGATGTCTGTCTTGGAATGATTTATTGATATAAAGTTTGGAACTTTAGGTGATGTTGACTTATCAGCCTTAGGATTTTCTTCTTCACTTGTCTCGGGATCATTGAATAACACATCAATACTATCAAACATTTCTTCAATAACTGTCTCACTAGTGGAGGGTCTTGGTTCTTCCTCAATCATGGGTGAGTAATCATGATATCTTTCTTGAATCATAAAATTTTCATCAATCTTTACATGAGCACTTTCTATGATCTTTTTCAATCTTAAATTGAAACATCTATAAGCTTTACTTTTAGTACAGTAACCAAGAAAAATACCTTCATCACTTCTTGCATCAAACTTGCCTACTGCTTCATCCCTCTTGATGTAGAACTTTCTTCCAAAGATTCTAAAGTATTTTACTATGGGAACATTACCAAACCATATCTCATAAGGTGTTTTGTCAGCGCCTGGCCTCAATTAAATTCTATTGATGGTATAGACTATTGTATTGACCGCATCTCTCCAATAGGTGTGTGCAACTTTTCCTTCTATCATAATGGTGTGCGTTGTATCAAGAATGATCCTATTCCTTCTCTTTGTAATTCCATTTTATTGAGGGGTTCTAGGTGCACTTAACTATCTCTTTATGCCATGTTCTTTGCAATACTCATAGAATCTTTCAGAGGTGAATTCTCCTCCTCTATCCGATCTCAAATATTTTATCTTTAGTCCAGATTCATTCTCAACCTTAGCTTTGAATATTTTGAACTTCTCAAATGCTTCTGACTTATCTTTCAAGAATGCAACCCACATCATTCTAGTATAATCATCAACAAACAAAATGAAGTACTTTTCACCATAGTATGATCTTGTTTGAGTTGGACCACATAGGTCTATGTGAATCAGATCCAACTTGTTCTCTGCTAAATTTTGCTTGCTCCTGAATGAATTTCTCACATGCTTTCCCATCACACATTCCCTACATATAGTATCAACTAGCTTTTCTATGCTAGGTAGATCTCTTACTACCTTTACATTGCTAATCTCACTATGTTATCAAAATTTATATGACATAGTCTTTTATGCCATAACCAACTATCATCAACTTTAGCAACAAAACTACTTGCCTCTGAATTGAGTTGAAAAACATTACCTCTTGTCTTTGAGCCTGATGCAATCATAACACCATCTTTGTTGTTAATGATGCATTTGTCATCTTTAAACTATAACTGATATCCTTTTCCAAGTAACTGTCCAACACTGAGAAGGTTATATTTCAAACCATCAACATAAAGAACATCATTAGTACTATTCTTTCCATCCAAGGTGATGGCTCCTCTACCAACTATTGGTTTAGGAGTGTTGTCTCCAAATCTGAGCATACCTCATGTAGTACCTCCATAGTTTGCTTTCAGTTTTTCAGTGCCATACTCTTTTAGGCTACATTGTTGTGTGCAGATTTTATTATTTCAGTGACTAGTGATGATCTGGATTATGTTTTGATTATGTCATGTGATGTTATGTTTGAATATTGATATATTATGTTGAGATGTTTCATATTTTAGTTGGATTATGATGTACTTACCCCATACTAGCATGTGTATGGTGTTCATATGTATGTATCTATTTTATGTGTCTGTATGGTAGAGGACAGAGGCATAGTTACTCGCTTTGTCAAGATCCACGCGACCAACCGTACCCCACCATTGTTTGTCATTTGTTGTATGTACATGCTTTGATTTGTGATGAAAGGTTTGCAGGTACAGGGCATCGTCTTCCCTGAATTGGTAGGAGTGAGCATGCCCAAGAATATACTCGTCTCAATGGTAAAGAGGGGAGGTAACAGATGGATCCAAAAACCCTAAATCTAAGCCCAATTATCCTAATTATTGGATAATTATCCGTTGACAGCCTTACCCAAATTTGTCAGGTGACAAAGTTCATGGATTCCATCTCTGTGTTGGTATGTTTATTTGATGGTCCTGTTTTATTGATGCTTGTATGTGTGATTTTCTATAGTTATAAATTTAATATTATATTGGAAAATAATATTAAGTTTATTTCCTATGTTATTTTATGATGGTTAATTAATTAAAAATCAAATATTAGGATATTTGATATTAATTAATTAGTTTTATGAAAATATATTTGAAATTGTCATTTAGTTATTAAATTAATGTTTATAGCATGATTTAATGATGTTAGGAATTTTAAATTATTTAATAATAGATTTTATTTTTAAGATGTGCTTTATTGTATTTGAAATTGTCTTGGTTGAATATGTGACAACTTGTCTTTAGGAGACTAAGTTGAGTTGTGCACAATTATGTTTATTTTAATTATTTTTTTTGTAATTTCTCTCAACAAAAGAGGGAGAGTTGGATTAGGAGTTCTAATTGTGAGTCATCTAGGGTTTTGCTTGTTTAGTGGAGTTGAATCCCTATTAGGGGGATTTTGCATTCATTTTGATTCTATCAGTTTTGTTGGAGCAATTTTTGTGAGAGCTTTTGAAGTTTTTGTTTTGTGCTTTCATGTGTTCTTGAGCTTTTTGGAGTTGAGCTTGAATTTTGGGTGAAGGTTGCTTGGTTTTGGATTTGGGTGTTGCATGCTCTGTGATTCAGAATCTATAGGTTGAGCTTTCCTACTGTCAAATCTGGGAGATTCAACATTCTACAGGCAATCCTATTCAGTTTCTAGCATTGGAAATTAAGGTAGGGTTTTGAGGAATTTTCTTGTATTTTTGTTGTGTACTTTTAGCTATTTTCCATGTTTGATTTAGCTTATAGATTTAGATTTATTATCTGTTTATGCTTTCAAATTGAGGATTAGAAAACTCTTGTTTTTGTCATTTCATGTTTTTATACAAACTTGGCATAGTAGGGTTATGCTATCAAATTTTCAGAAGAAAATTCATCCTAGGACACTTAGAAAATGAAAAATTAAAATCTCTATAGTTAGTTCTATAGTATGAATGAATTAAATTAATGGGTTGTTGTTAGAAAATCAATTTGGGTGAAAATTCACTATTTTGTGTAAAAAAAAAAATTCCCTCTCTGTCAAAAATGACAGTAAAAAAAAAATTTACCGCAATCAAATCATTTGCTTCTATTGACCAAAAAAATACATTAGTTTTATATAAATGTGTTTGCAAACAAACTATGGTAGAAAAACAAATAAGAAAAGACAAAAATTTTCCATTTGTGAATGTAAAGTAAAAATTTCCATTTCTAAAAAAACATCCTCTCTATACAATTCTTTCCGTTTTCGGAAATACTTTTATTGTATGTCTGTTTCTTTTTTTAAAAAATTAATATATTCCATCTTAAGAAAAATGGAATTGACACTTTATAAGTGTCATTTGGCAATTTGTTTTGTTTTTTAAAAAAAAAATTTAATTTTTTTTTATAAATGTTAAATGGGGAATGGGGCCACCAATCCCCACTCCCCAACACCACTGTGGTGGTGTACCATGCTGTGCATGGGCTCCCAAAGAGGGGCGGCGCGACAGTCTAAGATTGTAGCGCCAGTAGGTGGGGACCAGTGGGCCCCGCCACGAGGTACCTTTTTTTTGTTTTTCAATTTTAATTTATTAATACTTTATATAGTGATTAATATGTATTGTTAATTAATTTATATTTATAATATGTTTAAAATAAAGTAATTAATAACATTTTAATTTGAGATTAGTAGATTTGTATGATGTTAAAGTATTAAAATATATTAATTTTTGTTAGTATATTTTAATATTTAGCATTAATTAAATTTGTTATTAGGATCTATTTCTATTAATGCTTTTATCTAATTGTTATTAAATTAATGATAATTAGGGAATTAGATTTGAGTGTTGTCACCCAAATGGATTATGAAACTATCATAAAATCTAAACTAGGAATGTTATATATTGTTTAATTTTGTCATTAATGTGTTTGCAATTAAATGTTCAAACTGAATTTTTGCTTAGTAATGAATGTATAGGTTACTTGATGTTGGTACATGCATTATTTTATACTAAAATTGGTTGTTTTCTACAATATGGTTTTATCTTTCATAGATGTCGGGTTTGTCAGTTTTATGGGAACTAGATGACCTAGGGAAAGACAGAGGCTTGGGAATTGTCTTCTTGTTTCATGCTGATTATCATGTTTGGCGTGAGTGTGCATTGCTTATATTCCTTTTTGACCTTATAGGCTCATATTGTACTATGGATTTAGTGATTATTCTTAAGTAGTCAATCTTGGTTTCTGTGATGATTTTGGATGTGTGACTATCTATTTTTACCTATGATTAATCTAGGAGAGATCTTTGAGCCTAGGGTAGTTTACCTAGATATGTGTTAGGAGGTGGCTTGCAATAAGCGCTGAGGCCCACAAGTGGCTGCCAGGATCACTTATTGTAAGTATCTGTAATCAAGTGATAACTTAATAAATTAAGGGGAAATAAATGAACCTAATAAGATAAGTTCCTCGCCCATGCTTGAGTGCTAGTACAAACTAAGATGGGAATGGAGATGATGTTGGCCACCTTGAGAGGTGTGTCTAGCATAGTTAATGGCTTCATCTGTATGAGAAGTCATTGATCCATGTATGGTCACTTGAGTGCCGAGATCCAAAGTGATTACAAGGATGAGACTCAAGGGTTAGACGTACATGATGACACCTTCCTACACATAGTCTAGTTATCCTACATGGTCGGTTGCCTCTAGATTAGAGAGTCGTACCTTTCTCTATTTTTGTTGACCTTGAGTTAGTAAGCTTTTAGGATTCCTTTCCTAGTAGTGTTTCCTGATATGATTTGATTATCCAAATGGGGTCCAATGTTATCTCCTCAGCACGGTGGGGTAGACCTTTGTGGTTCTACATGGATGGGTGGTAGTGATTCTTTACCATTCGAGATTAGACATCCTAGTGCCAGTGCTTGATGGTGTCTTGGAGTTGGATTCCTTATGTTACTTCATCTTTGATGTTCTTTATTTATGTATTATTTATTGTAAATCTTGTATTAGAGTATCGCATGTGATACCTAATCTGGATATTGTAATTTGGTTGTTAGAGTGATTACTGCATACCCTGTGATATGTGCAGTCGATGTATGTTTATTAGGATTTATGATTATTCATGAGATGTAATCATTTTGATGTAATTGTTGTATTTAATTTATGGAATCATTTGTTGATTATTTAATGAGTTTGTTAGAAAGTAATACTACGTCATGGGACCCATTAATTTTGTAACCTATGTATGCGATGTGTGTTATGTGAGATAATGATTAATGCATTCAGGTGATTGTATATCTTAATTGTAAACTTTAGAAAAAAAATTATTCACCTAAACTTAGTACCATGTTCTAGGTTAGTTCCTTTTGGGTTCTCTGGTGGGGCATTACACCTCCGTTGTATTTGTCCAAATGAATAAACCTATCTTTATCACCTGTCATGTGATGTGAATAACCACTATCTATAATCCAATCTGTCCTTGTGTCAGCTTGTGAAATCAATGCAAGCTCTTGATTTCCTTTCTTAACTTCATGAGCTATCTTATTATTCATTTTGTCTACACTCACAATGAATCCAATTTCTTCTTCACCAGATTCTTCATCTGAAACTCCATCTCTAGCATAGTAGCATTCCTTAGAATACTTAGGCTTGTAATCCTTTTTGAACTTTCTAGCTCTAGTAGGACACTTAGATGCAAAGTGACCGATCTTATTACATGAAAAACACTTAAATGGTAATTGACCTTCATAATTTCCTTTTCCTTTCTTTTCCCTTTTAGCAATCATAGCAATGAATTCTTCTAGATTTTTCTCTTCATCATCATCATCAAAATTACCAAAAGTGTTTGCAGATTTCTTACTGTGAAGTATTACTTTGAAGGCTATTTCACTCTTTGGTTTTGTCTTCAATCTTGAAATCTCAAAATCTGAGAGTTTGCTGATCAAAGTCTCTCTCTTGAAATTTGATGTAAGCTTCATGGTCTCATCAAGGATGTTGATCTTGCTTTCATATTCAGGAGTAAGATTAGTCATCAACTTGTCCATAATGTCCTCCTCTGAAATCTCTCCACCATTGTTTTTGATTCTAGAAACTACTTCATTTATCCTCTGATTATAAGCTCTGATGTTTTCTTCAGGCAGCATCTCTAATGCATTGTACCTTTTCTTCCATGTCTTTTTCTGTCTATCCTTTGCTTGTTTGTCACCTTCAAATATGTCTTCTAAGTGCTTCCATATTTTGTGGGATGTATCCACCTTTTTTATTTTTGAAAATTCACCATTAGATAGGGCATTGATAAGGGCTTCTTTAGTAATAGCATTCTAATGAAACAATTCCTTCTATCTATTTGTAGCATCTTCTTGTGCAAGGTCTTCAAGGATAGGTATCTTGGCTGCTTTGATAGTCACATCAAAAACTTCAAAACCAATGCACTGCAAATGGGTCACCATCTTGTTCTTCTAATCAAGATAATTCTCTCCATCGAACTTAGGACTTTCTTTCCTGAAGTACACCATCTGATCAACCTCAAGTTGTTAAAATTTCTCTCCGAGGCACTTGGCTCTAATACCAATTGTTAGGAATAGTCCCAAGAGATAATTGAGAGGGGGGGGTGAATCAGTTATCTAAAAGATTCAATTCTTTATCCAATTAAGTATACTTAAACATTAAGCATAAACACAATAAAAGAACACAAGAACACAACACCAATATTTTGGTTATGGGGAAACCCAAATAGGTAAAAACCTTGGTGGGAATTGACACCCACTAATATTTTGCACTAGAGTATTATGATCCTTGTTAGAAGATCCTTTACCCTATTAGGAGTAGCTTTACAATATATTTAGTATAGTAGACTTGGTCAAGGGTTGGACCCTATTAGGGGAGAGGATGCATTGTCCAAGAGCTCACTACTCAAATGGGCGAAGGCTACAACCTTCTGAATAACAAATATGCACTATATCTAGATCTTGGTGAACTGCACTTAGACCTAATGTCTAGATCAGTTTCAATGAATAGCATAAGTAATTTACTTGGTCACATAGACCTTCTTCTGATGGCTCAACACTTTGTACACTCTGCTCTACTCTGCTTAATCAACCATGAACCACACTTCAACAATCAAAAATGACTGCCTATAAATATCTTTCCTCCAAATGATATAATCAAGTTGGCCTATTAGAACCACCTTGAAATCATAATAGAGAAACCATAACAAACTCCAACAAACATTCTGTCGGCTCTACTATGCATGCAACACAAACTAGGACCTATCCAATAAGATAATTGTAGATGCACACAACACATTTTTGGCTCTACCAAAATAGTTGGAACATTCTCTATAAGCTGAATTAACTCATGTGCTCTTAACCAAACATTAATAACTCTCCTCTAAGCTTAAATCCAAGGGCACATACCCACAAGATAGGCGCAACTACATAACCAATAAAATCTTTGTCGGCTCTTCTGAATAAACACAAGAAACTGCTACTAGTGAATAGCGACTGCATAACTTCACTTCTACTCATCAAAAGACTATGCGTCCATAACTGAAACATCACTAACATGTCTTCAACATAAATCCAAGTGCGCAAGGCTCCATGATAATTGTATGGACAACCATACACAGAACACTACATGTAACTATGTTAGGAACGTTGCTAACACCAATTGCAATATAACTGTCTGTACTAATAGTTAACCTCTGTGCCCATGATATCATGTTGATATCATGTCCATGAACATATACTGAAATATTATTGCATAAGACTTCCACACATGCTACTTTCCATATGTTGTCATCAATGACAAACATACAGTCAGTACTGGCCTGCTTGAAAATCTCCAACATTAACCTCTAATTATTACATAAAGGAGATGATGGTGCAGGAGTTGAGAAAGAAAGAAATATAGGAAGGAAAAGAAATAAATAAATAAAAAAATAAAGAAAGAAAGAAAGAAATATAAGATCAAAGAAAATAAGGTTGCAATTATTTTGGAAAAGGAAAAGAAGGAACATGAGAGAAGAGAAAAAGGAAATCATGTTCAAGGAAAATGAAAGGATAAAAGAAGAAGAGAAGAAGGAAAAGGAGGAAAGACAAAAGTGAGAGAAGGTATTTAAGGAACATGAAGATAAGGAAAGGAGGATCGTAGAGAAAACCATGGATTTGGGTAGAAAGAAGATGTAATCAGTACATCGACTTCATTCACTCCCTTTCCATAAGGGAATGTTATTCTATGGGAGATGATCAACATAAACATGCCCAAATATTCTTCAATTTTTAATGATTCACCTTGTTCATCATCTCTAACTTTTCCTACTGTAGACAACTACCATGCAAGGATCCCACAATTTTTTATCGATGTAGACAATTCAAAGTGCATTTGGAAGTAGACAACATATCACAGCGGAAGAGAACGTAGTTCCCCTTTAAGCCTCAATCATTGCACCCACCTCTCCAACAAGTTTCCTTCTCATTTGGTTTGAGTGACTTGTGGATGGTTTTTTCTTTCAAAATCATAGCACCAAAACTTCTATCTTCATGCATACTTTTTGATAGGTAGTATGCTCATTTTGCAACTAATTGAATATGAAAATTACAAGTTGTAATATGATGATTGAGCCTAGATGTCAACAGCTTAATTGGATGTGAAGAAATTTTGTGTGGAATTTACATATTATTTACATAATATTGAAAAAGGAATGTGTTTTCTATTTACATATTGTTGAGGGAATGTGTCTTTAATTTTCATATTAATGAAGGAATGTGTTTTCGATTGTCAATATTAGTATTCTTGCATCATCAAAATGTCTTTCTGATGCAAGAAGTATACTATTCCTAATTGTAAGAGGTTAATGTGTTTTCCATTGTCAATAATACTAATCTTGCATCAACAAGATATTTTGATGATTCAAGAAGTCTAGTATTCATAATTGAAAAAGGAATGTGTTTTCAAATGTGAGTACTAGTATTATTTTAGTTCATCAAGATGTTATGTTGATGCAAGAAGTCTAATATTCCTAATTGTAACAAGAATGTGTTTTCCATTGTCAATAATAATAATCTTGCATCAACAAGAAGTCTCGATGATGCAAGAAGTCTAGTATTGATAAATGAAAAAGGAATGTGTTTTCGATTCTAATTACTATTGTTCTTACATCATCAGGATGTCTTGATGATGTAATAAGAATATTATGCATAATTAAAAACTAATTGTGTTTTCAATTTACATATTTAGGGGAGAGGATCTATAAAGTGTGCACCCTATCCTCTGGGGTACCACATAATAGGCCCGGTTGGTCACTAATTTGGAAACCTAAAATAAAAATTTATGGCCTTGACTCATCCATATGTCATGTCAACGGGCCCATTTCTATCAATGAGCCAAAATACCCCCATTTTGGTGCCTCAATTAGGATGTGCATGGGACCACCAATGAAAAGTCTTCTCTCTTTTGTTTGTAGTGGATATAGGGTGGACTCATGATATTAAACCACATGGCCACCAAATCCACTATCAACACCACCTTATATTGTCGTTGACACCTTACAATACAAAATCCCTCCATATTTAATACACATCACCTCTCCTTAATTCCATGATGCAAGATTAGGGAGCAAGAGGGGCCAAAGGATGGCGCACCCTAATGATCCAAGCCTACAACACACATGCAGAAGCAACAAACAATAAGAGTGAGAGAGAGAATGCTAGATCCTTCAAATATTATCATCAATTTGAATCATACATGCCGAGCTGTAAGTTCTTCCTAGTTAGGGCCAGATATTAAAATGAATTACATAAGTCCTCAAACATGCGAGGATCTATTACAAATCTCCAATCTAATGTCTATTATCTTCTATCCAAACTGACTCCCTAAACTACAACCAAACATCTAAATTTATACAAGAAGCTACCGAGCTGAGTCGGCCTTCAAATACACAATTAATAGAAGTAATGATCAAATCTGGAACCACACACTTCCCAATGATGGATTCTAGCATTAATTCCACAATCCAATATAAATGCACAAGTTGGCCACAACGGGAAACAAAACTAGACCCATCGGTAAGCAAGATAACCGAGCAACAGATAGGCAATGCCAAGTGCCAGTGAAATAACCGACCGCCCAGGAGAGAACCGACCATAGTCGGTAACCAAAGGAAGCCAACCAACTACTGACCAACTCGGTCAAAGTAGAAACTGAGAAACATAGAAAAAACTCCAAATTTGTTTTTGGTGACACAGGATTGCCAAGGACCTGAGATGCTCCTGCATTAGACACCTGGGGTTATTTTGAAATGATTCTTTGAATGATTTGGTAGGTTTGGTCCGAGCTGCATCCAACTCAGATTGTGAAATCAAAGAACTATCTTGTATCGGTCTATTCTTCCACTTAACTAGATATTCCATGTACTATTTTCCTCTTGTACTTTTTCCAACTCTTTCCTTCAAAATTTGTTCAACTTCATCATTCTACTTCTTAGGATATTCTATCGGTACTGTTACTTCTTCACTAGGTTCATGATACTCATACAAATCAGAAATGTTGAAAATCAGTGATATGTCCATGTCATCAGGTAACTCAATCTCATATGCATTTCCACTGTCCAATTTCCCTAGAATATTGCAAGGTCCAAACTTCTTCATCTTTAGATTTCCATATGTTCCAACAGGAAATCAACCTTTCTTCAAATGAACCATCACTTCATCAACATCAAAAGTCTTATGTCTTCTTGATCTATCAGCTCTGTCTTTGTATTTCTGATTACTATCTTCCAGCTTCAGCTTCACATCTTCATGCAATGTCTTCATATACTTAGAAAACTTTACTGCTTCAACACTTCCCCTATTCTCATCAGCAATGTCTCTCAAATTAGATATTCCTCTTGGTTGTGTGCCATTCACAATCTCAAATGGTGTCTTTCCAGTTCTCCTATTCATTGAATTATTATATGCAAACTCTGCTTGTGCTAACATAGAATCCCAATTACTCGGTGTGTCTCCAAATAAACATCTCAAAATATTTCCCAAACTTCTGTTTACAACCACAGTTTGTCCATCAGTTTGTGGGTGAAATGTAGAACTATATTTCAATTCAGTGCCAAATTTCTTCCAAAGTGTTTTCCAAAAGTAACCAACAAATTTACTGTCTCGGTCAGAGATAATACTCCTCAGTAATCCATGCAATCTGACAATTTCCTTAAAGAAGAGATCTACTACATGTACTGCATCTGATGTCTTTCTACAAGGTATAAAATGTGCCATCTTTGAAAATTTATCCACAATAACAAATATGGAATCATTACCTCTAATTATCTTCGGTAAGCCACGAACAAAGTCCATAGTGATATCAATCCAAGGTTTGTCAGGAGCAACAATCAGTGTATACAATCCAGTATTCTGACTTACTCATTTTGTAACTTGACAAATTCCACAACTTTTTACAAATTTTTGAACATCTTTATACAACTGCGGCCAATAGTACTTCTCCTTAAGAAAATTCCATGTTTTATCAATACCAAAATGTCCAGCCAAACCACTACTATGTTTCTCTTTTATCAGATTAGTTGTCATTACTCCTCTCGGTATACACAACTAAATACCTTTGAACAACATACCTTCCTGAATGAAATATTCATCCCATTTAGTGTCTTGTTGATATGAAATAGGTGCTCTGCACTTTCTCCATGGCTCAAAAAAATTAGGGTCATTTTAAAACAAACCTCTCATCTCATCAAAACCAAGAACTTCAATTTTCATCTCGATCATCAAAGAACTTCTACTCAATGCATCAACAACTCGGTTAGTGACTCCACTCTTATTCTTTATCACAACTATATAACTCTGCAAATACTCAACCCATTTCATATGTCTCTGATTCAACTTATTCTGACTACCCAAATATTGTAAGGCCTTATGATCAATATACAACACAAATTCACTTGGTATCAAATAATGTCTCCATTTCTCCAGTGCTTGAACAATAGCATAGAATTCTTGATCATACACAGAATATTTCCTTCTAGGATCATTCAACTTTTCACTAAAGAAAGCAACAGGTTTACCTTCTTGACTCAATACAGCTCCAATTGCACTTCCAATTGCATCACATTCTACATGGAATACTCTACTGAAATCAGGTAATGGAAAAATAGGTAATTCAACAACCTTCTACTTCAGGGTCTCAAAACTTTTGTCAGCTCCATGTGTCCACTTGAATTCTCTTTTGTCTCCTCTCATAGTCTCAGTCATAGCATTACAAATTGAACTAAAATTCCTTATGAACTTTTGGTAAAAAGTTTCCAAACCATGAAATGATCTTACCTCACTAGCATTCATAGGTCTAGGCCAATTTAAAATAGCTTCAACCTTTTCAAGATCCATCTTCAAACCATCAACTAAAATAACAAATCCCAAATACACAATCTCTTCTTTCATGAATGAACACTTTTTCAGATTTATTAGCAACTTCTCCTCTTTCAATCTCTACAAAACTTGTCTAACATATGAAAAATGTTCCTCTCTGGTCTTACCGAATATCTAAATATCATCAAGATATACAATCACAAATTTACCCAAGAATTTCTTCAAAACCTCATTCATTAACCTCATAAAAGTACTTGATGCATTAGTTAAACCAAAAGGCATAACCAACCACTCATTCAAACCTTCTTTTGTCTTGAAAGTAGTCTTTCATTCATCACCTTCTCTAATTCTTATCTGATGATACCCACTTTTCAAATCAATCTTTGTGAAATACTTTGCTCCAATCAAACTGTCCATTATGTCATCCATTCTCGGTATAGGAAACCTATACTTCACTATTATCTTATTGATTTCTCTGGAATCAGTACACATTCTCCATTCTCCATTCTTCTTCGGTGCTAATACAATAGGTACTGCACAAGGACTCAAAATTTCTCTGATCAAAACTTTCTCCAGCAACTCTTGAATCTGTCGGTTCAATTCTTGATTCTTAGTAGGTGTCACCCGATGAGGTGCCTTATTTGGTAAACTAGCTCCAGGGATTAGATCCATACAATGATCAATGCTTCTTTTTAGTGGCAAACCATCAGGTACATTATCAAAAATGATATCACTATACTCGGTGAGTAACTTATCAATCTCCTCAGGGACATTATCCTTTGTTTTCTTACTCAACTTATTAGGAATCATAGCAAAACATACATCATTCCTCTTCAAAGAATTTACAAACTTCCTTCCTTCCATCAAAAAAATTTTCACAGATGTGCAAACATTACTAACAGGTTCTTCCATCAATGATAACAAGATTTGTTTCTTTCCATCAACCACAATAGTGTACTTATGCTATGTCCCATCATATATAGCATGTCTATCATATTGCCAAGGTCTACCCAACAAAATATGACAACAATCCATAGGCATGATATCACACAACACCTTATCATAGTACTTTCCAGTCTTCAAATTCACATAACATTGTTCACTTACTAGGAGTGTATGCTCATCTTTGATCCATGAAATCTGATAGGGCTTCACATGTACCAACCTTTCCAACTACAATTTTGTGACCATCTCTTCAGATGCTAGGTTCTCCAAGCTACCACTGTCAATGATTACTTTCCAAAATTTTTCAGAAACTGTACATCTAGTCTTGAACAAACTTTTCCTTATCGGATCTTCCTTCTTGATTTCATTCCACACTGCTCTCCTTACCATCAAGTTATTTTCCTTCTCAGGTTCATTCGGTGACTCTTCTTGCACCAAAGCATTTCTACTGCTACCAGCTTTCTTACTAGCCTATGTACATTCAAAAGATCTATGTCCTTCTTCTCCACAATTATAACAAGTTCCTCGGAAACTTCCTCTACCATAACCACCTTGGTAGTTACTGCCTCTACCTCTAGAACTTTCACCTTTCCACTCGGTCTTGCCTTTGTCCAGATTTATCTTTTCTGGTTCAGATCTACCATTTTCAACATTAGATCTACCTCTTCCTCTAGGAAATCTACCACCTCAACCTCTTTGTCTCTATTCATGTCTTTTGTTCAATTTCTCCTCAGCTTTCAAAGCAAATTGATAAGCCTCTTCAATGTTCTCCAATTTGACCATACTAATTTCCTCTTGGATGGAAACCTTCAAACCATTTAGGTATCTACCAATTCTTTCCACATCATCTTCATCATGTCCAGATCTGATACATACTCTATAGAATTGCTCAATATACTCTTTTACCGATCTATCTTTCTATCTCAAACTTTTTATTCATTGAACTAGGTTAATTTGATAATCACAAGGTAAGAACTTTCGTTTCAATTTATTGACCATTTTACTCCATACCTTGATTTTTTCTTTACATTTCCTTTTTCTATCCAATTGCAAATGTTCCCACCACAAGGATGCATGACTTTTCAACTTTGTGCTTGCAATTTTCACCTTCTTATCCTCAGGGATGTTTTCATATTCAAAATACTTTTCCATCTCGGTGATCCAGTCCACCAATTCATCAGAATCCAACTTTCCACTATACTTAGGAGGATTAAAATGTGGTTTTGACTTCAGACCTATCAAAGCCTTCAAAAATCTTTCTTTTCCTTGATCCAAAATAGGAGCAGGTTCTGCATTCACCTATTCTTCTTCAATTTCATCATCACTAACATCTTCAAGATGTCTGGCTCTTCTTTGGGCTGTTTCTACTACTTCTAACCTAGCAGCAATCTATCTTAGCATATCTGCCAATCCTAAATATGCATCTCACCTCCCACAAACCATCTTGACAACCCTCTGCAATTGTAGGTCAGATCACAATCTGCCACCCCACAACAATCAACTAGGGCTTCAAAGGAACCTGCAAACCTAGATCTGCAGACCGAGATCAAGATCTAACTTGGCTTTGATACCACCTGACTCAAGGTAGGAATGCAAGAGGGGCCAAAGGATGTCACACCCTAATGATCCAAGCTTGCAACACCCATGGCGAGGATCTGTTACAAATATCCAATCTAATGTCTACTATCTTCTATCCAAACTGACTCCCTAAACTACAACCAAACATCTACATTTATACAAGAAGCTACCAAGCTAAGTTGTCCTTCAGATCCACAGTGAATAGAAGTAATGGTCAAATTTGGGACCACACACTTCCCAATGATGGATTCCAATATTAATTCCATGGTCCAATATAAATGCACAAGTTGGCCACAACAGGAAACAAAACTAGACCCGTCAGTAAGCAAGATAACCGAGCAACAGACAGGCAATGTCGAGTGCCAGTGAAATAACTGACCACCCAGGAGAGTACCGACCACACTCGGTAACCAAATAAAATCGAACAACTCGGTCAAAGTAGAAACTGAGCAATATAGAAAAAACTCCAAAAAAAAATTTGGTGACACAGGATTGCCAAGGACCTGAGATGCTCCTACATCACTACACCACCCCGATATACCATTTCATACGCTTGAATCCTTGCAGAAGAGACCATGTTTCATTACTTTCTATACTACCCATTTTGGAGTGTGCAATCTATTTGGGACATAAATGTAAGTGCAACAACATAGTGCAACTTCATTGAGTGAACCCACAATAGTGGGTTACACTTTTTTGGAGGAAGGAATTCCTCCTTTTCACGAAAATCACAAGTTTCAATCAAAAGTAGATTTTGATCATAAGTTCTTACTTCTGATCAAAAGTCCAAAACTTTTGATTAAAAGTTCCTAGTGACCCGGGTTTTGATTGAAAGTAGGCTTCTATCGAAACCTTCTTTTTATTTATTTATTTATGGAAACAAGTTTTGATCAAAACCTCCAATGCAAGAGGTTTCGATCAAAACCTCCAACACAAGAGATTTTGATCAAAACTTTTTAATTTAGGGTAATTTGTAAAAATGAAACCCCACTATCACTTTCATTTCGACAATGGGGTTTTTCTACTCTAGCACAAAGGGAGGTTTCGTTTGATGATGAAAATAACATTTTGCAGGTTTATTTAATAGATTTTCTTGTAAATTTTATTGTATTTAATATTAAATAATGTTATATATATACATGTATATATGTGTATATACATGCATATATGTGTATATGCATATATATACATATATATATATATTTATGTGTGTGTGTGTGTATGTATGTATGTATGTATGTATGTATATATTTGTTTATATATACTATATATACATATGTATATATGTATATATATTTGTGTGTGTGTGTGTGTGTGTGTGTGTGTGTGTGTGTGTGTATATATATATTTGTGTACATATATACATATATATATAATTTATGTATATATATGAGTATATATTTATGCACATACATGTGTATATATACATACATGTACGTTTGTGTATATATATATGCATGTGTGTAAATATATATGTACATGTGTGTGTGTATATATATATATGTTTATACATTCTACATGTATATATACATGTGTGCATGCATATGTACATATATATGCATGCACACATGTATATATAAATGTAGAATGTATAAACATACATATATACGTACATGTACATGTATGTGTATGCACATTTATATACATACATGTACATGTGTTTATATATATTTATACACATACATATATATACACACACACATGTAGACATGTATTTATATATACATATGTATACATATATCTATATATGTACATATTATATATACATGTATATATGTAAATAAATATGTATATATATACATGATGCATATGTGTATATATATATGTATGCATGTATACATAGATATGCATGAGTCTGTGTACATATGCATACACATATGTAGAATTTTTAATTTATTATTCATTAAATAGTGTACATGTACATTTAGATTTAGTAAGTGATTAGTTTGAATGTAGATCCAATAATTATCTTTGAATTTTAGAAATAATATATAAACTTCAACCTAAGGCTTGACATTAAATTAAATCTTTAAGGTACATAGAGCTATATTGATATCTAGAAATATATTATAAGACATCATGGTAGATGATTAGCCAATGAACCCTCTGGAAATATTTAGACAAACTAAGAAGAAGATTCAGAGATTGAGAGACTCAATTAATTGTGCTAGTAGAATGAGTCTTTATAAGAACACTTGTCATTCTATCCTTGATATCCTGAAAGAGGAAAGAGGATTGTGATGGCATGTCTCTTATTGAGGTACAAGGTTTAGTGCCCAAAGAAACCCTAAAATATAAATGTTTCACATTTTATGTGGGAAAGAATTATGTGAAGGGATACCAGGTGACTAGATGTCAAGATCCTATTATGAATTATTTGATATACCCATTCTTTCTTTCTTCTCATGGTCGTTATATAAATAGCAACAAAATTCCACTCTACTTTGCATAGAAGCTTTATGTCAAGGTTCCTTTAGGAAAGGTCTTTAACTACACCAATTTTCCACCATATCTCAGACAGTGGTGTGGTAGGCTTGCTGATATAGATGCATATCATCAAGTTGGTCAATAGTTACCAGCACACAAAACCATTTTTGGTCAGATGGAACTTACTATTTCTCCTTCATTGGGTCATATGACATAACAGGTTGTTTGTAGCACCCAAATTCAAGGAACCATTGATAGAGTTGCGAATATTACAACATTGACTCCTTCAATATCTAGTGGTTAGGCTAGACAGTATTTGATCACTTCATCAACACTCTTGATCCTCAGGTAGAGCATCCTCTGGTAATACCTAAGATGATTTTTATAGTGTAGTGGGCATCCCTTCACTTGCTAGCCTAGAGGGTATTATAGGAGATGTGGTGCATGATACGTTGTCCAGTTTAGTTGAGGATCTTTTGGATGCATGTGCATTTATGGTAGTAGACCATCATATCCCTATAGTAGATGTCATAGGTCATGTGGGTACTATTAGATACTCTTAGGAACATCATTATTACCACTCATACTGTAGCCACATTGGCATTTCTCATCAAGATCCACCTATCGACCAGTTTATTGCTATAGAGGGAGAGACACATGATATAGACCCTTCGATGAGTGCAACACATCAGTCCTCTAATCTTGGCCTTGAGGATGTTGAGCTCATCATGATGACACAAGTTATATAGATTTGTTGACACATGATGACTCAAATTCCATGACATCTCAGTTGCACAATTTATTGCATTCATCATTATTGGGATGTGTACCAACTAGTCATGTAGTAGATGCACAGTTGAGCCTAGGTGAGACCCAAAAAAATCTTGATGTTTTAGAGGAGACGATCACGGCTACAAATTCTGAGTACTATCTTATGCCACCTTCTACATACGTAAATTTTATTTTTAACATTATGTACTGATGCTGCAAATTTCCAAAATTTATCATTTAAATTTACTTTGTAAACTAGATTCATATATATATATATATATATATATATATATATATATATATATATATATATATATATATATATATATATATATATTTACATATATTTACATATACATATGTACATATATATATAAATATGTATATAAATATATATATATATATATACATATATACACACACACACACACACACACATATATATATCTATGTGTGTGTGTGTGTGTGTGTGTGTGTGTGTGTGTATATACATAGATATATATATGTGTGTGTGTGTGTGTGTGTACACACACACACATAGATATATATATATATATATATACATATATATATATATACATATATATATATATACATATATATATGTATATATATATATATGTATATATAAATATATACATATATATATGTATATATATATATATATGTATATATATATATATATATATGTATATATATATATATATATGTATATATATATATATATATGTATGTTGTAGATCTCTATAGTTTTGTTGACTATTAGTGACCCACACTTAGTTATTTATCTAGGCAATGATGGTTGGTCATCACTGCGACCGAGTCATTATGTAAAGGTTGAGTTATGTAATGTTTACTTATCGAGCAGTAGTACTGCTGAGTAAACTTATGGTCACTATGTATTTTTGTAGTATACCAAGTCTATTTTTGCCGAGTCATATATGCAATGATTACCAAGCATCAGAGATATCAACATATGCCGAGTACAGTGAATGTCGAGTATCAGGAACTACATTTGCCAAGTTAGCCAAGGAATGACATAAGAGTTTGTTTTGGCATAGTGATCGAGGTAAACCATTTTGGCCGACATTCATGTTTTGTATTTTGTTTTTTGAGATGATTATGGAGGTAAGTATGCATCTACTTAGAAATCATTGATCCCTATGCAATACCTAGAGCCAATCAAAAATTAGTAAGGCTTAAGCGGCAAAAGGAATTAATCTGAATAGTAGATCTTGAATCAGGAAGATGTTTTGTTGATTATATAAGGCCAAGATCTAAACCCTAAAATGAAGTAGCAAGGGATAGTGAATGAGAAGGGAATAATAAAATAGGTATTATTCAATGAAGAGAAGTATTCAGACAGAGTTTAGTGACTGAGCTAAGCAGTGAAAGGACACAAAAGAAATAAATTTGATAGATGAGATCAACACAATACAATAAAGAGAAGATCTATAATCTACATACAATGCAAACTGAGAGATCAGGAAATGAGACATTCTAACCAGTGTATCAGGGTAAATCTCTTAACCGAGTGCTTACTTTGTTGTAAGTTTCAAATCCTTTAGCAAGGTAGATTGTATAAGTCTTTTAGCTCTTAACATGGCAGACCCCCCCACAAGGTAGATCAACTTTTTTTTTATCAAATTTTGTAAGCCTTAATAGGAAAATTTATTACTACAGTAGTGAAGATTTGTGGGTGTCATCCCCACCCCAGTTTTACCTTTCAAGGGTTTCTGGGTAACCAAAATCATTGTGTTATGAATTCTTTCATGGATGTTGTTTAGTATGTTAGTTATTTTGATTGTGATCAAGTATTGTTGATGCTATGCAAAAGTTTTATTTATATGAGAATGAATTAGTAGGTGATATTTGATTCACCCTATTAGCACTTAAACTTGTAGATGATTAAAATATTCAAGAAATTCACTGAACACAAGACTCATGTACTCCCAATAGCTGCATCCAACACAATTTAAATGTTAAGGTACTAAGGCTTCAAGCCTTCTGTACTTTGAGTAAAACTTAGGTGGGTTTACCTATAATAATTCACTATTTTTCAAGTAAACTTCAAATTGTGAATCAATTCCTTCACTGCTATACTATCTTCTTCTCAAAATTAACTTAATAAAATATTACTACTCTGAGGATTGCCCAGATTATCTTGATACAGAGCACCATAATAAAAATTATAACTGAAATAGCATGGAATAGTGGCATAAGGACATTCATCCTTCTTCTTTTTCTGAGTTAAACTCAAGGAAGGATAACCTCTCTCAAGTGCTTCTTCAAAGCATTATAAAATTGATCCATGCATTTGACATAGTCAATACACTTCAAAAACATACAAATGAAAGTAAATTGAAATGGTTTTTGATATTTTGGTAGTGAAAAGATGCACATCAAAGTAAAACCAGTGCCTTATTCATTGGGTCAGAGTCAAAACTTAACATCTATAGAATCCTATTAATCACAAAGATACTGGAACTCAAATGAAATGCCTAACAGTTCATTACCCCAATTCCCATCCCTACCATTGAATTTATGTAGAGATCTTTAATTCCCAGAGACCTCCCTAAAGATTTACTCTCTCCTTGAGAGAAACTTTGAGTTCAAGCCCTATATTCATCTTATGAACAACACATTAAAGAGCCTTTCTAATTAATGCATAAGAAAAACAAAGAATCCATACACAAAGATAGCTAGAGATAGCAACAAAATTCCAATGTATTTGTATTAATTTTCAATTGTATCCATACAAATTTCAACAAAAACTTTAAAGAAGTCAGATTTTATTTTCAGTATTTTCTTTACAAAAACTTTCACCACCCCTCAAAAAGAGCAAAAACCTGCTACTTATACCTCTAGCCATCTTGGAATCCTCAAAAGGATGCAACAAGCTTCAGATGGCTAGGAAAATGACTTGCACTATAGACAAAAAGTACAAACCATAATGACATGACTGGAAAAATGGAAAGTAGTTCAAAACTACTAGCACCTTTACAAGTGGCACCTTTGTCTAAAGATATTTCAAAGTAGTTACTTGATTTGTTGCATGAATGATAATTGCCATTACAGGATAACTTACATCATCCTTTATTTGGTACATGCTCTCCCTAGAATTTTGGATCAGGTGCCATGTGTACTTTATTCTTCTTCTTCCAACACTAGGACAACAGGCTTCTTCTTTTTCCTCTTTTTTATTTTGTCCCATGCTTCCACACCATCATCAGATGGCCAATTGTAGGCCTGAAGTTCTTGTAATGACTTGATTTGTAGGTCCCACATGGAATCAGTTATACCTTTAACCTTTTCCATAAACCATATGCAATCACCTTCAACCCTAAATAAACTATCAATTATACCATTGCATCCCTCCAAGTCTAAGGCATTGTCACTATTAAGAAAAGCCTCTTGTTTAATTATCAACTAATCCATTCATGTCTTCCATTCATCTACACTGATTACACTTCCATCATCACCATACACTAAAGGTAGGTAATTACTATAATCCTTATCAAACATAGCCAACTTGGCTTTTATCTGGTTAGAATTTCCTTTAAAAAACTTTGAGATAACACTCACCAAACCAATATTTTCATATACTTATGTCACTACCTTAGGGATATCGGGCCTCTGCTCCTGCAAAGCATCAAGCTTCTCAAACAATAAACTCCTCCCTAACCATACACTGAATAGTGGCTCCAAAGTGGTTAGTGACTCTTTCACCTTATCATTGGCCTTGTGCAACAGACTAACTGATTGATGGACTGATTCCATCTTCTCCTTTATTTTTTTTTGCCTATATTGCACAATCTTTGTTATGGTATCCAAGGATGCATCCAATCTTATTTTCTCTAAGTCTTTAGTAGGCTTATCAGGAATTTATGCATCTATTTGAGGAGGAGCATCAATTTACAAAGAAGGGGGAGGGACTACCTTTGAAGCTTCTTCAAGCTTGGCTTTCAAATCCTCAAGTTCATCCTCCATCTTTTTAATCATCATAAGTTTTAAATTGTTGTCCTTTGCAACCTTCATTGAATTCTCAAATAATTTGTCATACCTCTTTGACAATTGGATGGTTTTGGCCTCATTGAGGTGAGCAAAGTGTACAACTGCATTTGATACCTCAAGATCGGTAGTGTTTTGCACAGTCTAGACAATCTTTTCTCCCTCCATATTATCTTCAATGCTTACTAAGGTTGGCTTCTGAGTTCTAGGGGCCATAGACCAAAGTGCAATAGCTTGTGATTTGGGGTCATAACCACTCCCTCTAATTATGTCATCTATCTGCACTTCATATGACAAGCTCCCCTCTGGCTTCTTTCTAATTTGATCAATGATGAAGGTAGAGGTCAAGTCCCATCCAGGAGTTAGAAGCATGCCACTTGATTTAACCATCTCTCTTGCCTCTTCCATAGTAATCCTCTCAAGACTAGGATCATATGATGTCAAGGCCCTCAAAGTTTCTTCACTTGGTTGCATTCCTTCAAGAAGGGACCTTCTCGCCTCATCTTGCTTCCTCCAAATGAGGAAATCCTTAAATTCTTTTCTTTTGATGAACTGGTCATCACTGAGAAACACTTCTTAACAAAGTTCTCTTTCATCTATTCCCATCAATAAGGGTAAATCCCCTTCTTCTTTTGATACAATTTTCTTGCCATACCTAATGGCCTTTCTCATTTGATGGTGATAAGCCCTATTACCAGGCACAAGAGCTGAAGAAATGTCAATTACCTTCTTTTTCTTTCTCACCTTTGAAGACTCACCAGCCTCAAGCCTCTATTTTTTCAAAGGTGGCTTAGAAGTAGCCCCTTTCTCCTATTGTTCTTGAGTCAACTCAATTGTTGGTGCATCCTCTCCTTGAGGTGGGCTACTACCCTCTTGGGATTCATCAGTGAATTCCTCAGGCTCAGAGGTAGAATAATCTCTTGGCACATCCAATTTCACCTGAAGCATCCCCTCCAATTGGTTAGATAGGGTTCCATGCATCTCTATCATATTTTCCATTCTTTGCAGATACGGGAGCTTAGGGAAATAACCACCAAAAGGAATTCTTGCCATCTTCAGTCTAGCCTCTATGTCTAGCAGATCAAAGTATTTGGTCCATCTTCTACCTGCTTCATCTAAGTCCAACATATTTCTTATTACATCCTCCTCATCTAGGCCATCATGCTCTCTGATTGTTCCAATGTTAGGAATCAAAGTCATCATGTCAATCCTAATGAAACCCTCAGAATCAACATACCGGCAAGTACCTATAGCCATTTTGAAGTGATTGAGCAAGCTGCTGACCTGGTCTAGTGCTCTTTTTCCAATCAAGAAGCTACCAATTCTGAATTGCCTTGGTGTGAAGGTACCCTTCTTATGAGGTGCTAGGTGCTCTTTGTCAATCCATATTAATTGCCAAATGAATTCCATCATAGTAACCCTAGGAGGTGCAAACTTAGGAAGTAAGTGTGGAGATTGGGGGCAACCATAAACTCTGATGACTGTGAAGGTGTTCCCTAGGTAGAAATCTCCCCAATTGTGGTTTCCTAGCCATTTACCCTCAAATTGCATCGGCCTCAACAACCTCAAAACCTTGGTTAACAACCTTACCACATTTGTTCCCAACATCTGAAGAATAGGATGGACAAAATAATTATGGAAAATAGAGAAGTTACACTCATTGGATGTATAATTCTAGGCTCTTAACCAATATTTCACTGGGTTAGGGATACCCTCAAAAGAAGTCCTTATTTTCAACATTCTTGCATCAAGATTATTGACATGGTGATACAAAATTAAATGCATAAGGAGGGAATAATGCATGAACCTAATAGGTCTTTTATTCTCCTTAGTAGACACAAACCCCTCATGCATCCTATCAATCACATACTAGATGTAATCATAATCAATATTGGTGAGAGAGTTCTAAATATCTAGGATCATCATTAAAAGTTCAGGAGGCATTTTCTCTTCATCACCACCTATCCCTAAAACCCTACACAACCCATGACACAAGAACTTCATATAATGACACAAGGATGAAAATAGATAAGGAGCATTCATACTTTCCAGGAGAGGGGCTATGTATTTACCCTGCTTGGGAATATGTTTGACTATCTGGTTCTTTACCAACCCAATATTACTGGCATACTTCTACTTTTCAATTTTCAAATCTATTTCAGTGGATGAAGAAGCATAGAAATCAAACACCTTTATGAAAGACCCCCTATCCAAGGAAATAAAAATAGACTGGTCTACACACCTAATGGTTTTAGAGATGGCGTCATATAGCCTAGCTAGCTCAATAATTAAATCAACATCTAAAAATAAATTAGGTACAATTAGCTTTGCCATTCCCAACACCCAAGCATTACAAATAGGTATAGCCTTATGCCTATTTTTATAAAAGTATGAGAATATAGTAAAACCTAATCTAGAAGGTGTGATAGGGTCTCTACATTTTTCCATAAGGTCCTCAAATGTCATGTCAATGGCCTTCTTGTTTTGATTTGTACCAAGAAGCATATTGATAAACTCATCTGAATAATTTGGCTTTCCCTTTTCTTCTCCACTTTGCTCTTTTGCAGCTCCACTGGATGATGCTACACTCACCTTTGGATGACTCATTTTGATGGAATAGAAATTTGTAGCACTGCAACCTTTTTCACTTCTCACTCTTTGCTTCAGCACCAACAATCACAATTGCCTTCAGAATGATTAAGCACATAAAGCAATGAAGTCCTGTCTATATAGCCTCAAGAATTGAATGTGTACAATTGCTAAATCACAATGAATCATGGCTAAGTCACTTCTGCAATCAATTCTACATACTAAAAACTTTTGAATCAGGCTAGCCATGGCATGGATGCTGACAAGATGATTTAAAAAATCAAGAAAAAGTGCAAGAGCAATGATCACAACTTTTTGCATTAAAACCATGATTAATGAAAAAAAACCCTCGTTAAAACCTGATTGGATGACTTTTCACTTTTTTCCAGCTTGGCAAAGTACTTTATCCATGTTGCAACAGCTTAAAACATTAACTGGCATGAAAACTTAACCAAACATGGTTCAGAGAACCGGCAAACAAAGGAACTCATGTTCTCTGAAAGAAATGCTAATATAGGGTTAAGATTGGAGATCCAAAAACAAGGCCATTCGTGGAATCTTAGAAAGATTTCTTAACTCATGACTTCATCTAGAGATTCAATGAACATCATTGATCCCATAGATGATCAATGGTCCTTAGACTATCCTTGACAACTCACCATGACCCCGCTGCAATCAGAGATCAAGCAACTGAAGGCAATCTCACATGCTTAGAACACTCTTAATAACCACGATTATACTTAGAGAAAAAGTGACCAAAGACTTCACCAATTCTCACAATCATTTCCTGAACTTAAAAGTTATTTGGAGAATCAACGAACAACTAAATCTCTTATTCTCAGAAAGCCAAACTTAACTCTTGGTTTATCTAGTGAAACAGTGAACAAGGCTATCTTGCATTCTCAAAAATAAATGCTTAACTCGGGTCAGACTTCTAGATTGAGCGAATAACCTATATCTCCAATTTGTTGAATGAATTTCACACCTTAGGTTATATCTTGAGATTATGCACTGACCGTAGATCCAAGGAGCAATTGGCGACTGTCGCTAATTCACTGGATCCAATAGACATTTACCTTTTAATTATGAGAATCAGTGACCAAAGGATTCACTTGATCTCCCAAGGTCATCAAACTTAACCTTTTTATTCTGAGAATGCGTGACTGAAGAAGACACATCCCAACTTTGCTTTGTTTGCCAAGTCGCGGAAAGATTTGGAGCATCACTATCTAATTCCAAGATCCCATGAACACTTCACTTGCATAGTCACCAAATAATTTAGAGCATTGCCACCTTTTCTCAAGATCAAGCAACTGGAGTAAACTTTATGCCTTGCCAAATTTCTTTGTCAAAGCTGCCAGACTTAGAGATTATGAAAACATGACTCAGTCGCTAGATCGCCAAATGTCTTTGTGTAGGACCTAATCTTTGTTAGATTAAAACATGATTGCCAATTGTAGAGATGATCAATGTCATTTGTTGGATCGCTGAAAGATTTTGAACTTAGTTGCCCAATTAAGAGAACAGGAGATAACTGCCACACCAAGTCGCTAGATGTTTCAAAGAAACTACCAAGAATCAAGTGAATAGGAGAGTACACAGTCACTGAATCACTGGATGTTAACACTAACTGTGACATAAACTAGGAGATTCAGTGACTAAGGGAAACTTAACAAAATACTCATCACCGTCGCCAGTTCACTGGAAGATTTAAAGAGAAGGAAAAGAATTGAGTGACCTAGTGAACAAGGGAAAATGACCATGTGCAAAAAGGAAAACTTAAGTGACCCAAAAAGTAATGCGTGAATAGATAGAACTAGGGCACACTCAAAATTAACCAAAGAGTTAACCAATCCAGGGCAAAAACATCTAAGACAAGGGTTTAAAACACAAATATGACAACTCTTGATAAGCTCTAAAAACCCTAAACCAGATGAAGACATGAGCAGGGACACTTAAAACAAGACTTGGAGCACAAACCTTAGAAAACCTAAAATATACCCAACACACCCCCCCCTCTCAGTATCACATTTCCCAATTATATTTCCAACAATTGGTATCAGAGTTGTAAGGTTTCTCATAGAAAGTCTAACCACTTGAAGAAAAAGATCTTGAGATGGAAGTTTATAAGTTGGGAAAGGTCATAGAGAATTAGGAAATTGATGTATAGCTAGCATTACAACAACTGGAAGTAGCCAGAAGTGAACTGAAGCAATCCTTGAGAAAAAGGAGAAAAATTGCTATTCAGCAAAATGAATCACAGTATCAAGAAGAAGTTACCATTGGATTATTTGATAATGGAAACTCTGCAAAAAGTGACAAAGCCATAAAAGAGCTACTAGAGAAGAATACCATACTGAATGATGACATCAAGAATCTAAAGAGAGAACAGGAAATTCAGTCTGTCAGACTTTGTGAAGTAGTTGAATAGAAAAACAAAGCTGAAGATGATAAGACAATGGCTGAAGAAGACAAAAGGCAAATTGAAATGAGATTAGATGAAAGGACAAGTGACATGCAAAGGTTGACTAATAATCAACTGGACATGGTAAATCAACTACTATTGGTTAATCAAGAGTTGGGCAGGACAGATATGGAAATCAACCAACTAAGGTCTGAGAATGATCAATTGAGGAATGAACTAAGATCTGAAAAGGAAATCAATGAAAGGATGAATAAACCTAATGAAGCTGCAAAATATTTTGAAGAACTGTTAAGGTCACCTAGAAGATTTGATGATAGATCTAGACTTGGACTAAATGAACATGCTTCACCTATTGCAAAAGGAGAATAGAAGAATGCTAAACCAAAGAACAACAAGCCCACATGCCATCATTGTGGAAAGATAGGACATACAACCAACATATGCAGAAGTAAACATGGTAAGTTTGATTCTAAACCTAAGTTGAATGGACATTTCTTTAACTGTAAGAAACATGGACATCAGGCACATGAATGTAGGTCTAAGGTTAGTAACCCACCTACTTCACCTAAGTTTCAAGGCAATTGTTTCAACTGTCAGAAGTATGGGCATAGAGTATTTGAATGCAGATCTAAACCAAGATGGTCATCAAATGAATAGACTAAGCCGCCTGTGAACAACAACTCATACAATTGGCATTATAACACTTGGTACAATTGTCATTATTGTGGAAAATATGGACACATTGGAGCAAATTGCATGAAGACTCATTTCAGAGGTAGATCCAAAAGATAGATGAATGGAAGCATGGTATGTTACAAATGTAATAAGATAGGTCATCTTAAGAAAGATTATAGATCACCTATGCCAAGCAATGATCAGAATAAGAAGGAAGATATCCGTGAAAATTTGAAAAATCAGATGGACAAGACATGGAATAAGAAAGAAGAAGGAAGCACTAGTGAAGCTAGCACATCATTGGTCACCCAATCTAATGGATTAGGTGATCATGCTTCTTCTAACTAAGCATAGAAGGTATGTTTGGAACTGAATCTTACAAAGTTTTATTTTACATCAATTCCTAACATAAATATTGAGTAGAAGTCCAATCTGCATAGTTAAAGAAGCATTAGGACATATCAAAGTGAAATCAAAAATTTCATTTTTGATGTCGAGTGTTAGTATTCTGACCAAGTTATCAGTGTATGTCGAGCACCTATTATGGCTGAGATGCCTATAGATAGGGAGTTGTGTCATAACAATTATTTTGACTAAGCTTGTGTTAGCTGAGGTTAGCGTGAGTTTGCCGAGACAACTATATTCCACTTACAAATTTTGTACGGAGCATTTATGAGGCCCTAATTTTACTTTTTGGAATCTATAAAGCAAAGAGTTGCTTCTCATTTCATTTCACCTAGCGAATTGAGATTTCTTTGAGAGATTCAAAGTGTGAGAAACCAATTTGTCAAAGATGATTTTGAATCTCTATAGTGTGTCGTCGACAAAAATCATCTACAGGATACTTACGAGAAAAAGGTACATTATCGAGAAAACATTTATGTTTGGAATTTTAAAAATTAAAATGGCATCATCATCTTCTATAGTGAAGAAATAAGAGATGGAAGTTTTCTACGCACAACTGGTAAGAAATGAAGTTTGCAAGCCAAAGACTTTTAAGACAATTTCAGAATCCGTGATTAAAGGAGATTTGTTCGACGCCCTATCTTCAATTCTGGAAAATGTGTTGATGATGAACGACATTAGGTCTTGTTATATGTGTAAAATTGGGGAAATCAGAGATTACAAGATCAGGGAGGCATATGATAAGTTATGTGTTAATGGAGTGTTGAAGCCAGAGTATAAACTGGTTGCCGAACAAGGGTTAGTGCATGCCCTAGATTTCCCATAGAATTTTAAAGTTGAATGGATAAAAATAGTGTTGAGTCAAGTACACAACATGTAACTATGGCTGGAAGATGGACCCATGAAGATAACAAAGGAAATGATCCAACGAGTCACTGGATACCCTATGATTCAAGGAAAAAGGACAATGAAGTGTTCAAGAAAAGAAGAAATTTAGGCAAACACACAAGCGGTATGGAAAAAATGTGGAATGACTATCTCTACCATTACAGATCCAAAAATTGACTTTTCAATTAGGGTTATCTCACACAAGCTCTACCAATCTAGTCAGTTGGACAATGTCCCCTGTATGGCAGTGGACCAGGCATGGAAAATCATTAAGAAAGGACACACATGATCTTGCCAAGCTCCAGCTGACTCAGCTTGCTGAGAACCTCAACTCAATCCGAACTACAAAGAATTCAATGTATAAGTTTGGTTCTTTGCTAATCTGTCTATTCTTTTATGTAAAGAAGAGTTTTCCTACTTATGGAGGAGTGATATGGGACAAGAAGAAACCCATTACTGTTCAAATCAGTGAGTTCATAGGTCAAATAGGAGATAGTTTTAATGGAGTGATGGATAACTATTTTGTTGAATTTAAGAAGAAAATGAGGAAGAGGAATAGAATCCCCATGTCATTAGTTGAAAAATATAGCAATGATATATGATTTCTAGTTGACACGGACTTCAATTATGCACAAGTAGTTATTCCTAGGGTTTCATGGCTCATGCCACTACCCTATGAAGTCAATATAGATGAAGCTACTGCTACTATAACAACCCTCTTAGCTGAAGAAATTGATAGTAAGGCACCCTACTTTGGAACATATGAAGAAGCCAAATCAAAAATCTCTATGGTTTTAATAGCTGTAACCTTAGAGAGGAAAATAAAGAAGATTGTAAAGAATGTGGAGAAATATGTGAAAGAATCAGACAAGGATGCTCCACTAGAATTAACCCAAGGTTTGGGAGAAGATGAACCAAGCGAATCTAGTGAAAGCAAAGAAGAAGAAGAAGAAGAAACTCAAGTAGAAAAGATTAAAGGAAAGAAACCAATAATTGTCGAGCCCCCAAACAAGAAAAGAATACTGAAACCTAAAGTGTCTTTGACATGTGTGCTGAGGCATAGAACAAGAGGAGAAGCTACTGAAACTCCTAAGATATCCCCTGCATCCAATAAGCGAAAACTTGCACAACCTAAGGCAGTGCTAAGTAAGGTAAACAAAAGGCCTAGAAGAAAACTTGTGTTGGAACAAGAAGATGATGAAGAAATTGAAAGTGATGAAGAGGTGAAGAAGAAGATTGCATTGCAAGATGTTAAAACTAATGTGGATGAAATATGCCACAAGATCACAAACTCTGTAGGAGTGGATAACTTGAAAGAATTAAAGTTTGAAAGTATGAGTATGGGAGAAAAGGAAAAAGTTGAAGATGCTATTCTTGAGATGCTTTGCACTTTCAAGATGTTACCTATTCAGTTGGAGAATCAAATCCCCAAGGAGCTGAGAAATAGGGTTGCAGAAAAAATGGGAATATGCTCTTAATAATGAAAAATAAATAAGGGAGAGTACCTTAGCACAAGTGGAATCAAGTCTCACCCCTGCCAACATTAGAAAAACTATGGAGAAACACCAAGAAAAATTTGACCCTAATCTTAGAGCTTATCTAATCGTTCAACACAAGGTTGAGGATGTTGTACAGGAAAGTATCAAGATTTAGAAGATAGTGTTTGGGTTGTTGAGTGACAAAGATGGAGGCAATGGTGCTAGTACATCTAAGGATGCCAAGCCCACAATAGAACTAAATGTAATGGAATCACCCATTTCGGAGATAGAAGCTCCCAAGGTAGAGGAAATTTAGAAGGAATCAGAAGTCCACATTATTGATATCATAGAGGATACCCTAGTTAAGAATTTGATATTAACTGAGGAAGACATACAAGCTAAGAAAGAAAAAGACACATCTTTTCTAGGCAGTAACATAGTACTTTTGCAAGTCAAAGGTTATCCAACAATTGATGTGACATCAACTAGTAACACCACCCCTACCAAATCTAAAGTTGTTACAATTGACATGCTAGCCGATATTAGTACTACCGAGGAACCAAAGAAGCCGACACTAATAATTCAACCCACATCTACCGAGGAGATACACCAAGAAAAAGAAGAGAAGTCAAAATAAAAAGCTACTATTTCTCATGTGGAGGATAAGGGAACAAAAGGAAAAGAAGGAAAAGACAAATCTACTAAGGTACAGGAGCCTATAGAACAAGAAGCAATACAAGCTCTTGTACAAATGCTGAGTGGGAGCACACCAAAGAAGGCACTCAAGCAGAAAATAGAAGTATTTTCACTAGAGGTAACCATTGATGAAGTTATTGTTATTCCTAAATGGGATTCTGATAACTTATCTTATGAGAAAATATAGATATTGAAATATTTATTGACAAGGAAAAGTAGACAAGAAGAATTGAGAAGAGAACATCAGCAAAAATAGGTTCTGTATGAAATTAAAGATATATTTAATGATGTTTATGAGTTGTCAGATGTAAAAATTTCTACTCCCATATTGGAACAACTTGTACATATTGTTCAGAAGGTAAATAATGAGGTGAGTAGCACCAATGATAAATTGTTTGAGTGGTCGGAAAGAAAGTTTGAGACCAAGATGTTGGAGAAAGTATCTTCTGAGATCACAGTGAAACAAGTTGCACTTTCCACCTTAGTAGCAGAGACTGAAGAAGTAATTGTAAATGCAAACTCTCTACTCACCAAACTTTGCAATATAGAATAGTTCACTGAGGAGAACCAACGTTTGATTGATCAACTGCAGCAAGAGCTCAAATCCACCAGTTAGTCCTTAAGTGTTGATGCAGAAAATAGTTCCAACCATTATGTCAAGATCATGCATACACAAGGAAAGATAGCCGAACTGATGGCTAATGATGGAAATATTAGATCTCGCCTACTTTCTATGCAAATAATTTTAACACCTCACCTGGAGGCAATACAGAGAAAGTTGGTCAAGGCTAAGGACTTAACCCAGAAGGATCCAAATCTATCTACTGCCGAGAGCCTAATCAATCTAGCTGCCAAGCTAGAAGTGAAGCCTGAAGTTTTAACTATTGCTGCTAGAGGATGGGAAACTACACTACACATGGTTATGATGTTGCATAAACCATTTTTGGAGAAGCACTTTAAGATCCCCACTCCAAAAGACATTCATCATGTCAAAATCAAGGGGGAAGTAAAATGACATGACATGACATGACAAAGGGAGGTAACCAAATTTTGAAAATTTTGAATGTATATATCTCTTAGGGGTAGTATTTTGCTTATACTACATATTTTTGTAAATAAAGATGTAATGTTATGACAAAGTGTTTTTGCCACTAATGTCAAAGGGGGAGATTGTAGATCTCTATAGTTTTGTTGACTATTAGTGACCCACACTTAGTCATTTATCTAGGCAATGATGGTCAGTCATCACTGTGATTCAAGTCATGAGCCATAATTAATATAATATTTCTTTATGCTTACATTTATTCAATTATTGGGATCAACATCTTAAATATTATTTTAATACATAAGTTATTCAATTATTGTAAAAAAAAATATATAATAAATTATAAATAAATTAGTGTTAAATTATTAGTATTAACATCATAAATACCAATGATTAAATTAATATTATAGTGTTGATAAATTATGCATTAATAATAATATTATTAAACAAATATAAAATAAGTATTAATATTATCATCAGTGTATTTAAATTAAACTATACAGTACCTGATTAATAAATACACCCAAGGGATGTACCGTTTGGAAGGTACCAATCAATACTATAAATACCAATTGGTATCCTCGGCAATGAAACAGACGGAACAAAAGGAAGACGCGCAGACCAAGCACTTCACACGGTGCAAGCACAATCGACAGCTTTACAGTGGTACTTGGCGGTACCACCCAAACAGTCAAAGGTATGTACTTGGCATTACGTGCCATTCTCAATATGTTAGAAACCAATATGATAATTGCTATGTGAAAATCAAATCGAATATAAACATAAAGAAGTAACATGACATAAATAATAAATGTTAATATATTAATATATATATATATATATAAGGTATATCTTAATTTAAGGGACATATATAATCTATGTATGTATATATATAAAATTAGGTAAATCTTAATATTAAAGTTATATATATATAATAGTGACATTTGGGAACATGTTCTAATTATAGTACATAGGAATCTATTTCTCATCCCACATTATGATATCTTAGGGTAGGGAGTTTGTGGAGGGAGAGGCGGAGTAATTTCGGGCACATGATGGTTATCCCACAAGGAAGCTACTTGTAGTCTGTTTCACTCGCCCTTGCACTGTGAGTCTTCCATCTTATGATGATCGTAGTAAGGGAGGGAGAAAGACTCATGTGCCCTAAATGAAGAAATCATCCAAATGACTATGTTCATTAGATTAACACTCAATAGTTTCTTTCCCTCTAGACTTTAATGATAGTGATGGATATATGGTTGCTAATTATTGAATGATCACCTAATTTGTGACTAAATGATGGAATTTAGGTTAAGTGGTTAAAAAGGGGTCATCACAAGTGGTATCAGAGCATAATCCTACCATCATGTGAAAGTAAAGTTCATGCAAACTAGAGGAAGTGCCGCCATGGCTGAACAATTATCTAATGAACTTAGAAATATTATGGAACAGACAAACCAAACCCTAGCAGAGCAAATAGAGTGGTCAAACCAAGCACTTCTCCAGGCATTACAAAACATGGGAAATTCCATAAACAATCTAAAAAACAATAATTCTAGTGGGAGAGACGTAAGCTCAAACCACTCAGAAAATAATGGAGCTTCGTCATCTAGGGTGCCCAAACCCCCTTTCTTACCTAGGGAGGATCCCTTGATGGAAGAAGGAGTGGGACAAACAACCAATAATGCCATTGAGAATGTTAGAGCTTATGCAAGCCTTGAACTAGAAATTAGAGAGTTAGTAACATTTAGAGAATTTTGTGAAGCTAATAGACAAGAAGCTCCTAGGAGAGAAAGGAGAACTCAAAATCAAGATTTTAAAAGCAAAGTAAATAAAGTAACACTCCCAAATTTTGATGGATCAGGAAAATCCACTGCACACGCTTGGCTACAAAAATTGAATACTTATCTTACCCTTAGCCCTATGACGGAAGAGGACGCACTCCAATTCACGATTCTTCACTTGGAGGGTACGGCACATGATTGGTGGCACCATGACCTTTTTACTCAAGGGCACCAGAATATCACTTCTTACGAAGAATTCTCACAAAAGCTCATTAAGAGATTTGACAGAAGGCATCCCCAAGAAAATTTTAAGAAATTGACTCAAATAAGGCAACAAGGAATGGTAGAAGATTATATAAAAGAATTCCAAAAAAATTTCAGTCCAAGTCACAGGAGTAGATGACGACCGCTCCACCTACTTATTCATAGAAGGATTAAAGGACTCATTAAAGGGACTAGTAAGCTCCCTAAAGCCTACATCCCTAGACGATGCTTTTGAAATAGCACTAAAGCTAGAAGTCTCACCTACGAGTAACAAGTCATGGAGTAAGCCCAACACACAATTCCACAAAGATAAGTCATACAAAAAGTTCATACCTATAAAGGAACAAGATGAGCCAAAGAAAAAGAATTTATGCTTCAAATGCCAAGAACCATGGGGGCCAAACCATAGTTGCAACCAGAAGAGAAACCCTTGTCATAATTGCAATGAAGACTGGGTACCAGGACATAAATGTAAAAAGAGGGGCCGCATCCAAAGAATAGAAGAAGACCCTGAGGAAGAAAATACCAAAAAAAGAGCAAGACATGAAGAAAGAGAAGAAGAAGGAGAAGAATATGGAGTGATAGAAACTATTACTCAATCCTCTAAACATCGAGTCTTAAGAATTAGGAGCACTCTCAATGGACAAAAAGTCATTGCACTAGTTGATAGTGGAGCATCCCATAACTACATCGATGAAAAACTAGTTAATAAAATGAGGTTGAAAACGGAAAGGTTCAAGGGATTTACTGCTGCCCAAGCCATAGGATCATTGGTACGATGTACAAAAGTGATTCCACAACAAGAAATCACATTGGGAAGGAAGCATACCATTAAAGAGGACTTGCATGTGGTTCCACTAGATTCAGATATAATTTTGGGGGCTCCATGGATATTTTCTTTGGGATGTTTTAAGTTTGACCTCCCAAACTTAAAGATCCAATTTGAGCACGAAGGGGAAGAAATAACATTAGAAGGGATACCTGATAGCCCTACAAAATTAGTCTCATGCAAAAGAATAGAAAGAATATTCCGACATGGTCAAGGAGAGTGGGTTGCACAATGCTTAGTACTAAACCAATCTACCCCACAAAAACCAGCCATCCATATAGATATTGAGCCCATTATTAAGAAACATCAAAAGGTGTTTGATGAAATCCCACCAAGATTACCACCTAAAAGAGGATTTGAACACATTATAGAATTGGAAAAAGATGCTAAACTAGTGATTACCACCCCTTACCGACATCCTCAAAAATATAAGGATGAAATTGAAAAAGCCATTCAAGAACTCCTAGCAATGGGTCATATTCAACCTAGCTCAAGTCCTTTTGCATCACCGGTGGTACTTGTGAAAAAGAAGGATGGGACAATGAGGATGTGTATAGATTATTGAGCACTAAACAAGAAAACTATTAAGAATCGCTATCCCATTCCTAGAGTGGATGAGCTCATAGATGAACTTCATGGAGCAATGTATTTCTCTAAGATTGATTTATGATCAGGATACCATCAAATCAGAATGAGGCAGGAGGATGTTCCCAAGACTGCATTTAGATGTCATTATGGGCATTTTGAGTTTCTAGTTTTACCTTTTGGTCTCACTAATGCCCCGGCCACTTTCCAATCATGCATGAATCATATCTTCCGAAAACAACTTAGAAAGTTTCTACTCATATTCTTTGACGACCTCCTCATATATAGTAGGTCATGGACGGAGCACCTCCAACACATTGAAGAAGTCTTAAACATATTGGAATCTAAATCCTTGTTTGCAAAAGCATCAAAGTGTGAATTTGGTTTAGAAGAAATTCTCTACCTGGGTCATAAAATCAGTGCCAAAGGTGTAAGCATGGATGAAGAAAAAGTTAAAGCAATAAGGGAATGGCCAAAACCCAAAACCCTAACTCAACTTAGGGGATTTTTGGGCTTATGTAGTTACTACAGACGATTTCTGAAGAATTTTTCCAAGATAGCATCCCCACTGACAGACTTAACAAAAAGAGGAAATTTTGGATGGAATGAGGCAGCAGAGGAATCTTTTATAGGGCTAAAGGAAAAAATGAGCTCTTGCCTAGTCTTGGCTATTCTAGATTTTACATTACCTTTTGAGTTACAGTGTGATGCTTCAGGAGAAGGAATTGGGGCAGTACTCATGCAAAACAAACACCCTATCGCTTTCGAGAGCCGAAAACTTTCAAGGATAGAAAGGCACTACTCAATCTATGATAAGGAAATGTTGGCTATCATGCATGCATTGGCAAAATTTAGACAATACCTAGTATGTGGAAAGTTCAATATTAAGACAGACCATAATAGCTTAAGGTTCTTTATGAATCAAAAAGACCTCAATGATCATCAACAAAAATGGGTAAGCAAGATCCAAGCCTATAATTTTGATATTGAGTACGTCAAAGGAACTAATAATGTAGTAGTAGATGCCTTATCCCGGCGAGGTCATTTGAACACTCTAACTAGTATCACAAGCGATTGGAAAAATAACATTGTTGCAGAATATGCTAAGGATCCACAAACTAATGAGATCATGGAAGGAAATATACCAAATGATGAATTTAAAATAATTGAAGAACTCATTCTATATAGAGGACGAATACTCCTTGCAACAAACTCCAAGGTTAAAGAAAAGATTATGAGGGAGTACCATGGCATTCCTCTATCAGGACACACAAGGTTCTATAAGACTTACAAAAAGATAAGGGAAAGGTACTCTTGGAAAGGTCAGAAAAAGGACATTATGAAGTATGTCCAAGAATGTATTACATGCCAGAAGAATAAGTCCGAACAAAATTACCCCGCTGGTTTATTACAACCATTACCCATTCCAAATCAAAAGTGGGAAAGCATCTCAATGGATTTCATTACAGGGTTACCAAAAGTGAAAGAAAGAGATTCTATCTTTGTAGTAGTGGATAGGTTGACCAAATATGCACATTTCTTCCCAATATCCATACACTATAAGGCACCACAAATAGCAGAGATATTCTTCAAAGAAATTTTTAGGCTGCATGGATTACCAAAAAATATTATTAGTGATAGGGATAGCAAGTTTCTCAGCCTATTTTGGGAAAGAACTTTTTCGGTTAACAGGAACTGAGCTGACTCCCAGCACAAGTTACCACCCCCCAGACGGATGGACAAACTGAAATTGTAAATAAATGGATAGAAGGATATCTTAGGAACTATGTGACTGGACAACAAAACGCATGGACCAAATGGTTACACTTAGGAGAATACTGCTATAATACCACCCATCACATGTCTATTGGGATGAGTCCATTTAAAGCACTATATGAATATGAGGCCCACCACATTCAGAGATTTGATTACTCAAGAAAGCAAGGTACCAGGAGCCAAGGATTTCATCCAACAAAACATTGATATTATGAAGACTCTAAAAGATAATCTCCACCATGCTCAAAACCAACAAAAGATATATGCTGATCGAAAGCGAGTGGAAAGGATGTTCGAAGTTGGGGATCTGGTATTTTTAAGACTACAGCCCTACAAGAAATCTTCACTTAATGTCAATGGAGCAGAGAAACTAAAGCCACGTTTCTATGGACCATATAGGGTCTTAAGAAGAGTAGGTGAAGTAGCCTATGAAATAGAATTACCCGAGAACAGCAGGATTCATAACATCTTTCATGTATCCAGACTAAAGAAAGTCCTTGGAAAACAAATAAACCCTTGTGTGGAATTGCCACCACTAGACGATGAAGGAAAACTCATCTTGGAACCTGAGGTTATTCTTGATAGGCGTGACAAGAAATTGAGGAACAGGACTATTCCAGAATACTTAGTAAAATGGA
>BSBK01010181.1:382500-537500 GCA_027943335.1 Chamaecyparis obtusa | reverse complement strand
AGAATGGAAGTTTCTACTTTCTCTGGTACTCTAAAGTCTGACAATCTGATTGATTGGATTGGTGAAATTGAAGATTTCTTTGAGCTAGAAGAAATTGATGATCCTCTTCAGGTGAGATTAGCACAAACAAAGTTGAAAGGACATGCTACTCTTTGGTGGAAAGAACTACAAAGAGATAGAGAAGATGAAGGTGAAATAAAGATCAATCGGTGGAGGTTGATGGTGACTAATTTGAAAGCTAAGTTCATACCTTCTGACTATGAACTTGACTTGTTTAAGAAGTTGTAGAATCTGAAATAGAAGGATTTGTCTATTGAAGATTATACCAAAGAGTTCTACAAACTTACTATTCGGTCTAGACACCAAGAGCTTGGTAAGGAAAAGGTAGATCGGTATGTGAATGGTCTAAGATTCAATATTTAGGATGAGCTTGGTATGCTGAAGATTGATTCTATTGAAGATGCTTATCAGTATGCTCTGAAGGTAGAAGATGAATAGAAACCTATGGAACCAAAGAAGAAGACATGTAGAGTTATCTTTAAGGGTACTTGCTATAACTATGGAGAGGAAGGACACCATTATTTTGAGTGTACACTGAAGAAGGTTGACTAAAGAACTACTATGATGAATTAGAACATTATGAATGAACCTAAATCTAAGAACTTGCTACTTCAGCGAACATTGCTCGATACAAAGGAGGAACCTTGTCAGAGGAGTAACTTGTTTAGAACCCGATGCAAGTCTGGAGGTAAACTCTATGATGTTATTGTTGATAGTGGTAGTACTCATAACCTTGTAGCTGAGGACATGGTTTAGAAACTTGGTTTGAATAGAATGAAGCATCCTTGTCCTTATAGGCTTGGTTGGTTACAAGATGTTCATGCTTTGGAAGTAAGAGAATAATGCTTCATTGATGTTTAGATTGGCCGGTATAAGGATATTGTGCTATGTGACATTGTGAAGATGAATAGTTGTGATATAATGCTTGGTAGACCTTGGCAATATGATTGTAGAGCTATGTATGACTATTTCTGGAATGTGTTTACTATTGAGAAGGATGACAGGAAGTTTTCCCTGATGCCTTTGCTAGATACAACACTCGATAGGAGAAGCCTAAGTATTGGTAGCTAAGTTGAGATTGTAGATCTAGAGAAAATGAATGATTAGTTTGGTGAACCAACCTGTATGTTGTCAAGAAAAGACTTGAAGAGACAGAGGAAACTAAAGTGGAAGACTTTGCAAGTAGAGAAGATGGAGGACTTATATGTAAAGAACCAGTTCAGGATTTACGCGCTGAATCTTGGAAGATGATCTTCTCACATATGAACATCTTTTGTAACCTATGGTGTCTAATGTAGGGGCATCCAAGGTTAAGGCAGGGGCATTCTTTGTCCTTGGTGAAACTACATGGGGTGTTTGTATTTTGGCCGGTGTTACTCGGTTGTAGCCTTGACCGATGACCTCAGTCATTGAAGGAAGCTCAGTCACTGAAGGAACTTAGTAATCTCTGTCACATGGTGAAAGTGGTACTTGGTCATGCCTGCAGTGCTCAGTTGACACTGGTGCTCAGCGATGCCTGGCGTGCTCGGTTAATTCACTATTGCTCGGTAGTTCTGGTTTACCAACTGGAGTTCTATGTGATTTGTTGGGCCGACTTGGTGTATTTATTGTTGGTAGCTATTGTTATAGGCTGACATGCTGAATTAAATGTTAGTATACAATTGTAAGCTGACTTGTTTGGCATTTAATTATTTGTTTGGGGAGTTAATGGTTTCATCTAGCCGACTTGTGGCTGATGACTAGTATTTATAAGATGTTTGGGGTAGTTGTTTTGGAGGACTTGGAGGTCACAAATTTAGATGACTTGGAAGACTTAGTGAATCAGATCTGAGGTTCTAAAAGTTGGAGTTGGAAAAGTTGTGGAAAGATCTTGCATGATCTTGTAGATCAGATTGTTATCTGATAGTTGTTTGTAATAGAGCTAGTGGTTTGCACACTTGGAGACAAGGAGATTGCTTGGAGGCTTGTGAGCTCAAGTTTAGATCTGCCTTATAGTTTCCATTAGCTTCTGATTGTCTTCAGAGCTGAGCTAGCTGAGATTGTATTGGATCTATTTGTGTATCTTGTAGAATTTTTTCTATTTGCAATTGGCCCTAACCCAGAAGGCCTTACAGTCGGGCATGTTAATGCAAATTACTTGAAAAAATTGTTGTGTTATCTATTGTGTTGAGTATTCCATTGTGTTTTTTAGTTGGTTGCAAGGTTTGGACTATCCTTAATTGGATCCACCATCCTTGAATGCATAAATATGTTAAATTTGATGTTATTTGATCTAGAATAAATATATGTTTGACATGTTCCATTTGACGTTAAATATGTATACATGTGATGATCTGCACTTTATATGTTTGACACATTTGTTTGATGTTCTACATACATGTGTTTTGATGATTAGATACTTGACCTATGATTTTTTGATTATATTCTTTACATATGCATTAGATGTTATACCTATGTATATGTGTACACATGTGTTTGATGATCATTTTATATGTTTGACATGTTGTTCCATGTGCTATATATATGTATACATGATTTGATGAGTAGATACTTTATGTGCATGTATTTGGCATAAGATACATTTGATGATTTATAATTTTGGTGTTATTTACACATGCATGTAATGTATACATTTGATGATCTATTTTATATATGTTTTACATTTTTTTACCAAATGTGGCATCCATGATAATGTAATGAATCCAAGTAAGGTCAACAAGAAAATAAGATTAATATATCAAGGTCTAATAGTAGGGAATCATTAAACAAATATATAGTAATATTTTTTTCTAAGATAGATGATAAAGATATAAAAAAAAAGTATTGCAATGAACAACAACGAATCATCTCCTTAAGACATATCCTAAGTAAAAAACAATGAAATTTTCATAATACATTGTTGTGCATACATGAATCATATTTAAGATTTTAATAATGAAATACAACTGATTTAGAACCTAATTGAAGATTTGTGATCAAAGATCACTGAGTTTCTGATTAGATATGTAATATGATTAAATCAGTAATATGTTTTCATTGATGTCAACTAGTTTGACATCACTTATTTTGTAAGTTTCTATACCGAAACATCTATAGAAAAGGAGTAAAAGAGATGAAGAACATAAATATCTACATGAGAAATATGTATATGATAGATGAGGATAAAGAATACATTGAGTAACTTGCTGATGAGTCTATGAACTTATGTTATCGACTTGATTATGTTTCATTCATCTATGATGAGGAAAAGAGCTAAAAGACACAAGGCAGTGTGGTCGGTTGATGAAGCATTGCAATATACACCGAGCAGTGTAGTGTATACTGAGCATAGTATAAAATGAGCTTGTGTTCACCAATGCATTTCTTTGTTAACCAAGAAGGAGAAGAGGATTAAATGATTAGTTTAGCCGTTAAGGATTGATGAGCTAGAAAGTACATTGAAATTAGTGATGGAGATAATGTTTGTTATGAAGATCAACGACTAGCATAATTCAAAGAAGATCTAAAGAATGAAATGAAAATGTGTTATTGACACAACTGCCAAGGAAGGTTTAAGTGGCAAAATGGATGAAGGAGAATAAGCGGCAAAATATAATGGAGGAAAAGAAAATGGTTTACTTGTCTATTTAAGAGATTCAAGTTTCATTGTGAAAAAAATACCAGAAGGACTATAGAATTATCGCATGAGCAAGCTTCATGTATGCCTGATCAAATAGGTTAAGGAGAATTGAACTGCAGAGTTTACTGAGCATCATAAAGCTATTACCGAGTGACAGTAAGTCATTGATTATTGTGATACAGAATTGTAATACTGATCAGAGGATTTGATTGAGCATAATATAGATCTGAATATCTGCAATTGAAGTTGTATTGTAATCAAATCAAACTACTGTTACATTTTAGCCATTGTAAATAGAGAAATCTCATAACAAAGTGGACTTGAAAGTCTTATATGTTTCATTCATAGAATGACCATTGTTATCCTATCAACCCTAGAGTGACTGCTGGTTGGATGATAACGGTTGGTCTAAAATCCTCTAACAAGGTCACACCTAACAATGTGTTTGTAACCTTTAACAGGGTTGGGTCTTCACCGACCTCACTTTAGAAGAGTGAACATTTTTGGGTTGCCAGTCCCAGGTGGTTTTTCCCTTCATAGGGTTTCCATGTTAAATATTTTGTGTTATGTGTTCATTGTGGTGATTGTTTCTTATCATACTTTACATATTACATGTTAGATTTGGTTGGTAATGATTAGTTTTTAATTGACTGGTAATGGATAAAAGCACAAACAATAAAGTATTTTATGTTACTGAGCTGGAGAAGTTTAAGGAAATTGTTTTGGATTATACATTTTGATTTGGGACTGTGGATAACTGATTCACCCCCCTCTCAATTATTCTAACAATTGGTATCAGAGCTAATTTTCTTGGAATAGAGTTTTAAGGACTTCAGTACAAAGGTCTCAAAATGTTTAAGAGGGAAGTGCCAAAGCTTAACAATGATAACTTCACAATATGTAAAAGTTGAATGAAGCTGCATGTATCTGGGATTGGGAATTATACCCTAGATATGATGGATAATGGATACCTTGCACCACCCAATGGTCCCTTGACCCTTGATCAATTAAGGGACAGGCATGAACATAATGTTACCATGATGGGATTATTGTTGCCTGTTTAGATGCTGAATTTGAAGATATCAAGGACTGTACTATTGCTAAGAAGATGTGGGATAAACTAGCTCTAATCTATAGTGGTGATGTGAATGTCAAAAGAGCAAGAGTCAAAAGCTTGAGAGGAAGATTCGATGACATGAATATGAAAGAAGGTGAAAACATTGTGCAGTACACAAACAAAATAAAAGAGGTAGTTCATGCTATTAGAGAATCAGATGGAGTTATTGATGAAGATACTATGGTAAGAAAAATTTTGAGAACCCTATTGCCTATCTATGCAATCAGAATATCTACAATTCATGAAAATAGGTCAGCACCTAACAACACACTCACTCTTGATAATATGATTGGAAAGCTTACAACATTTGAACTAAATAATTACAATAATAGTGTTGTACCCAATGTTGAATCTATTAATATGATTTAGAACAACAAAGAAGGGGGGGTGAATTTGTTTTTCTCAGGTCCTGATGTATAAAACAAACTTTAAACTCTTCAAAAAATTAGATCTAATAACCAACATCTACTCGGTCATTATTGATTGCATAACATAAACATACAATAGTGCAGTCCACTTATCCAATAGCATCTAACTTGTAAAACATAGAAATGTTCAAACCAAAACATTCACACAAGTATCAACACTAGGATTTATAGTGGAAACCCAATTTGGGAAAAACCACTTTGTAACATGTTACTATTATGTTCACTCTTCTGAAGTGATCTCGGTGAAAAGCCAACCCTGTCAAAGGTTATAAACACACTGTCAGGTGTGACCCGATTAAAGGATTTAAACCACTCTGTTAAAAGTGCACCTTGTTATAGGACTTACATACACTCCATTAGAATGCAACCTTGTTCAAAGGATTTATACCTATGACTGTTAGGTCAACCTCTGTTAAAAGTATTTTGACTGTTACAATGGTTAGAAAGTAGCAGTAGTATTGATCTGAAAAACATACAACTCACTTTGCAACTATCAGATCCAATTCCGTACACATATGCTGGCTTACTGGCTATGAACCTTTTCCATCTCCACTACTGATCTTCTCAGAACCCTCTTCAAGAAATCACAACACTTCTCCTTTAGCCTTCTCTACTTAGATAGTCAATAACATCAACAATACTTCCAACATCTACTCCTTCCTTACAACCTCTCGCTTAGGTTTCCTTAATACTACCTCTATTAGGTCAATACATCTTTTTCTTCTTAATCTCCTTCGTAGATCTTAGGGTTAGGTTAGATTCATGGAATCCATCCTACATTATGTTCTTCAGTTATCCTTCTAGAAATATCTTGAGTCTCTTAAAATATTTACAATAAAACATTTTACAGTGCATTAAATGCTTTCATACAATCAATAAATAAAGTCAACACATTTTACATAATCCAAGAATTCAACGATGTCGGCTGGAAATCTAAATTCTTCCTCAAATGCAAAATACAAATGCTCAGTCAATACTATGTTCAACTTCTCAGTCTTCTCTAGAAAGCTCGATCACCACATAAACTATTTCCTCAGCTAACACTGCCTTCCTCGGCAATTAACTGGTGTTCGGTCAACACTGATTTTACTCGGTATATACTAGCTCAGTCAACACAAACAACACTCAGCTTAAACTAGATTTCTTCACTTTTGCTAGGTTAAGCCTACCAATTTATTCTTCATTCTTACTTAGATAAACAATACATTATCTTATCATTGTACCACATAATCAAGTACTCGTTGAAGTATCAAGATAACTCAACCTTTCCTTAGGTGCTATTGTTACCAACCTTGCCTATCCCCTTAGCAACACTCAAATAGATATAGTACTTTCTTAAATAGTAATAGTCTTACCAGTTAAGGTTTGACATCAATGACAATATAACAATTTTTTCAATTGCAGTTTCCAACAATCTCCCTCTTTGGCATTGATGGCAACACCATATGAATATCACATGAATTACCAACCAATCCAAAAACTTATCTGTCCATCAAAAAAAATTTATAATATCCTTAGCTTCATTCTCATACAAAATCAATTAGCCATGCTTGACCGTCCACAGAATTTCTCCCACTACCTTGGTCTTCTCATTCTGTGTATTCATCTATGATCATCTCCCTCTTTGACAAAAATGCCAAAGCAGCAACAAAAACATACATCCTATAAATGTAGATATCATCCTTTCAGTTCAGTAACAATATTTCTCCCTCTGTCATCTTGCTTATGACTGGTTCTTGACTTTTTTGTGCTTTTCACAACTCTAGGCTGCTCCTAAAGTGTGACCTTTCTTTGCATCAATTTGTTAGATGTTCTTTGCAACACATTTGATGCAATGCTCCTAGCTTAACTAGGTAGCCTCAGTTAGGGGAAGGACCCCTAATTGACTTCTAAGGTATTCATGAGCTTCTTTAGGTAAAGCCTTAGTGAATATATTTGCTAATTGTTCCTTTGTATTCACATATTCCATGTGAACCTCTTTATCTTGTACCAGTTCTCTCAAGTAATGATACTTGATGGAAATGTGTTTGGTCTTTGTGTGCATCACTGGATTCTTAGAGATGTTGATAGCACTTGTGTTGTCATAGAAGATGACAACTAGTTCATTGATTTCTTCTTTCATGCCTACCAATAATTGCTTTATCCATATCAAATTTGAACAATTCACAGCTGTAGCCACATACTCAGCTTCAATAGTAGATTGGGAAATGCAATTTTGTTTCTTGCTTGTCCAGGAAACTAATTTCTATCCAAGAAAGAAATCTCCACCACTAGTACTCTTTCTGTCATCTACATTTCCTACCCAATTAGCATCTATATACACTCTTAGTTCAAATTTGTCATGCTTCTTGTAGTACAATCCATAGTCAATAGTTCCCTTCAAATATCTCATGATTCTATGAACCGCCATCATGTGAGTTTCCTTAGGATTGGCAGAGAATCTTTCCACAATCCCAATAGCTAATGCAATATCTGATCTTCTATGTACAACATACTATAGCTTTCCAATCATAGATCTATACAAAGTCTGGTTAACTTCTACAACATCATCATTTTTAGACAACTTTTGTCCAGTAGCCATGGGAGTACTTACTGGCCTTGAATCTTCCATACCAAAGCTTTTCAATATCTCATGAACATATTTAGACTAGGTGATGAAAATTCCTTTCTCCATCTGATATACTTGCAAACCAACAAAAAATTTGATCTCCCCAAACATACTCATTTCAAATTTAGTTTGCATTTCATTTGAAAATTTCTTACACAAGGCATCTTGTCCACCAAATATAATATCATCTACAAAAATCTTAGCCAACAAGATTATTTTACCTTCTTCATCTTTCATGTATAGATTGCTCATGTCATTTTTCCTTGAGAATCCAATCTGTATTAGGTAGTTGTGCAATCTCTCATACCATGCTCTGGGAGCTTGCTTCAGTCCATATAATGCTTTATTCAATTTGCAAACCATGTGTCTTCTGTTTGGATCAAAAAATCCTTCTGGCTATTCAATATATACTTCTTCCAATATGCCATTTAAAAATGCAGACTTGACATCCATTTGGTATACCTCTAAATCTTTATAGGCAGCATATGCAAGTAGAGTTCTGACTCCTTCCAATCTTGCTACAGGGGAAAATGTCTCCCCATAATCTATTCTTTCTTATTGTGTGTATCCTTTTCATACCACCCTAGCTTTGTTTCTTGTGATTTGACCATTTTCATTCAACTTATTATGAAATACCCACTTTGTCCCAATGACATTATTATTTTCTAGTCTCGGCACCAGAGTCCAAGTATCATTCTTCTCAATCTAGTCTATCTCTTCATTCATTGCTTTTATCCAATCTTCATTTTCTAATGCCTCCTTTGTTGTCTTAGGCTCAAATTCACATAGTAAACATGTTGGATCTCTTGCCTTACCTCTAGTTTGAATTCCAGTATCTTTATCTCCAATAATCTATTCAGGCTTGTGATGTCTCCTTACATATTGTGCTAGAATAGGTTCTACTCTTCTTTCATTTTAATCATCAGGTTCACCAACAAGATTGTTAGATTTATCTTTTGAATGCTCGGCAACCTCTTCCTAATACTCGACAACTTCTTTCTATTTCTCAACATGTTCTTCTTCTCTCTTAGCATTGTTATCTTGATGCTCGACATTGCCTACCTGAGACTCAGCATCAGGTGCAGGTCTGTCACTTGCCTCTTCTTCCTCTATATACACAATAGATCTATAATCTTCTGGTTCTCTATTACTATCAGCTTCATTTTTCTCTTTTTTGATCTATACTCAGTTAAGAGTATAAACGATTGTACTCACAACTTCTTTCCAATACTTCTGTGAAACATTCTTTTCAATCATTAATGTCCTTGCATAGTCCAAGATAGTTCTATTCCTTCTCTCTGCTATACCATTCTGTGGAGGATTTCTAGGTGCAGACATCTATCTTTTGATCCCTCTATCATTGCAAAATAGATTAAATTCATTAGATGTAAATTCTCCACCTCGGTTAGATCTCAGACACTTCAGGTTCTTACTTGTCTCTTTTTCAACCTTAGCCACATACCACTTAAAAATTGAAAAGCATCAAATTTTTCCTTCTTTGACTTATTCAGAACCATTTCTGACTTAAAAGAAGATTCAATATTACCAACAGTGAAGTTATCATAGTTAGAAAGTTCAAAAGCAGTAAGCTTGCCAACCAAACTTTGTAAAGTAAGAGCATTAGGAGAGTTACATCTAGATTCTTGAATTGTAGAAATTTTTATTGCATAGATAGGATGCAGAGTTCTCAATACTTTTCCTATTACAATTTCATCCTCAATAGTTCCATTTGCTCCTCTAATAGAATTTACAACTTCTTTTATTCTACCACAATATTGTGCAATATTCTCACCTTCTTGCATTCTCATTTCATCAAATTTACCTCTTAGGCTCTTGGCTTTTTCTCTCAACACATTTATGTCACCACCATAAATGTTTGCAAGGGTGTACCACATTTTTTTTGCAATACTACAGTCTTTGATGTCTTCAAATTCTAGATAACTTAGGGCAGACACAATCTCCAACATTGCTTGTTTGTGCTCTTGTTTACCTTTGATTTCCTCGGTAGTTAGAGGTGCAATAGGTGTGACATAGTCATGCTCAATGTAATACTTTGCAAAATCACCAATACCAGTCAGATGTAGCTTCATCAAGCTTTGCCATGTAGGAAAGTTTTCCTTATTTAGCTTTGGTACCTCCTTATACATCTTGATCATTTGCTTCAAGTACCTTCAAAATTGTTCTCTGTAAACACCAACAACTTTGATACCAATTGTTAAGATGATTTAGAACAACATACAGGGGGGGTGAATCAGTTGTTCTTAGGTCCTCATGTATAAAACAAACTTCAAACTCTTCAATAAATCAGATCTAATAACCAACACCTACTCGGTCATTACTGATTGCATAACAGAAACATACAAAAGTGCAGTCGACTTATCCAATAGCATCTAACTTGTAAAACATAGAAATGTTCAAACCAAAACATTCACACAAGTATCAACACCAGGATTTATAGTTGAAACCCAATTTGGAAAAAACCACTTTGTAACATGTTACTATTATGTTCACTCTTCTAAAGTGAGCTCGATGAAAAGCCAACCCTGTCAAAGGTTACAAACACATTGTCAGGTGTGACCCGGTTAAAGGATTTAAACCACTCTGTTAAAAGTGCACCTTGTTATAGGACTTACATACACTCCATTAGAATGCAACCTTGTTCAAAGGATTTATACCTATGACTGTTAGGTCAACTTATGTTAAAAGGATTTTGACTATTACAATGGTTAGAAAGTAGCATTAGTATTGATATGAAAAACATACAACTCACTTTGCAAATATCAGATCCAATTCCGTACACATATGTTGGCTTACTGACTATGAACCTTTTCCATCTCCATTACTGATCTTCTCAGAACCCTCTTCAAGCAATCACAACACTTCTCATTCAGCCTTCTCTACTTAGACAGTCAATAACATCAACAATACTTCCAGCATCTACTCCTTCCTTACAACCTCTCACTTAGGTTTCCTTAATACTACCTCTATTAGGTCAATACATCTTTTGCTTCTTAATCTCCTTCTTAGATCTTACAGTTAGGTCAGATTCATTGAATCCATCCTACATTATGTTCTTCATCTATCCTTCTAATAATATCTCAAGTCTCTTAAAAGATTTACAATAAAACATTTTACAGTGCATTAAATGTTTTCATACAATCAATAAATAAAGTCAACACATTTTACATAATCCAAGAACTCAATGATGTCGACTAGAAATCTGAATTCTTCCTCAAATGCAAAATATTGACACTCGGTCAATACTGTGTTCAACTTATTAGTCTTCTCTAGAAAGCTTGGTCACCACATAAACTGCTTCCTCAGCTAACACTGTCTTCCTCGGCAATTAATTGGTGTTCGGTCAACACTGATTTTTACTCAGCATATACTAGCTTGGTTGACACAAACAACACTCAGCTTAAACTAGTTTTCTTCACTTTTTCTCGGTTAAGCCTACCAGTTTAGTCTTCATTATTACTTAGATAAACAATACATTATCTTATCATTGTGCCACATAATCAAGTACTCATTGAAGTATCAAGATAACTCAACCTTTCCTTAGGTGTTGTTGTTACCAACCTTGCCTATTGCCTTAGCAACACTCAAATACATATAGTAATTTCTTAAATAGCAATAATATTACTAGTTAAGGTTTGACATCAATGACAATACAACAATTTCTTCAATTGCAGTTTCCAATAGAATCCGCTTTCATGACTTCTTTGAAGATTGGTAAGTCTAGTAGCAGAAATAATAATGATGACAGTGATAACAATACTGATGATGAGCTTGATGAACTTGAAGCTCTTATGGCTAGAAGGTTACCTAAATAAAAAGGAAGGTATAGAGACAAGTTACCTTTAGCTTGCTTTAACTATAAAGAAGTTGGCCACATTGCTACTAGATGTCCACACAAGAAAGATGATGATAGAACCAAGGACCCATCTGAAGGAAGCTATGGAAGAAGATACAACAGAGAATACTGACACTACAATAGAGATAACTGAGACAAGAATGAAAAAGGCAAGAAGGTTTGCTACATTGCTGAGGAAGAAGTGATGCAGGAGAATCCTGGGTGTAAGAGCAATCTTGCATCACCCAAAAAAAAATATTTCTATTTTTATTTTCAATAAGGGCTATTTTGTGCAGAGCTGCTATTTATGGAAAGTTACTATTTTTGGTAATTTTTGTATGTGCTCAGAATGGTCTGATTTCTTTCTTGGAGGTTCATTTTGGTCATATAAGTCTGCCAGTAAAGTTTCATTTCCAGATCAAGTGTATGTTGGAAGATATTGAAGATTTTCGGTATTGGCAGCAAGGTACAGAAACTTTGAACTCAGTTTTGAAGGCTTTAGAGGCCCCGAATGAGGTCAAAAATTTGGGTGACAGGCACTTGCGCGGGTCAAGCTTGTAGAGCACTTCGTGGCATTTCTGAAATGGGGTTATAATAGCCGATCGGGTCAACTGGTGATGACTTATGGTCTTCGAAAGTTGGGCCACCCGAAATGGTGGAAAATAATTTTCTTCAAAATTTCTGTTCGGGTTTCAAAGGTTATCTTGAGCCGACTATGATGTAATAAAATGTAAAATAAAATAATTCTATGTTGGTCGGCCTTATTGGCTAAAATTCTGTAACCTTCCCAGGTGGTGGGGAATTGCCTATATAAGGAAGGCTGTATTATTGTCTTAAGCAGTTCAGAATAGTTCTGGGTAGTAGATGTCGGTTTGAGGCTTTGTCCTACAGAATATTGTAAGGAATGCCCATGTGGCTTTGCATATTGTAATTCTGAAAGTTTGTAATTCCACATTTGTGGAGATAATAAGAAGCCAATTTTCTGTTCTTGCATATTATTGTTGTTGTTTCTCTATTTCTGTTATGTGTTTGTGGTATTAAGGGGAGCACCCTTCATCAAGTGGTATCAGAGCAGGAGTTCTTGAGTGTGTAAACAGATCACCGACTGTGAGGCAGTTTGCACCAGGACCGTGGCTAGGGTTTCAGCGCACATCGTGAAAATGCCTCCATGAAGGGAATGTGGCAGAAGAGCTGGTGTTGTGACACATGAGGTTAGAGAGCTGCAGAGACAAGTGCGAGCATTGCAAGAAGAGATTCATAGGGGAATGAATCTTAATGTCAGAGATGAAAGTGAGGATGAAGCCGAAGAAGAATATCAAGAAGGAGAAGCTGAAATTGTGAACCAGGAGGAAGAAAGACTTTTTCGGGCGATTTCCAAGATTGGGAAAAGACCTAAGATCGAGGTTCCCATGTTTTCTAGAAATCTTAACCCAGAGGAATTGATCGACTGGATCAATGAATGTGAGGAATATTTTGAGTATGAAGATGTTGAGGATCCTGATAGGGTCAAATTTGCGAAGGCCAGACTGAAAGGTCATGCGAAGATATGGTGGCAAGAGATTCAGTTGGAGTGAAATAGTAGGGGAAAGGAGAAAATCATGAGATGGGATCAGATGGTGAATAAATTGAAGTGACAGTTCATTCCTATTGATTATGAGCTTGACCTACTAAAGAAAATACAGAGTTTGAAGCAAGCAGGAAGATCTGTTCAAGAGTATACAGAGGAGTTCTATCGACTTCTCATCAGAATAGGCCATGCAGAAGCTGATAAGGAGAAATTTGCCCGATATGTTAATGGGTTAAGGCCAAGCATTCAGGAGGAGCTGAATCTGGTTCGAATGAACAGTATTGAAGAGGCATACCAGTTTGCCCTAAAAGTAGAGGAAAAGCTGAACAAGAAGTTTGAGAGAAAACAAAACGGAAGAGGTCGCGGTGGACGGTCATATGGTGGCCGAAATGAAGATCTGAAAAAGAAGGATGAGGCCAGTAGCAGTCAGAATCAGTGTGGAAATAATTTCAATCACTTCCAGGATCAGAATAATAGAGATCAAAGAGGATGAGGAAGAGGACAAGGATCTGGAAGGGGAGGCTTTCGTGGAACATGTTTTCACTGTGGAGAAGAAGGTCATAGGGCATTTGAATGTCCTCAGCACCAAGGCAGAACAGACAGAAGAAATGAAGGCCAGGCCAGAGTTGCACATGTAGATGAAGATGCCAGATCATCAAATTCTGAAGATGCTGAAAGAGGAGAAACGTTGATTAATAGAAGAGTCCTGTTGAGTGGTGAGAATGAACCTGAGCAAAGGAGGAGCCTGTTTCACACCAGGAGCAAGTGTGAAGGTAAATGTTGTGATGTGATCATTGATAGTGGAAGCACTGACAATTTGGTGTTAGAAGAGATGGTGACAAAGTTGAAGCTCAAGAGACAGAAACACCCACATCCATATCAGATTGACTGGGTACAGGATGACCACAAGGTCATGGTCAATGAACAATGCCTAGTGAAGTTCAAGATTGGTGAATACCAAGATGAGGTATTGTGTGATATCATATCTATGGATGCATGTCATATGTTTTTGGGTAGACCATGGCAGTTTGATAGATGTGCTATACACGATGGTCGTGCGAATACCTATTCCCTGACAAAGGATGGAGTGCGACATAAGCTAAAGCCATTGGAGGAGACCGAAGAAAAGGTATGTGCTAATGCAAGAATAACATTTGTTGATGGAAGAAAATTCCTATATGGTATGAGACATGAGCACGTGTGTTTTGCTTTAATTCCAAAAGTTGGTAAAGAAGAAGCAGAGGATGTACTTGTAGAGGTTGCAGATTTGTTGAATGAGTTTCAGGATATTGTATCTGATAATGTACCTGATGGATTACCACCGGTAAGGAAGATCAGTCATCAGATGGATTTGATTCCAGGAGCCAGTTTTCCAAACAAGGCAGCACATAGAATGACACCAGCAGAAAGTGAAGAGTTGAACAGACAAGTACATGAACTATTACAGAAAGGATTGATCCGTGAGAGCTTGAGTCCCTGTGCTGTACCAGCGGTATTAGCACCAAAGAAGAATGGAGAATGGAGGATGTGTACAGATTCCAGAGCAATAAACAAGATTACAATCAAGTATAGGTTTCCATTGCCACGAATGGATGATATTATGGATTGTTTGAGTGGAGCTATGTATTTCTCAAAGATAGATCTGAAGAGTGGATATCACCAGATTCAGATCAGAGAAGGAGATGAATGGAAGACTGCCTTCAAGATAAAGGAAGGACTATATGAGTGGTTAGTCATGCCTTTTGGGCTAACCAATGAACCGAGCACTTTCATGCGGCTCATGAATGAGGTTCTGAAAGAATTTTTGGGTAAGTTTGTCATTGTTTACCTAGATGATATTTTGATTTTTAGCAAGACATTGGAGGAACATATGATGCATATTCGTATGGTGTTTGAGAAGTTGAGAGATGAAAAATTGTTGATTAATTTGAAGAAGTGCAGTTTTGTGAAGAAAGAGTTAGTGTATTTGGGATTTGTAGTCTCAGCAGAAGGTCTAAAAATGGACCCAGAGAAGGTACAGGCTATCCTAGAATGGCCTACTCTAAGGAGTGCTACTGAGGTAAGATCTTTTCATGGTCTAGCTAGTTTTTACAGAAAGTTTATCAAAAAATTTAGTAGTATTTGTGGCCCCTTGACTGAGACAATGAGAGGGGATAGAAAAGAGTTTAAGTGGACTAAAAGAGCAGAAAAGAGTTTTCAATTATTGAAACAAAAAGTTACAGAACAAAATGGTTTTAGCACTTCCAGATTTTAATAAGGTGTTTCAAGTAGATTGTGATGCTAGTGGTACTGCAATAGGAGCTGTTATGAGCCAAGAAGGTAAACCTGTTGCGTATTTCAGTGAGAAGTTAAATGATGCCAAGAGGAAATATTCTGTTTATGATAAAAAATTTTATGCTATAGTTCAGGCATTAAAGAAGTGGAGACATTATCTGCTTCCTAAGGAGTTTGTTTTGTATACTGATCATCAAGCTTTGCAATATTTGAATAGTCAAGGAAAGCTGAATCAGAGGCATTTGAAATGGGTTGAGTTTTTGCAGAGTTATACATTTGTTTTGAAACACAGAAGTGGAAAGTCTAACAGGGTTGCAGATGCTCTTAGCAAAAGGCAACTATTACTGATAGAGATGCAGATTGAGGTGGTTGGGTTCAAGGAACTCAAGAATTTGTATCCAGAAGATCTTGATTTTGGTGAAGCTTGGAAAGCTTGTACATAACCTGTTACTTTAGACAGGATGAAATGGTTGGATTTCATCATCCAGGATGATATGCTATTCAGAGGGAGTCAGTTGTGCATTCCACAAAGTTCTATGAGGGAAAATCTCATCAAGGAGAAGCATAGCGAAGGATTGGCTGGACATTTTGGTCGTGACAAAACCCTTGGTTTGGTTAGTGAGAATTATTATTGGCCACAGTTGCAGCAAGATGTGAAGAAGTTTGTACAGAGTTGCAGAGTATGTCAGATGGCGAAAGGAGTGAAGTAGAATATAGGGTTGTATCAGCCATTACCTGTACCAGAGAATCCTTGGGAGGATATCAGCATGGACTTTATTCTTGGTTTACCGAGGACTCAGCGGGGACATGATTCAATTTTTGTGGTGGTTGACAGATTTTAAAAGATGGCACATTTCATTCCCTGCAAGAAGACTAATGATGTTGTTCATGTAGCAGAATTATTTTTCAGAGAAGTGGTGAGACTACATGGTTTGCCAAAGACCATAATTTCAGATCGAGATACTAAGTTTGTTGGATATTTTTGGCGAACATTGTGGAAGAAGTTGAAGACAGATTTGAAGTTCAGTTCATCACATCATCCACAGACTGATGGACAGACCGAGGTGGTGAATAGGAGTTTGGAAAATTTGCTGAGATGTTTGGTTGGAGATAAGCCAACAGGATGGGATTTGATTTTACCACAAGCAGAATTTGCATACAATAATTCTATCAATAGGAGCACTGGTAAATCACCATTCTAGATTGTATATGGAAGTAGTCCAAGAAATGCATCTGAATTGAGAAAGATAGATAAAGGAGAAATAAGTAGTGCTGAAGCTGAAGATTTTGCAGAACACTTGAAGAACATCCATGAGGAGGTGAGGAAGCATATTACCAAGATGAATGTGCAGTATAAGACTAAGGTAGATGAGAAAAGGAGGCATAAAGAATTTCAGGTTGGTGATGAAGTCATGGTTCATTTGCGGAAGGAGCGGTTTCCAGTTGGTACATATAACAAGCTGAAAATGAAGAAGTTTGGACCCTGTAGGATACTGAAGAAACATGATTCAGGAAATGCATATGAGGTAGAATTACCTACTGAGCTAAATATTTCACCAGTGTTTAACATTTCAGATCTGACAGAGTATCATGAAGGAGGTGTTGAAGATGAGATCACAGCAGCACAGTGGAGTATTCCAGCAACTAGTTTAGACACTAAGGAGATTGAAGACATACTGGACAGTCATGTTGGCAGAAGCACAAGGAATAGGACATATGAAGAATATTTGGTCAAATGGAAAGGATGACCTGTTGAAGATTCATCATGGCTAACAAAGGAGGAGGTTAACCGTCTTGTTTTCCTCTGCACACCTAAGTCGTGACAGGGTCACTTCTCAAATTACCCCAGGTGTCTGATGCAGGAGCATCCTGGGTGTAAGAGCAATCTTGCATCACCCAAAAAAAAATATTTCTATTTTTATTTTCAATAAGGGCTATTTTGTGCAGAGCTGCTATTTATGGAAAGTTACTATTTTTGGTAATTTTTGTATGTGCTCAGAATGATCTGATTTCTTTCTTGGAGGTTCATTTTGGTCATATAAGTCTGCCAGTAAAGTTTCATTTCCAAATCAAGTGTATGTTGGAAGATATTGAAGATTTTCGGTATTGGCAGCAGGGTACAAAAACTTTGAACTCAATTTTGAAGGCTTTAGAGGCCCCGGATGAGGTCAAAAATTTGGGTGGCAGGCTCTTGCGCAGGTCAAGCCTGTAGAGCACTTCGTGGCATTTTCAAAATGGGGTTATAATAGCCGATCGGGTCAACTAGTGATGACTTATGGTCTTCGGAAGTTGGGCCACCCGAAATGGCGGAAAACAATTTTCTTCAAAATTTTTGTTCGGGTTTCAAAGGTTATCTTGAGCCGACTATGATGTAATAAAATGTAAAATAAAATAATTCTATGTTGGTCGGCCTTATTGGCTAAAATTTTGGAACCTTCCCAGGCGGTGGGGAATTGCCTATATAAGGAAGGCTGTATTATTGTCTTAAGCAGTTCAGAATAGTTCTGGGTAGTAGATCTGGGTTTGAGGCTTTGTCCTATAGAATATTGTAAGGAATGCCCATGTGGCTTTGCATATTGTAATTCTGAAAGTTTGTAATTTCACATTTGTGGAGATAATAAGAAGCCAATTTTCTGTTCTTGCATATTATTGTTGTTGTTTCTCTATTTCTGTTATGTGTTTGTGGTATTAAGGGGAGCACCCTTCATCAAGAAGATATCACTGATACCGACATTGTTGATGATGCAGAGGTAATATTTGTGGCAATGAAGGATGATTCAGAAGAAGATGAAAGGTATGTAGAGACAATATTGTTGGCAATTTGGCTGAGTTGATTACATGGACGTTGTCATTATGGAAACATATGATCCACATGAAGATCGCACAAGTCAGAGAGCAAGTATGACAAAGTGCATTGAAAATTTGTCTAAGTGTGAGACAGTGTTTTACCAGTGAACCTGGATACAATTTTTGTTTGTGACATTCACTAGAGTAAGTTCAGTGCTTGCGCACTTGAACATAGACTCTATGATGACTATTGATCACCCATTTCAGAGCACAATTGAGTATGATATGTACGGAAGAAGATATGACAGTTTTACCAAAGACAGTGTGAAGCCGACATGACAGAATATGAAGATAGAACTAGTAAAGAGTTAAGGGATTATTTTGTTTATCAAAATAATGACTTAACAATATAAAGGTAAGACATCCTAGATGTTAAATCTTGGATAAAGCTATTGGTATAAATGTAAATGTAATTGTAATTGTAATTGTAAAGTGAAGTAATTGTAGCAAGCAGAAAGAAAAGTATTTGTAATAGTATGATGCGAAGTATATGAAGCATATGTAATAGCGATAGTGAAAGAGTAGTGAAGTGATATTGATGCAAGCATTATAAGGTTATGTACCTTAACCTATTTTGTAATTAGTGTATACTGTACATTACTTGTTTGGGTAGTGGGCTCATCTGGTAATCACATTTTGTACTACAACTCCTAACAGGGTTGAGGCTTCTAACAAGGCCTATAGTCCCTTAACTAGGACTGATACACTATATGCTTGTAATACACTCCTAACAGGGTCAACATCCTTAATAGGATACTTTTGATTAGTGGATCTTTGTGGGTACCATCCCCACCAAGGTTTTCCCTTAGCCAGGGTTTACTCGAGAACAAATAATGTGTTATGAGTTCTTTATTGTTATGCATGTTGTTTAGCTTCTTATGTTATGCATGTATAAAGATAATCTATTATATCCATAATTGGGAAAAAGATAAAGTTTGTAGAATACTGATTCACCCCCCCCTCTCAATATTCCCTATTTCTAACAATTGGTATTAGAGCTTAGGTACTCTGAAAAGAATCATTCAAGGAAAGCCTAGCAGTTTGAGTAAGATCTCTATGGATATGGATCAACTACAGAAGAATCTTGAAGAAGCTCTTGAAAAGATTGACTTGCTTACTATTGAAAAGGATACTTTGAAAAGGAAGTATGATGATGCAAAGAACCTCATTGAGAAACTAAAAAACAAATTGGAAGATCTGAGATCTGAAAAGGAATCCGAAGTTTTTATTGAAGATTGTGATGACAATTTGGAAAAAGAAAAAGAAATCCTTAAGCATGAATTGAAGATAGAAAATTTGAAGCTTAGTTTGAAAGATGGAAATGGAAAGAATGAAGCAAATCTGAAATCTGAGAATGAAAGTCTAAAGACTGAAAATGAAGGACTAAAATCTAAACTTTCTAAAGTAACATTTGAACTTCAGAAAGTCAATTTGTAGTATGATAAACTTGAGAAATACAATAAGATTGTGAAAGGTGAACTGACTCAATCCAAACAACAACTTGAAAGGCTATATTCAACTAGTGAGAAGATTGATGAACAAATATCTTATTAGAAACCATTCTATGATAAGACTGGTCTTGGATTCAACACTTTCAAAGCAAATGTTGAATGCAAGGAACCAGATTTGAAGATATCTAAAAGCATGGATGAGAAGAAGCCTGATGAGATCAAAAAATATGAAGATACACCTAAAGAAGAAGAATCACTGAAGCAAGAGGAATCACCCAAAGGTATGCAAAGAGAATTCAAACGTAGATGTTTTTCTTGTAATACTATTGGTCATAGGAAGAGAGATTGCACAGGTAAACAATTTAAACCTCTTAATGGTTATTGTTACAATTGTCATGGTTTTGGACATAGAGATATTGATTGTAGGAAACCTAAATTTATTGAGAATAATGATGGTAGTAGAATGTCTAGGAATACTAACAATGCAAATAGGAAACCTACTGAAGACATGAATAGAAGAAGTGGAATAGTATGTTATAGATGCAACAAGGTTGGATACATTGCTAGAAACTGCAGATCATAAATCAATCAACCTGGACCAAGATATGGAAACAATGGAATTGTTTGTCAGATATGCAATAAGATTGGACATACAACAAGGTTTTGCAGAATGAACAATAGAGTTTTTCATCCTAATCCTAACCCCAAGAATCATGAAAGAAGAAATGAAGATGGAAGTAACAAAGGATGCTATAGTAATTCAGATGAAGTGAAGTTTATCTAAAGCACAGATCAAGGAGACATATTCAACATTGAAGGTAATCAAAAAGGTGAAGTATTGAAAGGTAAGAATGAATTTTTACCTGACCTATCTCAAAGTACTTAATTCATGTTAATTGCAGTAAAATAGGAACTTAGATTTAGTATAGAAGTAGATATATGATGAATTGACTCTTGCATAGTTAATGCAAGGTAGATTATGATGTTCTAATGCTATGGTTAAGAGCACAAAGAAAAATATTATGTTTTGCGAGATCACAAGAAGTTTTAAGTTTTGCAGGTTAGCAGAGACAACTTTTTGGAAAGAAGTGCCAAAAGAATTGAATGCGATGTCAGATCTAAGTGACATTGAATTAATAAAAGGTTATGATTAGTATTATTTGATCATCAAAGCAAATTCAAGTGTCAAGGAGATCAAAGAGCAGTGATAGAAAGCATTTTGCCAGGATTTGGAGAATAATTTTGTGCCGAATCTACGCAAGCCCTAAAATCATGAAATTGAGGTATTTTACTTGACAAATCTTTGAATCAGTAAAGGCATTTGAAGAAATCATGGATGTTTCCTTAATACACAATGTAAGAGATAAGAATAGACCTAAATTGAAATGGGAACCAGTAGAACCCTTGGAAAAAGACCCTAGGTTTGCACTATCATCTGTACCAAACGGAGTTTTATATTTAGAGAATGTCAGAAGTTACCTTGGATGCAAACTAGAGACAATAAATGATAGTGATTTCATAGATGAATATCAGAATATTTACAATCAGGATATGACACTGAAACAAGGTTTTGAATACTTGCAACATAATGAAATTGTCAAATATGGATTACAATATGAATTTGATAATGAAGAATGCACTAAGATTATTTTGAGAAAAATTCATAATGGAAAGTTTTGGATAGAAGATAGAGTGATAGATATTACAGCTGATTTGATTCATGAAGTCACTGGATTATCTAAGACTGGAGCTATTCCTTTTAATGAGAAAAATATGAGGAAAATATTTATTAACAACACTAATTCATCTTATAATGGTAGAGGAATTGTGATTAGCAAGACTAAACAAGATGATGTGAGATACATATGCAAGATCCTAACTACTAAGTTTTGTGCTAACTCAAGAGAAGATGACATGGCAGCTAGAATGGTACATGCAGCCTATCTTATATGTGTTGACAGGGTACCATTTGATATGTGTGAAATTCTTAGAATTCAATTGTTTGAGAACTTGGAGAAGATCAAGAAAACTAAGTATACACAGTTTAGGTTCTCATCCTTAATCACATACATGTTCTTTCATCTTTTGATGAGATTTCCTTACACCATAGGAAATGATTGGAATGATGGACAAACTACAATGGAAAGGATTAATGTAGTATACAGAAGGCATGTTATTGATAGTGTTACTGAGAGTGCAGTACTTGTTATTATGACATTTCAAAATATTGTGTCTAGCAAATCAAAGATCCCTAAGTCTCTTGTTGAAAAATATAAAGATGATATATGTTTTTATGGTGAATACTGACCTTACCTATATTGAAGCAGTAGAGCCTAGAATAGAGTTGATGGACCCTCTTGGCTATGAAATATCTAAGGTAGAAATTGAAGAGTATGTTAGCAGTCTACTGAAGTGTAATTTGGACACTTAGTGTAACAGGTTTGGAACCTTTGAGGAGAACTTCAACTCTGCAAAGATTCTAATTGAAGAGAAGCAGTCTAAGAAGAGAGTTGAGAGAACCATTAAGAAAATGTTAAAGATATAGGAATGATAGAGAGAGAGTTTTTGGTAGCAAAGCAAATAGTAGCAGCAATTAGAGAGAGTGGACAAAAGGAAGTTTTGTCTATCCCTCCTTTATCATCAATTGCAGTGCCACAAGAAGAACCACAAGTGAAGGTGAAAGTGGAAGTACCTGAGAAGGACATAGAAGCAAAGATGTCTACTAGATCCACTTCCTCTACACCTAGCAAAAGAGTTAAGGAGAGTGCCACTGGACCAGGAAAGAGACATAAAAATCTAGTGCAACCTATTCCAAGAAAGATTGTAGAAGTTAAAGATGATGTCACAACTAAGAAGAAAGATTGGAAACCAAAAGTTGAAAAGCTTAATGAGTAGATTATTAATAATGGTGACTTTGCAAGAATGAACAAATATTATGATCTTTATGATTATACTGATAGACTTAATTTGGAGAATGTAGTTATGAAGCATATGATCTTGAATGGCAAGAAATTTAATGTTATTCAAGAACAGATATCTGATGATCTTTATAACAAATGTCTGAATAGGAAGAAGAGAGCATCAGAGAAAGAGATAGCTATCAAAGAAAAGCTTGTGAGGAAGCTTTGTGAAATTAGAGATGAAGCTCATTTCAATCATATCATGAAAGCCCTAAGCACCCATCTTAGAACCAAAAGGAGAATAATTTATATTATGGGAGGAAGGTATGAAGAAGTAAATTCTGAGACAATACAGGCAATTATCAAGGTTATGGAAGAATATTTTGGAGAATCATCAGTTCAACAGAGCTAGCAGGTGAGAAATTACAAGAGGAAATTCCCTCTTCTCCAACTATTAATATTGAAGATGAAACAATGAATGTAGAAGGTACATAAATCACCTTGGATACTAATGAAAATGTATTCAAGAATTTGGAGAACATTGTTGACAATTCGGCCTTTGAGGAATAGGAAGCTACAAAAGAAGAAGAGATGACAGAGACCACTGTTGTGGAACCACTAGTCATAGAAGAAAAAATTCTCATTCCCACCAAAGAAGATATCAGTCTTACTCCTGAGACTAGAAAGAAGACTCAAATTGGATCTATGATTGAGCATTTGGGAAAAGAAGTAGATGATGATGATCAGTTGGAACTGATTACATCCTTGAACAAAATAATTGGTAAGAATAAGAAGGTGAAGAGTCTTGAAGGGTGTCTGAAGGAACTAACTAAGAAGTTACAAAGTACTGTGACTACACAAATTTTAGAAGTAGACCCTATGGAGAAGGCAAAGAAGGCAATGAGCACCTTTGATAATGAATTCACAAACCTAGCTGATATTGCAAAAGTAAAAGCACAAGCAGACTATGAGGCTAGAATGCTTTTGAACATCAGTCAGTACATCAACAATGATATCAACACTCTTGATATCTGTATCAAGGATTTGAGGAAGCACTTGGAAATAGGAAAATCATTGTACATATAGTGTACAAAATAAGAGACTTTGACAGTTGAGGAAGATCAGAAGATAAAGTTGAAGGAAGCAGAGATTCTAAATGAAACAAACCTTCTGTCTAACCCCAATGTGAAGGTCTATAATGTTGAAAAGAAAGTTAGAAAACTATATGATGAAATCAGAGTTGTACAAGATGAGAAAGACAAGAATTTGAGAAGATATACTCTTTTGAGAGAGCTTGTTTCTATGAAGTTGAGCATAATTGAAGAACAATTGGAAGAATGTCTTTCAGCAAAGACATCTTTTAGAAATTTAACTTTGAAAACCTCCAAGCATGTCAGATTACTTCTTATGGACTGAGTGCACTACTTAATGTCACTGATTCCATTAAGAAATCATGGGAGAAGGAGATAGAAGCCATGAAGATAGATTTTGTAGATTGTGTTTCAAGCCTACCAGCTTTGCAATAAATAAATTGAGGTATAACTTTTTGTGATACAATTTTGTGACCCTCCCTATCTTATTTTGTCATTGTTATCAAAGGGGGAGAGATATATAGAAGAAAATTGATAGTATATGATAAGGGTTATTACTCTTAGGGGGAGTACTATATTAGAGGAAATAATTTTTGAGGAGTTATAAGGATAGTATGTATTTTATACTATGGCCACAGTTTTGAACAATTTTGAGATTTTGAGTTGTACACTTAGCCAATTTTCTCATATGTTGCCACCAATGACAAAGGGGGAGATTGTTGGAAATTTGGCTGAGTTGATTACATAAATGTTGTCATTATGGAAACATATGATCCACATTAAGATCACACAAGTCAGAGAGCAAGTATGACAGAGTGCATTGCAAATTTGTCTAAGTGTGAGACAGTGTTTTACCAGTGAACCTGGACACAGTTTTTGTTTGCGATGTTGATTGGAGTAAGTTCAGTGCTTGCACACTTGAACATAGACTCTATGATGAGTATTGATCACCCATCTAAGAGTGCAAGTTAGTACGACATGTACGAAAGAAGTTATGACAATTTTACTGAAGATAGTGTGAAGCCGACAGGACAGAATATGAAGACAGAACTAGTAAAGAGTTAAGGGATTATTTTGTTTATCAAAATAATGACTTAACAATATAAAGGGATGAAATCCTAGATGTTAAATCTTGGATAAAGCTATTGTTATAAATGTAAATGTAATTGTAATTGTAAAGTGAAGTAATTGTAGCAAGAAGCAAGAAAAGTATTTGTAATAGTATGATGCGAAGTATATGAAGCATATGTAATAGCGATAGTGAAAGAGCAGTGAAGTGATATTGATGCAAGAATTATAAGGTTATGTACCTTAACCTATTTTGTAATCAGTGTATACTGTACATTACTTGTTTAGGTAGTGGGCTCATCTAGTAATCACATTTTGTACTACAACTCCTAACAGGGTTGAGGCTTCTAACAAGGCCTATAGTCCCTTAACCAGGACTGATACACTATATGCTTGTAATAGACTCCTAACAGGGTCAACATCCTTAACATGATACTTTTGATTAGTGGATCTTTGTGGGTACCATCCCCACTAGGGTTTTCCCTTGGCCAGGGTTTCCTTGAGAACAAATAATGTGTTATGAGTTCTTTATTGTTATGCATGTTGTTTAGCTTCTTATGTTATGCATGTATAAAGATAATCTGTTATATCCATAATTGGGCAAAAGATAAAGTTTGTAGAATACTGATTCACCCCCCCCCCCCCCCTCTCAGTATTCCCTATGTCTAACAAACACTTATCTCTAAGGTTAATAAGAATGATATATGGATTATAGATAATGGTTGTACACATCATATGACTGGTGATGAAGAAAAAATTGATTATCTTGAAGAATACAATGGAGGATCTGTAAGAATGGGAAATGATGCATCCTGTATGGTAAGAGGTAAAGGATCCGTGATGATAAATAATAGATTAAAATGTGAAAATGCTTATTGGGTAAGAGGATTGAACTATAACTTGCTAAGTGTGGCACAACTGAACAATTCAGGCCATCGAGTTGCTTTTGAGAGCAAAAAGGTGAAAATATTTGATGATGGAGGAAGACTTGTTGGAACTGGTACACAATCCAGAGGTAATATATTTTAGCTTGATAATGATCAGTCTTCTTGTCTATCGATGAAAGATGAAGATGCATGGTTGTGGCATAAGAGGTTATGTCATGTGAATTTTGATAACATGATTAAGATGAGTAAAAAGAAAAGAGTTAGAGGTCTGCCTAACTTGTCAAAGCCGGATCATGTTATGTGTCATGAATGTCAGAAAGGTAAGATGACTAAGTCTAATTTTAAAAGAAAATATTACTCAACAAATAAGATACTTGAGTTGGTTCATATCGACCTATGTGGTCCGATGAGAACTCAGAGTTATTACGGAGACATATACTTTATTCTTTTTGTTGATGATTATACAAGGTTAATGACTGTCATGTTCTTAAAAGAAAAATTTGAGGCATTCAAGATGTTCAAGTGGTATAAAGAAAAAGTAGAAAAAGAGACTAGTAAAGATTTTAAATGCTTAAGATCTAATAGAGGAGGTGAATTTATCTCTGATGAATTTACTAATTTTTGTAATGAGCATGGTATTAAAAGATAGGTCTCTGTACCGAGGACACCCCAGCAGAATGGCATTGCTAAAAGGAGGAATAGGTCAATTGTTGACTACATAAGGACATTAATGATAGAAAAGAATGTTTCTCTAACATACTAGAGAGAAGTCATTAGCACTATTTTCTATGTGCTAAACTGAGTACAAGTGAAGAAGGACACTAATAGGACACCCTATGAGTTATGGTTTGGACACAAACCCACTGTAAGTTATTTCAAAATTTTTGGAAGCAAATGTTTTATTCTAAAAGATGAGATAAATGGAAAGTTTGACTCAAAAAGCGATGAAGGGATATTTCTAGGATATTCCAGTAAAATTAAAGCATACAAGTGTCTGAACAGAGTTACAAATAAGATGATTGAGAGTACTAATGTTCTATTTGATGAGTTTGATGATAAGAATGTAGAGGAAAGCAGAAAGGAACCTAAGGACTATAGTAGATTCTCTTACATTGAACAACCTGAGTACCTACCAATGACGCAGACAGTGACAACCGGTCAGCAGGTGAACAATACTGAGGAATAGGAAAAAGAAACCGATGAGCAGGAAGGCCCTACCGAGCAAGCAAATGAACCTGCATAGGATGAACAAGAAAGTAGAAATTTGATACTAGTGAGTTTTTTTAGAAGAAACCATCCTGAGACACAAATCATTGGAGACATACAAGATGGCATGAAAACAAGGAGTAAAGAAAGACAAGGTACATGTCTAGTTTGTGAATATGAACCAAAGAATGTAAAAGTTGCATTAGAAATGATGAATGGGTTAATGCAATGAAAGAGGAAATAGAATAGATAGAGAAGAAAAAAACCTAGACCTTAGTACCCTGACCTAAAGATAAGAATGTTATCAGTACTAAGTGGCTATTCAGGAACAAGCAGAATGATAATGGAGAAGTAACAAGAAATAAAAATAGATTGGTATGCAAAGGATATGCACAGGAGGAAGGAATAGATTATGGTGAAACATTTGCACCTATTGCTAGATTGGAAGGAGTCAAAATGTTACTTGCATATGCTACACACAAAAAGTTCAAAGTTTACCAAATGGATGTGAAGTCAGCATTTTTGAATCGAATACTTGAAGAAGAAGTCTACATAGAACAACCTAAAGGGTTCATTGATCCAAAAAAGAAAGATATGGTATGTAGATTACATAAAGCTTTATATGGTCTGAAGCAAGCACCAAGAGCCTAGTATGAGAGGATGCATACTTATTTGTTAAGTATAGGATTTGTAAGAACAATTGAGAACAATAATCTATATATGAAAGGAGATACTGATGATACAATTCTTATTGCTGAAATATTTGTGGATGACATTATTTTTGGAGGTCAAGATCAAATCTGTAAGTCATTTGTTGATGAAATGAGAAGTGAATTTGAAATGTCTATGTTTGGAGAGATTAAGTTCTTTCTTGGACTACAAGTGATTTAGCATAATGATGATATATTCATCACACAATCCAAATATATCAAGGATGTATTGAATACATTTGGCATGGAAGATGCTAAACCTATGGGAACACCGATGGTTACTAGATGTAAACTAACTAAGGAAGATGAAACTACAGAAGTGAACCAGACACTGTACCGATCTATGATTGGTAAGTTAATGTATGTAGTTCACATTAGACTAGACATAGCACATGCTGTGGGATTTGATGCAAGATTTTTTGCAAACCCTAGAGAGTCACACATGATTGCTACAAAGAGAATCCTAAGATACCTGAAGAAAACAAAAGATTATGGATTATGGTATTCTAAGGAAAGAAAGTTTGAACTCAGAGTCTATACCGATGCTGATTGGGCTAGAAATGTCGATGACAGAAAAAGTACCACTAGAGGAGCATTTTTATTTGGTGAAAGACTTGTTACCTAGACAAGTAAGAAGCAAGGTTGCATTACTGAGTCTACAGTCGAAGCATGGTATGTTGTTGTTGCTACAAACTATTCAAATATTGCATATATTAAGCAAGTTCTGGAAGGTATGAATGAGATAATCACTAAGCCGGTGATTATATACTGTGATAACACTAGTGCAATAAACATTTCAAAGAATCTAGGGATGCACTCTAAAACAAAGCATATATCAATTAAGCTAGAATTTGTTACATCAAAAGAATAACTTGCAGACATATTTACAAAGCCTTTACTGAAGGATACATTTGAATACTTGAGGACAAGACTTGGGGTTTGTCCCCTGTCTACTAGTCACTAATGTGATCTGGATGTTGCATTAGCCTAATCTTATCAGAAGATCATTCATGTTGATGCAACATAGTTCACACTTTGGAATATGTCTAAGGTTGTGAAAAGTTGGAGAACTGGAACAGATTGGCATATTAGTATACATAGGTATAGAGTATGCACTAGACAACAAAGAGTTACTTGGCTACTACAAAGCTGTATGTTTATATGTTTCTTTGGCATTATTTTCAAAGGGAGAGATAAACAATATGAAACATATGAAACACAATATGCACCAATGAGAACTATCTAAGGGAGAGACAAATTGAAGAAAGGGAGAGCATTGAAGATCGATTACTAAGAATAGAAGAAGGAATTTGAAAGCTGAAAACATCTTATCTACAGAATGTCAAAGCTACATTTGATAATGTTGTTGAGTAACATAGTGATTAAACATATTAAGCTAGGGAGAGCTTGTACAACATTTGTTCATAGAGTTGTAGACTACATGTTTGGTATGTGTATGGTACATTTCATATTACTTGAGTTTCCATCAATGCTAAAGGGAGAGATTGATGAACTATAATTGATTTAGAACCTAATTGAAGATTTGTGATCAGAGATCACCAAGTTGCTAATTAGATATGTAATATGATTAAATCAGTAATATGTTGTCATTGATGTCAACTAGTTTGACAACACTTATCTTGTAAGTTACTATACCAAAACATTTGTAGAAAAGGAGTAAAAGAGATGAAGAACAAAAATATCTACATGAGGAAGATGTATATGACCAATGAGGATAAAAAATACATTGAGTAACTTGCTGATGAGTCTATGACCTTATGTTATTGACATGATTATGTTTCATTCATCTATGATGAGGAAAAGAGCTGAAAGACACAAGGCAATGTGGTCGGTTGATGAAGCATTACAATATACACCGAGCAGTGTAGTGTATACCGAGCATAGTATAAAGTGAGCTTGTGTTCACTGACGCATTTCTTTGTTAATCAAGTAGGAGAAAAAAATTAAATGATTATTTTAGCTGTTAAGGATTGATGAGATGGAAAGTACATCGAAATCAGTGATGGAGATAATGTTTGTTACGAAGATCAATGGCTAGCATAATTAAAGGAAGATCTAAAGGATGAAATCAAAATGTGTTATTGGCATAATTATCGAGGAAGGTTTAAGTGGAAAAATGGATGAAGGAGAATAAGCAACAAAATCTAATGGAGGAAAAGAAAATGGTTTACTTGTCTATTTAAGAGATCAGAGTTTCATTGTGAAAAAAATGTCGGAAGGACTGCAGAATTATCACATGAACAAGCTTCATGTATGCCTGATCAAATTGGTTAAGGAGAACTGAACTACAGAGTTTACCAAGCATCATAAAGCTATTACCGAGTGATAGTAAGTCATTGATTATTGTGATACAAAATTGTAATACTGATCAGAGGATTTGATTGAGCATAATATAGATCTGAATATCTACAATTGAAGTTGTATTGTAATTAGATCAAATTGTTGTTACATATTAACCATTGTAAATAGAGAAATATCTTAACAGAGTGGACTTGAAAGTCTTATATGTTTCATTCATAGAATGATCATTGTTATCCTGTCAACCCAAAAGTGAATGCTGGTTGGATGATAATGGTTGGTCTAAAATACTCTAACAAGGTCACACCTAATAGTGTGTTTGTAATCTTTAACAGGGTTGGGTCTTCACTGACCTCACTTCAGAAGAGTGAACATTTTTGGGTTGCCGGTTCCAGGTAGTTTTTCCCTTCACAGCGTTTCCATGTTAAATATTTTGTGTTATGTGTTCATTTTTTTGATTGTTTGTTATCATACTTTACATATTACAAGTTAGATTTTGTCTGTAATCATTAGTTGTTAATTGATTGGTAATTGGTAAAAGCACAGACATTAAAGTATTTTATGTTACCAAGCTGTAGAAGTTTAAGGAAATTGTTTTGGATTATACATTTTGATTTGGGACTATGGGTAACTGATTCACCCCCCTCTCAGTTATTCTAACATTTAAATCATCCACTTAAGACATGTCCTAACTAAACAACTGTGAGGTCCTATCCGGATCCATCCTAGTTTGATTTTCATTTTGACATTGGATTCATCAGGATGATACCTTGAGTATAGACATTTGATCTATTTTGGTTTATACATGCTATCATTCAGACCTTATGAGTTGTTTGTTATATATTTTTATGATGATCATGGTAGTCGTACTCTTTATATATGCTCATTTCGATATCATGATTATCAATGATATATGGACTCTGCAATTGTTATGTTATCTTTTAGTATTATGATCATTGATGGAATCATGGTTCTATGATAAGTTCAGGATTACATGCTTATGATGCAGATATATATGTATTTGTCTAGGATTAGATGCTATTACTTCATTTTTGAAATGATTATTGATGCAAGATTTTATAATGTACTGACATCGAGTTTGAGCATGCAAGGACATGGCCATGGTTGTAAGTCAGGGAAACAAGATAGGATCAAAGTGCAATCAGTTGAAAGCCAAGGTTGACTCTAGAAGAGTACAACCTCAATGTATCATGATTTCTTTCATAAACATGATGAATGTGTGTATATGGTTGATAATGTTTCATATATATGTTTGTAAGCAAATTTCTATCTTTGTGAAAATGTTTAAATGTCTTTGCACACAAGGCATGCCACTATTAGAAAGTAAAGATCCCCAAGATAACTGAGAGGGGGAGGTGAATCAGTTATCAGATAATTTATCCATTCAACTTCTTTAAACAATATAATCAATGTACTGATCAACCATAGAAAAATAATCATACACAATTGCACAATAACAAAAGATATGTTAACTAGGGAACCTCTTGAAAAGAGTAAACCCCGGTGGGAATGATGCCCACAAAATGATGCACTAATATGAAAGTTCCTTGTTAGAGGATGGACCCTATTAGGAGTCTTATGAAATACATTTAGTACATATAAATCACTGTTAGGAGATTTTGAATCCCTGTTAAAAGCTTCTAACCCGGTTAAGAGTTTATGAAAGACAGAAGGACCCACTGCCCAAACAACTTCAAGGAAAGATCTCTGAACCCACTGTCCAAAAGATCTTAGAATTATTCAATAGAATAATATGAAATATATTACCTCCTTCACACTATGCCAAAATTGCACTCTCTGCTACACAAGATCACAATTCCAGATCTCTATACTCAAAAGTCTTCCTTCATCACTGAATTAGCTCTTTTTTTCACTTCATGCATATATTCACATCACAATCTTCATAGTACACATTGCAATAAGGAAAAAATTCCTTCTTATATACCAAACTCAAATAATTACAAATGAGTCAGTCCTCAATTACAAAATAATAAATTCTACACGCTACACATAGAATTCACATAAAACTGTCGGCTTCCAGATACTGTAACTTTCTCCAAACATATCCTTGAAGTTTGTGTTGTGAACCATGTCATCATTAATGGGTCTCCAACATCCATTTAACTGTGAAAAATCAGATTCCATCCCAGCTAAGAGATATCCTCTGATTTCTGAACATCGCATCACAGAAACACTGTCTAAACACTGCTTTCACCAAAATGCTCATAACTCTTACAAATGAATGAATTTCTTGTTGTGATGTTAACCATAGGTTAATAACACACCAAAGAACATACCATCAACTGCAAAAAATCCAATCTACAATACAACATGTGTGCAAAACAAAACTGTACCTTCTTTCCTGCTAATATCCAGAATATCACTGTGTTGACATCAATGACAATCCAAGTCATGAATGCAACAAAAAATGCTACAGAATGACTGCCAAAGTACTTTGGATTCATTCTTAACAATCTCCCCCATTGTAATTGATGGAAACATAGATGAAAAACATCCAATGTTCCAAAAATGCAATACTGCAACTTCACTGCAAAATATCAAATCAAATCTTGCTTCGTTTTCCTATTCAACTCTCTCATACAATCCACAATGTTTTTCATGTATATCTCTCCCCCATTGACATCAATGATAGAAGTTCCATCACTAAGTCAACAACAACTTAATGTCAAAAGACACTTTTCAAAAAAGTACAATAACAAGAGTCCTCATGACTCAGCTCATAAACTCCCCCATAGAGGAAGTTCCAACATCCAATCCAAAAGAAAGATAGGGCTCATATACCACTGGATGGATGCAACCATCTGCATCAATTCTCAAAAAGAGGTTGGGGCATAACTCCAAGCATACCTCTCAGATACAAAAATGTATCCTTAGGTAAAGGCTTTGTAAATATATCTGCTATCTGCTCCTTTGTACTTATGTACTCCAATCTTTCTTCTTTTTCTGCAACTTTCTCTCTTACAACATGATACTTGATCTCAATATGTTTAGTCTTAGAATGTAAAACATGATTTTTTTACATACTCACTGTACTGGTGTTATCACAATGTATAACAATAGGCTCATCAAACTTTAATCCAATATCCTTCAATATCTACTTCATCCAAATAATCTGATTACAATTATTTGCTGCTGCAACATATTCTACTTCTGTTGTGTTTTGTGAAGTACAATTCTACTTCTTACATAGCCAAGAGCCCAATTTTCCTCCAAGAAAAAAGGCTCCACCACTGGTGATTTTATTGTCATCAATGATGCCTCCCCAATCTGCATCAGTATAGGCACATAAAGTAAAATCATCAGAATTCTCATACCATAATCCATAATCCATTGTTCCTTTCAGATATCTCAGTATCCTCTTTACTACTGCATAATGTGATTCTCTAGGTTCTTCTTGAAATCTTTCTACAATCCCCACTGAAAGTGCTATATCAGGTCTTGTATGTGTTAAGTACTGCAATCCTCCAATCATGGATCTATACTTTTTCTGCTCAACTGCTGGTGTCTCATCTTTGCTAGATAACTTATGTTCAGTTACCATAGGTGTTCCAACAGGTTTAGAATCTTCCATTCCAAATCTTTTCAATAAGTCATTCAAATACTTAGTCTGACTTACAAATATACCTTCCTTGCTTTGTGTTATCTGTAATCCCAAAAAATATTTCATTTCTCCAATCATGCTCATCTCAAATTCAATCTTCATTTCATCTACAAATTTGTCACTAGCTTCATCTTCTCCTCCAAAGATAATATCATCAACAAATATAGCTATAACCAACAAACCATTCTCAATTTATTTTGTGTATAAGTTACTATCTGTTGTTCCTTTTATAAATCCCAATTTCAATAAATACTTATCCAATCCTGCATACCAGGTTCTAGGTGCTTGTTTTAATCCATATAAAGCTTTCTTTTAACTTACATACCATATCTCCTTCTTGTGTCAAAGGAAAACCTTCAGGCTGCTCAATGTAGACTTCTTCTTCCAATTCACCATTCAAAAATGCTGACTTCACATCCATCTGATACACTCTGAATTTCTTGTAAGTTGCATATGCTAGAAACATTCTCACTACTTCAAGTCTGGCCACAGGTGCAAGAGTTTCTTCATAGTCAATTCCTTCTTGTTGTGAATATCCTTTACATACCAATCTTTCTTTGTTTCTTATCACTTCTCCTTGTTCATTCATCTTGTTTCTAAATACCCACTTTGTTCCAATCACATTCTTGTCTTTAGGTCTAGGGACCAATTCCCATGTCTTGTTTTTTTCAATCTGCTCTAGTTCTTCTTTCATAGCATTAATCCAATGTTCATCTTCACAAGCTTCATTAGTAGTCTTAGGTTCAATTTGAGAAATCAAACATAAGTGTACCTTATTTCAAGTCAAAACTCCTCTATCTAAACTTCCAATAACTTGCTCAACAGGGTGATGTCTTGAAGTATACCTGTTAGGTATCATAGTTACTGATCTTGTTCCGACTGTAGATTCTTCTCTGCTTTCTTCTTTGTTTTCTTCTCTAGTTTCTTCAATATGACTTTCATTCAACAAATCACTGTTAGTTTCAAAAAATAATTTTGCATTTTCAATGTTAGGCTGAGGTTGTGCTTCTCTATCATATTCATAATCAAGCATTCTTTCCTGAATTTTAAACTTCTCATCAAATTTTACATTTGCACTTTCAACAATAGTCTTAGTTCTTTTGTTATAACATCTATATGCTTTGCTTTTTAAAGAATATCTAAGAAATATTCCTTAATCACTTCTAGGATCAAACTTTCCTATATCATCATCTCTCTTTATATAACATTTACTTCCAAAAATTCTAAAATACTTAACTGAGAGTGTATATCCAAACCATAATTCATAAGGTGTCTTGTTTGTATCTGCTCTGATTTGTACTCTGTTCATAGTGTATACTGTTGTGTTCACTGCTTCTCTCCAAAAAGTCTTAGCCAAATCATTTTCAAACAACATAGCTCTTGCTGCTTCAGTTATTGACCTGTTCCTTCTTTCTGCAATACCATTTTATTCTGGTGTTCTAGGGGCTGAAAGTTGTCTCTTAATACCATTCATTTCACAAAAGTTGTTAAACTCTAAGATGTAAATTCACCATCTCTATCAGATCTTAGACACTTAATCTTCATTCTAGATTCATTCTCAATTTTGCTTTTCATGATCTTAAATTTATCAAATGCTTCATATTTTTATTTCAAAAATGCAATCCACATCATTCTTGTAAAATCATCAACAAGAATCATAAAATACCTTTCTCCATAGAATCCTCTAGTCCTAGTAGGACCAGTCAAGTCTGTATGAACAATCTCCAGCTTCTCTGCCAATGTGAACTTCTTGTTTGGAAATGAACTCCTTTTCTACTTTTCCATCATACATTCTTTGCAAATCATGTTAGTAGGTTTCATAATTCTAGGTAAATCTCTTACCGCAAGTGTAGTGCTCACCTTGACAATATTATCAAAGTTTATATGAAAAAACCTTTTATGTCATAACCAACTATCATCAATCCTAGTTATCAAACATGTCATCTTAGTAGGATTCAACTGAAATACATTACCTCTGGTTCTGGATCCTTTTCCAATCAGATTTCCATCTTTATCTTTTATCACACAAGTTTTCTCAGAAAACCAAACTTGCTAACCCTTATCAGCCAATTGTCCAACACTTAGTAGATTATGTCTTAGTCCATCAACAAAGTAAACATCATCAGTGTTAGTCTTTCCATCAAGAGTAATAGATCATATACCCTTAATCAAACAAGGTGCATTGTCACCAACCCTAACAATTCCTCCATCATAATTATCTAACTTAACAAACTTTCTTTTATCTCCAGTCATATGATGTGAACAACCATTGTCTATAATCCAATTATATTTCTTTTCAACTTGTGAAACTCATGCTTTTTCTTCCCTTTTATTAGATTCAGAACTTTCTTCTTTAATTGCTACAAATCCTATTTCCTCAAAGTTATCATTATCACTGTCACTTAAATGTTTTTCAATTCCTGCTTCAAGATCTTCATCATTTGCATAATAACATTCTTTAGATCTCCTAAGTTTAAAGTTGCTTCTATACTTCTTAACTCTTTTAAGACATTTAGATGCAAAATGACCATATTCTTGACAAGTCCAACATTTAAATATTTTCTTACCATCTGGTTCTCTTTTTACAAGTAATGCAATACCTTCTTCAATCTTCTTATCTTCCTCAGATCTGCTACTGCTAGCATAATTTCCATTCACACTAGTACTCCTTGTAGGTCTAATGTTAAGAGCACTGAATGTTGTTTCCATTCTAGGTAGCTCTCCTGATAATCTCAAGTTCATGTCTACTGTTTATAATCTTCCAAGAAGAGTCTCTCTTGAGAAGTTCGATGTACAAGGTATCACTTGTTCAATCATCTGTGTTGTCTACTTGAATACTGGTGTCAAAGTTCTCAAAATTTTCCATATCACTTCATTCTCTATCTTATCACCTCCACAAGACTTTATTCTTGTTACAATCTCAGACATCCTACCAATATAGCTTCTAATAGATTCATCTTCCATCATTCTGATATCTTCAAATGCACAAATCCAATTATGTAATCTAGCCTTCTTTGCATGTTCATCACCTTCAAAAGTAGAATGTAAAGCTTTCCAAATTGCATGAGATGTTTTCAAACATCTTACCTGACTATATACATTCTCTGGTAGTGCTGACCAAAGTGCTTCTCTTGCAAGTATGTTACACATGAATAGATCTAGTTCATCTTTAGTTCCTGCCTCTAGATTGTCTTCCTCAATGATAGTCTTCTCATTCTTTGTAATCAACCAATAACTTGGTCCTAAACACAGTAGATTTGTCTTCATCTTTTCTTTCTAGCTGTCAAAATTTACTCCATTAAACTTAGGGCTTTCTTTTCTGAAATTCACCATGGATCTCCTTAAGTTGTTAAACTTTTCTTTCAAGGACCTGCTGCTCTGATACCAATTGTTAGAAAGTAAAGATCCCCAAGATAACTGAGAGGGGGGGGTGAATCAATTATCAGATAATTTATCCATTCAATAGCTTTAAACAATATAATCAATGTACTGATCAACCATAGAAAGATAATCATACACAATTGCACAATAACACAAGATATGTTAACTAGGGAACCTCTTGAAAAGAGTAAACCCCGGTGGGAATGATGCCCACAAAATGATGCACTAATATGAAAGTTCCTTGTTAGAGGATGGACCCTGTTAGGGGTCTTATGAAATACATTTAGAACATATAAATCCCTGTTAGGAGATTTTGAATCCTTGTTAAAAGATTCTAACCCGGTTAAGAGTTTATGAACAACAGAAGGACCCACTGCCCAAACAGCTTCAAGGCAAGATCTCTAAAACCACTATCTAAAAGATCTTAGAATTATTCAATAGAATAATATAAAACATATTACCTTCTTCACACTATGCCAAAACTGCACTCTCTGCTACACAAGATCACAATTCTAGATCTCTGTACTCACAAGTCTTCCTTCATCACTGAATTAGCTCTTTTCTTCACTTCATGCATATATTCGCATCACAATCTTCATAGTACACATTGCAACATGGAAAAAATTCCTTCTTATATACCAAACTCAAATAATTACAAATGAGTCGGTCCTCAATTACAAAATCATAAATTCTACACGCTACACATAGAATTCACATAAAACTATCAGCTTCCAGATACTGTAACTTTCTCCAAACATATCCTTGAAGTTTGCACTATGAACCACATCATCATTAATGAGTCTCCAACATCCCTTTAACTATGCAAAATCAGATTCCATCCTAGCTAAGAGATATCCTCTGATTTTTGAACATCACTTCACAGAAACACTTTCTAAACACTACTTTCACCAAAATGATCATAACCTTCACAAATGAATGAATTTCTTTTTGCGCTATTAACGATAGGTTAATAACACACCAAAGAACATACCATCAACTACACAAAATCCAATCTAGAATGCAACATGTGTGCAAAACAAAACTATACCTACTTTCCTGCTAATATCCAGAATATCACTGTGTTGACATCAATGACAATCCAAGTCATGAATGCAACAACAACTACTACAGAATGACTGTCAAAGTACTTTGCATTCATTCCTAATAGCCACATGTGTTTGTGATGTGTATTATTGTGATGTGTCACTTGACACCCTAGTGATGTAGTGGCATGTTGAGTGGATTTTGGACCCCACCTTCTCCTTAGTTAGCCTTGAGCATTCCCAAGCTAGGTAGGTGGTTTAGAGAACCTAGAATTGTTGAAAACAAAACTCCATTTTCGGATGCATTATTAATTGGGTTTTTTGAGAGGTTTTGTCGAGTCCTAAGTTAAGATTTAGATTGAATTTTAGTGCCCCAAGGTTAGGACTTGGGTTGGGGGGCTCAATTCTTCTATTTTCTTCTTCCTAGGCCACTTATATGTCTCTCCAATTGTGCCATTTTTGATATGCATGAAAATGGAAATGTTCCCTAAGTCGTCTCTTATTTTCATATGTGGAAATTCATCCCAAACCTTAGAAAGGGGCAAGTGTCATTTTTGTCTTAGATTTAGAAACCTAATAGTATTGGGAAGGGAGATGAAGGAAGAATGTTTTTAGGGAGAAAGACTTAGAAGTATCAAGTTAGTTCATTCTTGTTCATGCTTGTGGGAGAGGAAATTAGAGGAGTTCTTGAGAGTCTTTGCCTAGTAGATTTGTGGATAGCAAGCTTGGTGCCAAGGGAAGCTCATCTTCAACTCTCAATTCAGCCTTGTCTTTGAAGGAGGTTGGTGGACTTCAAAATCTTGTTGTTTATTTGAACATGCTTGGAAGGAATGTGTTATGTGAAGAATTGTAATCTGTTTACTATGTGTGAATCTTTTTATTGTTGATTTCATTTGAGCTATTGTTTTCAATCTTGTTGTTTTTCTTGTAAATGTTCATGTTATGGGTGTGCAAGTTCATTTCTCATCCTTGGGTGGATTAGAGGAGAACTTGGGGTGAAGGGTTTGAATTGGGATTTCCTGTTTGTAAAAGTGCATGGTTGTATGGGCAACCATGATAACCATCTTATGCTGTATGGGGGCCATAAGGGTTTGTTGTTTGCTCATGGATCTGAGCTGTATGGGTTGGAAGGGCCTTGAGAAGGCTGGTATTTCATGTTGCATATGTTTTTGTTATAAGCTTGGTGACTCCATTAGGAAGATTCTGCCTTCACCCATTGTATGGATTCTATGTAAGAATCCTTTGTGCAAACTTGCGAAGGGAGTTTATTGTGAAAATCTATGTTTCTTGTTTTATGATAAATGTTTATGTTTTATATTGCTCGAGTGTACCCTATCCTATTCTTGTTTCCCCAAGCTCAGGGGTGGCCATGTAATGGCCTTGGCTAGGAGGTGAGCCTCCATGGCCATGTGAAGAAGGTCTCATGTTTTACACGTCTTGGTTCATGGCTTATAGAAGCAGTCCTAATCTGAAGGCTAAAGACTAAGTTGAAAGTTTCCAAAGATGGTTTTAAGATGTCTCTGGTTGAGAGAGCTTGTTCTTTATAATTGTTTAATTTATGCATAAAGATCTTGTAATATTATTAAAGCTGGAACTTTAGACTAGTTGGTTAGTAGTTTATGTATTGAGTCAAATTATTGTTCTATTAAAGAAGCCCTAAAACTGTATCTATAATTCAGAAATTCAAATTCAATTCATTGTTGAATAGTTAAGTGGATTAGTTATAAATCTAGAAGTGCTAATTTGTTATTTATTCATAAAGTTATGAAGTTCCTGTAGCAGAGAATAGTTAGTAAGTTCTTGTAGTAGAGAATTTGTTGTTATAATTGTCTTTCCAGAACTACTGTGATTTTCAAAAAATTATGAAGTCCCCGTAGCAGAGAATTTGTTGTTATATTTGTGTTTCCAGTACTACTGTGATTTTCAAAAAATGATGAAGTTTCCCGTGACAGTGAATTAAATATTAAATTAGTATTTCCAGTATGTTTACACAGTTCAGATTTGAAGGTCATATTTTTCTAGAACTATTCACTTATTATCTCTATCAAAATTGCAAATAAGGGAAGCTGTAGATGATTGCAAGAAAAGACAAATCAATGTTGTATTGATAATTAGAAGAAAATTTTTAAACATGTAGTATGATATACTAAAATTCAAATGTTGCAGGAAGATGTTAAGTAAACAGTAGCATATTTTAGCTGTAAGTTTGCATTATGGAATGAAAAGAAAATAATTTTAGTTACTCTAAATCTATTGTAAATAATGAACTGTGAGTTCAATTTTCTTTTGTATTTTGAAATGAATACACACACACACACACACACACACACACACACAGATATATATATATATATATATATATATATATATATATATATATATATATATATATATATATATATATATATATATATATATATATATATATATATATATATATATATATATATATTTGTATAATAATATACATTATAGATATATATACCTATAATTGTAGATAATCACTTAACATCTTCAGATTTTGTTTCTATTCATGTGCCTACAAATTTGTGATCTTCTTATTTGTAAATATATATATTGTTTATATATATTATGCTATACATAAAGAAATTGTATAACTTAATATAAATAAACATTTATTGAACACTTAAAAAAAAGAGCCTTATTTAATAATACCTGTCGCTGTTACATAGGCCTGTACCTTTTTTTTATCAAAACAGTAATATTAAGAAATATAATAATATGTATAAAATATTATACAATAGATATTGTATAATACTTAATATATATTAATATATTTAAGTAGTTACAACCAAATTGAAACAATAATATAAAAGTAATTTAATATTATATAATATATAATATACATTAAACATTGTATAGAATATATTATAAAACATTATAATATAAATTATTAATATATCATCAAAGTTTATAAAAAAAATAATAATATAACATAATATTTTGGGGGTCGAAGCCCTTATAGCCGAAGCTGACTATCTTCCTTGCGCGGGTGCGGCAGTGCAGGGCACTGTTGTGGCTTAGAGCCATGGCAGTGACCTTGCCTCCCTTTGTTACTACAAACACCCTCTTAGGGTATGAAACCCGTAAAAAAAAATGACTAGCAGTTTAACCATTAAAATTAAAAAAATAATACGGATTCATGGGTTCTATTTCCAGACTCTATATGAACATATTATCGTTGGCCCAGACCAGTATACACAAATCTGTTCATCACACTAGATACAAAGCAAATATATATATATATATATATATATATATATATATATATATATATATATATATATATATATATATATATATATATATATATATATATAAATAGCAAGTGATTATTTAAAAAAAAAAAAAGCAACTCTGAGGAACAATCTGTATAACCAAAACTTATGCATATCTATTATGATCAGACTTTTAAAGTTCTAATACAACTGTACCCATATTCGTCTATTGAAGATGGGTGTTCTTTTGAATTTATGAGAGACTCCCTTATGGCTCAAGGGAGCTCATCCACACACCCTGTGTGATTTACAGCACCAAATTGTATCTCCACTCTACCTTGGACCTGCACACACACTCAAAAGAAAAGAAAGGAAACAATAAGAAAGAAACTAGGGTTTTGTTATTCTTTAAAGAGACCCCAACCCTAATTTTGAATTAGGGTTTGGGAGTCACTTTTAATAATTAAATATACATCATGCTTTGGAAAATGTATTTTAAACATTTACTTTAAATAGATGCCTTTTTAAATAGAAAAATTGAATCTATTTAGTCTAAAGCTAGTTTGTAATTAGTTGTTTTTAAATCACTTTCTTTCTCTTGCCTTTTAAATCTTATCTAATTGTATATATTTTATGTGGTGCGATAAAATAGATTCTTACGAAAATTTATTTATTAGCATCTTTGATGTCAAAATACATAGGTTATATTTAGGAGCTTTAGATTTAGACAATCTTGTCATTTGAATTATTCATTACTTTAGTTTAGTTATTCATTAGAATTCTAGTGGGATTTATTTAAGTTAAAATTATAATGAATGATGTAATTATCTTATTGGAAAATTAAATCCCTTATGCCTAGATATTGTAGTTAAGTAAATTTTAATATAATTTGTTTTATTTTGAAATTCATTTTAATGTGTAACCAAATTGATTTAGGCACCGTTTGTTGTTTTATGAATGATACGATAAAATAATTTATTATAATTGTTTATGGGGATAAATCTATCATATTACAATAATTGATTATTAATTTTATTAATGAATTTGCCAAATGATACACCTAATAAATGTCATCAAATTATTAGGGGATAAGGATTTTCAATGTCTTGTCCAAATTTTCTTTTATTATTTATCTTTCAAGAAAACAACTATAATTTTTTAATTACAAACATTTTATTACCCTCCTTGAAACTCTTCTAGGGTTAGACCATGCTATTCTTATACAAACTCAAAAAATATAAAGGGAAGTTCAAATTTCCTTATTTTCTTACTATTCCCTTGTCGCCTAAAGACTTCTGCTGTGTAAGGGATAGAGACACGCCAGCGCCTGCCTTATGATCCCTTAAATGTCTTTGGGTGACCCACCAAGGGAGCTTACGATTCCAAAGCTTTGCGTCAAAGGGCTTTTAAACAACCTTGTTGTCTTAGGTGTGCATTATAGTTTGTTCAAAAAATAAATAAAATTTAGTTGTGTTTTTGTGCAATTATTTTGGGCATTACATTTTGGTATCAGAGCACAGTTTCTACTCTAGGAACCTTTAGACCCATTACGTTTTCCAAACTTACCATTGTTCTATCCTAAGTGTAGGATGCCTCTAGTCACATGTAGTGCTCACCGACGTGGGCATAGGCCTAGAGGTAGATGTGTGGTAGTAGTGGGAGATGAGTGAGAAGCCGAGGGACTAGGTGACGAGTAGAGGCCTCCACCCTTGCCGCCACCTAATCATAATTAGGACATTCTCAATGCCTTGCAAAATCTAGCCGACATTATCATAGACAAGTTACCTTCAGGAGGCCAGCAGGCCAGGAATCAGGAGCAGAGTAGGAGTCCCCCTCCTAGATGAGTAGCAGGGTAGGCAGATCATGAGGGTGGGTCGGTACACATGCCAGAGCCACCACCAGCGGTTGTGCTGAGGGTACCTCATGACATAGGAAACTTGATCTGAGATCTTATTAGATTATAGCCGCCACCCTTTTTGGGATCTACGGTTGGCACTAAGGCAGAGGCTTGGCTTTTAAGCCTTGAGCATTGCTTTGGGTTGCATTCTTACGAGAGAAACCTTAAGGCACATTTTGTAGTACATATGCTAAGGGGTAATTCTTCCACTTGGTGGAAGCAGGAGGAGGTTAAGTGTCACCTTACCATGGACACCCTCGCATGGGAGATCTTTTTAGAGAGATTTCGAGCATGATATATGTCAGAGCATTTCAGGTAGCATCACATCAACAAGTTTCATGACCTACAATAGAAAGGCATGATAGTAGCCCAGTATGAGAACAAGTTTATCAAGCTCCTTCCATATGTGGACTACATGAAGGATGAGAAACTCCAGGTCAACCGCTTCATCAAGTGGTTGAACTATGCCATAGCAGACAAAGTGTGGATGGTCCCCGCAAGAGATCTATGTGATACAGTGGAGAGAGCCATGGTAGCTGAGGAGATCCATAATAGATCTCATGATGCCCAAGACCAATCACAGAACTGAAACACCTCATCTCAGTCTTTTGGTTTCCAAAAGTCCCATTGGAAGGGGAACCAGAAGAACTCTTCAGGATCATTTAGAGCACCCCAACAGCAGCCACAGTCATCCCAGCAAAACTAGAAACAAAAATCTTCTCAGGGATAGCAGGGCTTAAAGCCCAAGTAGTGGAACTCACAGGGATCTCGACGAGATCAGAGGGGATAGTCATAGGCTTCTAGAGGTGGATTCAATGGATTGAGTACTATAGGAGGGCAGCAGTAGTCTAGGCCTTAGGGTGTACAGATGGAGGCTAGAGGACCATGCTACATGTGTGGTGCCATGGGGCACATTGCTAGGGATTTTCCTATAGGTCGTTCAGCTGGTAGTCAGAGAGTGGCAACTTCTGAGCCTACGGTAGGTGATATGGGTAGAGCACATAGAGTTTTCACAGTGGTTGATAATGGCCAAGTTGAGCACCAGGCCACAGTCATCGAGGCTGCAGGCACAATCGGAGGTAGTAGTGTTTCTATCCTTTTTGATTCTAGGGCCACTGACTCCTTTATTTCACCTTTCATAGTGGAGCATTATGGGCTAGTGGCAGCTAGATAGGATGTTAGTTGGGAGGTTGAGTTAGGCTCAAGTGCTAGGGTATCTATTAGATCCATGGTGAGGGGTTTCCAGTTGCAGATTAGAGACTTTTCCACCACAGTTGACCTCCGTGTCACACCACTTGGATCATATGATGTTGTTCTCGGTATGGATTGGCTCTATTCCCATAGAGCCATGGTGGACTGCAGATAGAAGATAGTTGAGTGTTTAGATGATGAGGGGGTGACCTCAGTTATTATAGGATTTCAGAGACTTGTATCCCTTCGTATGATTTCCACTATGTAGCTTAAGTGGTGCATGAAAAAGGGATGTTAGTTATATGCTATCACCATCAGTGATAGAGAGGAGGAGGTAGAGAGGGAGACTTCTCTTGATGACCACCCTATCCTTTAGGAGTTTGTAGACATTTTTCCATCACAGTTACCTAGTATGCCACCACCCAGAGTAGTGGACCTTCATATTGACCTCATACCTAGAGCAGAGCCTATTTCTAGAGCACCCTATAGGATGTCCACACATGAGCTCAGGGAGCTCAAGATTCAGCTAGAGGAGCTCTTGGAGAAAGGGCACATTCATCCTAGTGTATCTCCATGGGGTGCACCCGTCACCTTCATTAAGAAGAAGGATGGATCTCTTAGGTTGTGCATCGATTACCGACAGCTGAACAAGGTGACCATCAAGAATTGGTATTCCCTTCCTAGGATTGATGACTTATTTGATCAGCTTCAGGGAGTCCAAGTGTTCTCGAAGATAGACTTGAAGTCAGGTTATCACCAGTTGAGGATCATGGATAGGGACATCCACAAAATAGCTTTCCACACATGATATGGACACTATGAGTTCACAGTGGTACCTTTTGGACTTACGAATGCTCCAGCTATATTCATGAGTCTCATGAATGGAGTATTTCATTCATTCCTAAATAGATTTGTGGTGATATTTTTGGATGACATATTGATATACTCTCAAGATGAGCATGAGCATGAGGAGCATTTGAGGTAGGTTTTGTAGTGCTTGAGGGATAATCAGTTGTATGATAGCTTGCCAAAGTGTGCATTCTTTAGGACAAAGGTCCACTATTTAGGCCATGTGATATAAGGAGATGGGATCTCAGTAGACCCATCTAAGATTAGGGCGATTATGGATTGGTCGACACCTACTAGTGTGACAGAGGTCAAGAGCTTCATGGACCTTGCAAGCTATTATCGATGCTTTGTCAAGGGTTTTTCTAGAGTGGCCCATCCCATCACTTCCCTTCAAAGGAAAGGGAAGAAGTTTGAGTGGACAAAGAGGTGCAAGAGAGCTTTCTAGGAGCTCAAGAGAGCACTTACTAGTGCACCTATTCTTGCGGTACCTGATCCTTCAACAAATTTTGTGGTATGCACAGATGCATCTTTAGATGGGATTGGGGCTATATTGATGCAAGATGGTCGGGTTATTTCCTATGAGTCTAGAAAGCTCAAGACTCATGAGCTTAATTATCCCACCGATGACCTTGAGCTAGTAGTAGTGGTGCATGCTTTGATGAGATGGAAACATTTCTTATTAGGCCATAGATTCGAGCTTCATTCAGATCATTAGAGTCTCTAGTATATTTTCACTCAGTCAAACCTCAATGCTAGACAGAGGAGATGGATGGAGTTCCTATGTGAGTATGACTTTGACGTTTACTACATCAAGGGTAAGGAGAATGTGGTAGCAGATGCCTTGAGTAGGAGACATCATGAGCTCTCAGCTATGACCACTAGCATAGACTTGAGAGGGCACTTACTAAAACATTTACAGGAGGATGCCTTCTATTCAGAGGTTAGATAGATGGTTCAGGATTAGAGACCCCTGGAAGGGAAGTTCACAGATTACACACTAGAGTCTGATGGCCTTCTCCATCATAGAGGACACATTTATGTACCTTCTTCTGGTGGATTATGGGATTTCATCATCCTTAAGGTCATAGAGCTCCATATGTAGCACACCCCAGAGTTAAGAAGTTACATGCAAACTTGAGACAACTATATCATTGGCTAGGTTTGAGGACACACATTGCAGAGATAGTGGCGAGATGTTTAGAGTGTCAATGGGTTAAGGTGGAGCACTATCATCCTAGAGGACTTCTGCAGTCTCATGAGATACCGGAGTGGAAGTGGGACATTATTTCTATGGATTTTATAGTAGGTGTCCCTATGCCATCTTGTCACCATGATGCCATTATGGTGACAGTGGATAGGTTGACTAAGGTAGCCCACTTCTCACCCATACGTACCACTTTTACAACACCTATAGTGGCACAAGTATTTTTGAGGGATATTGTTAGACTTCATGGAATTCCATGCATGATCATATCAGACAGAGACTCACTCTTTACTTCATCTTTTTGGAGAGAGGTACAAACCGCTTTGGGCACCAGGCTCAATTTCAGCACAACATACCACCCAGAGATGGATGGTCAGACTGAGAGGGTTAATTAGGTGTTAGAGGAGATGCTATGCATGTATGTGATGGATCATCAGGTTAGGTGGGAGGAGTACCTACATTTAGTTGAGTTTGCCTATAATAATGGGCATCATTCATCATTGAGTATGTCTCCATATCAGGCCTTGTATGGCAGATATTGTAGGACACCGTTGAGCTAGGACGGGATAGAGGACAAAGTATCCATTGGTCCAAAGTTGGTCAAAGACATGGAGTAGCAGGTAGATCTGATCAGGCAGTGTCTTAGAGAGGCCCAAGATTGATGGAAGAAGTATGCAGATGCTGGGAGGGTTGATAGAGAGTATATGATAGGTGACAGAGTCTTTTTGAGAGTACGGCCGCATAAGAGCCCAATCCATTTTGGAAAGGGTTCTAAGTTGGCCCCTCGCTTTGTTGGACCTTTTGAGATTTTGGAGAGGATAGGCCCAGTAGCATACCATTTAGCTTTGCCACCTAGCCTATCATGCATCCACAATGTCTTTCATGTGTCTATTTTGAGGAAGTATATATATTATGAGTCTCATATTATTGATTGGGATGCTTTATAGGTGGAGTCAGATGGATAGCTGGCTTTGGATCCAATACGTATTCTAGCTCGTAGGACCCTGGCCCTTCGAGGTCAATAGCTGGGCCAAGTTAGGGTCTAGTGGGATTGCTATGATGAGGTCACAGCTTCATGGGAGGACACAACACATATGAGAGATCAGTACCCCCATCTCTTTGATGAACTCCAAGAGGAAGTTCATGCCTAGGTGGGGAGGATGTGAGGTCCTATCCCGAGCCATCCTAGTTCGACTTTCATTTTGACATTGGATTCATCAGGATGATACCTTGAGTATAGACATTTGATCTATTTTGGTTTATACATGCTATCATTCGGACCTTATGAGTTGTTTGTTATAGATTTTTATGATGATCACGGTAGTCATACTCTTTATATATGCTCATTTTGATATCATGATTATCTATGATATATGGACTCTGAAATTGTTATGTTATCTTTCAGTATTATGATCATTGATGGAATCATGGTTCTATGATAAGTTTAGGATTACATGCTTATGATGCAGATATATATGTATTTGTCTAGGATTAGATGTTATTACTTTATTTTTGAAATGATTATTGATGCAAGATTTTATAATATACTGACATCGAGTTTGAGCATGTAGGGACATGGCCATGGTTGTCAATCAGGGAAACAAGATAGGAGCAAAGTGCAATCAGTTGAAAGCCAAGGTCGACTCTAGAAGAGTAAAACCTCATCGTATCATGATTTCTTTCGTAAACATGATGACTATGTGTATATGGTTGACAATGTTTGATATATATGTTTGTAAGTAAATTTCTATCTTTGTGAAAATATTTAAATGTCTTTGCACACAATGCATGCCACATGTGTTTGTGATGTGTATTATTGTGATGTGTCACTTGACACCTTAGTGATGTAGTGGCATGTTGAGTGGATTTTAGACCCCACATTCTCCTTAGTTAGCCTTGAGCATTCCAAAGCTAGGTAGGTGGTTTAGAGGACCTAGAATTGTTGAAAACAAAACTCCATTTTTGGATGCATTATTAATTAGGTTTTTTGAGAGGTTTTGTGGAGTCCTAGTTTGAGATTTAGATTGAAGTTTAGTGCCCCAAGGTTAGGACTTGGGTTGGGGGGCTCAATTCTTCTATTTTCTTTTTCCTAGGCCACTTATATGTCTCTCCAATTGTGCCATTTTTGATATGCACGAAAATAGAAATGTTCCCTAAGTTGTCTCTTATTTTCATATGTGGAAATTCATCCCAAACCTTAGAGAGGGGCAAGTGTCATTTTTGTCTTAGATTTAGAAACTTAATAGTATTGGGAAGGGAGTTTAAGGAAGAATGTTTTTAGGGAGAAATACTTAGAAGTATCAAGTTAGTTCATTCTTGTTCATGCTTGTGGGAGAGGAAATTAGAGGAGTTCTTGAGAGTCTTTGCTTAGTAGATTTATGGATAGCAAGCTTGGTGCCAAGGGAAGCTCATCTTCAACTCTCAATTCAGCCTTGTCTTTGAAAGAGGTTGGTGGACTTCAAAATCTTTTTGTTTATTTGAACATGCTTGGAAGGAATGTGTTATGTGAAGAATTGTAATCTATTTACTATGTGTGAATCTTTTTATTGTTGATTTCATTTGAGCTGTTGTTTTCAATCTTGTTGTTTTTCTTGTAAATGATCATCTTATGGTGTGCAAGTTCATTCCTCATCCTTGGATGGATTAGAGGAGAACTTGGGGTGAAGGGGTTGAATTGGGATTTCCTATTTGTAAGAGTGCATGGTTGTATGGGCAACCATGATAACCATCTTATGTTGTTTGGGGACCATAAGGATGATTGGGGGCCATAAGGGTTTGTTGTTTGCTCATGGATTTGAACTGTATGGGTTGGAAGGGCCTTGAGAAGGCTAGTATTTCATGTTGCATATGTTTTTTTTATAAGCTTGGTGACTCCATTAGGAAGATTCTACCTTCACCCATTGTATGGATTCTATGTAAGAGTCCTTTGTGCAAACTTGGGAAGGGAGTTTATTGTGAAAATCTGTGTTTCCTATTTTATGATAAATGTTTATGTTTTATGTTTCTTGAGTGTACCCTATCCTATTCTTGTTTCCCCAAGCTCGGGGGTGGCCATGTAATGGCCTTGGCTGGGAGGTGAGCCTCCATGGCCATGTGAAGAAGGTCTTATGTTTTTCAAGTCTTGGTTCATGGCTTATAGAAGCAGTCCTAATCTGAAGGCTAAAGACTAAGTTGAAAGTTTCCAAAGATTTTTTTAAGATGTCTCTAGTCGAGAGAGCTTGTTCTTTATAATTGTTTAATTTCTACATAAAGATCTTGTAATATTATTAAAGCTAGAACTTTAGAATAGTTGGTTAGTAGTTTCTGTATTGAGTCAAATTATTGTTCTATTAAAGAAGCCCTAAAACTATATCTATAATTCAGAAATTCAAATTCAATTCACTGTTGAATAGTTAAGTGGATTAGTTATAAATCTAGAAGTGTTAATTTGTTATTTATTGAGAAAGTTATGAAGTTCGTGCAACAGAGAATAGTTAGTAAGTTTCTGTAGCAAAGAATTTGTTGTTATAATTGTGTTTCCGGAACTACTGTGATTTTCATAAAATTATGAAGTCCCTGTAGTGGAGAATTTGTTGTTATATTTGTGTTTCCAGTACTATAGTGATTTTCAGAAAATGATGAAGTTTCCTGTGGCAGTGAATTAAATATTAAATTGGTATTTCCAGTATGTTTACACAGGTCAAATTTGAAGGTCATATTTTTTTGGAACTATTCACTTATTATCTCTATCAAAATTGCAAATAAGGGAAGTTGTAGATGATTGCAATAAAAGACAAATCAATGTTCTATTGATAATTAGAAGAACATTTTTAAACATGTAGTATGATATACTAAAATTTAAATGTTGCGGGAAGATGTTAAGTAAATAGTAGCATATTTTAGCTCTAAGTTTGCATTATGGAATGAAAAGAAAATAATTTTAGTTACTCTAAATCTGTTGTAAATAATGAACTGTGAGTTCAGTTTTCTTTTGTATTTTGAAATGAATAAACACACACACACAGAGATACACACACACACACACACACACACACACACACACACACACACACACACACATATATATATATATATATATATATATATATATATATATATATATATATATATATATATATATATATATATATATATATATATATATATATATATATATATATATATATATATATATATATATATATATTTGTATAATAATATACTTTATAGATATATATACCTATAATTGTAGATTATCACTTAACATCTTCAGATTTTGTTTCTATTCCTATGCCTACAAATTTGTGATCTTCTTATTTGTAAATATATATATTGTTTATATATATTATGCTATACATAAAGAAATTGTATAACTTAATATAAATAAACATTTATTGAACACTTAAAAAAAAAGAGCCTTATTTAATAATACCTGTCATTGTTACATAGGCCTGTACCTTCTTTTTTTTTTATCAAAATAGTAATATTAAGAAATATAATAATATGTATAAAATATTATATAACAGATATTGTATAATACTTAATATATATTAATATATTTTGTTGGATACAATTATCTGAAGGACATTGCTGGATTAGCTATGTTTTGTCTTTGATGTCACACAAATGTCATATCAATTATCGCTCTCAGTATCTACCGAGTTCAGTCGGTTAGCTAAGCGGTTCTCAATATCTACCGAGTTCAATCGGTCAGCTAAGCAGTTCTCAATATCTACCGAGCTCAGTCGGTTAGCTTAGCGGTTTTTAGTGTCTACCGAGTTCTCTCGGGTGTCTAAAGGAAACATGATAGGATAACAGTGTTAACTGAGCCTCCTCAGTTATCGAAGGAAATTAGTGGTTACCGAGCTCTCTCGGTCTCCAAAGGATGTTGCAGAATTCATTGTGGTTACCGAGTTCTCTCAGTCACCGAAGGAAATCTTTTCAGGATTAATGTTTACCAAGCAAGGTCAGCCCTTTCAAAGAATTTTGTTATCACAGTTTGTTTACCCCAGCCGACTGTTATAATAATTATTAGTGCTGACTTGTCAATCTAAATGATTATGAAATGGTATATATATAGAAGGTCAAATGGTGAATAAAAGATATACAGTATGCAGAAATCATTTTGAAGAAAGGTGTGTGCGAATTTTGAAGGATGGTCAAATATCCTTGAGGAACAGAAAAGATTTAATTGATCAGTAAGGATCTAGTGAAACAGAACAGAGATCTATATTTAGCAATTCAGTTGCAGGTTATTTCATTGTTACTCTCTAGCAATTGTAGCAGTGATATCAAAATCTCTTAACCGAGTTGGTTTAACAACCATTTTGTAAATCCTCTAACAAGGTAACAGTTCTATTGAATTTTTTCAAGACCTCTTACAAGGCCACTCCTAGCAGGGTGATTAAATCCTCTAACAAGGTCACACCTAACAGTGTGTTTTGTAACCTTTTACCGGGTTGGCTTCTAACCGAGCATCACTTCAAAAGAGTGAAAAACAATAACTAGTTACATTGGTGGTTTTTTCCATATTGGGTTTTCACGGTAAATCTGGTGTCTCTTGTGTTCATGTTATTTTCTTTATTCATGTAAGTTAATCAGTGATGAATGCTTAAGAACAATTTAATTATTACACACTTCAAGGATCAAGTTTTCAGCATTTCTCTGTATATTTACCGAGTGGCACAGTAAATAATTTGTTAAGATATTTAAGGGATCAGTGGTAATATTTTTGTGGTTAACTGATTCACCCCCCCTCTTAGTTACTGCATCTATATTTCCAACAATTGGTATCAGAGCTTTTGGTTCTTGCAGGAAGGGTTTCAAGGACCTAAGCTAAAGATCAGGAATGTCTTACAAAAGAGAAATTCCAAGGCTTAACAGAAATAAATTTTTAGCATGGCAAGGTCTCATGAGATTACATCTGGCTTCCATTGGTGATTCAGGATGTAAATATATTGATCAAGAATATACAATTCCTACTGGCACATTAACTGTTGAAGACATTGCAGAGAAGAAGAACAACAACACTATGATGATAGACATTGCATCAGCTCTTAGCTATGAAGAATTTGATGAAATCAAAGATTGCACAACTGCTCATGAAATGTGGAACAAGCTAAAGAAAATCTATGGTGGTGATGACAATGTGAAGAGAGCCAAAGCAGAGAGCCTAAGAGGACAGTTTGATCAAATGAAAATGAGAGAAGAAGAAAACATTGCAAAATATGTTGAAAGGATCAAGACAAGTGTCAGTGCAATCAGAGCTTCTGGAGGAAAAATTGATGATGAAATGGTTATAAGTAAGGTTCTTAGAACATTACTCCCTATTTATGCAATAAGAGTTTCAGCTATTCAAGAAAGAAGATGTGAAGAAAATCACAATATAACTTTGGATGCCTTAGTTGGAAGATTGACAGCCTTTGAACTGGATAACTATGACAACTATGTTCCAACTTCTAAAAATATTGAATCAGCTTTTGAGGCCAAACTTTCACTCAAGAAAGGGAAGAAAATCCAATCAGAAAGTGAAGAAGAATCAGAGGAAAGTTCTAATAGTGATCTTGAAGTTATTGAAGCATTACTTGCAAAGAAGTATTCAAGAGGCAGAGGAAAATACAGAGGTAAAACTCCCTTAATCTATTTTTCATGTGAAAAAATTGGTCATATTGCAGCTAGGTGTCCAAAAAAGCAAAGCAAAGATGAGAAGAAAAATTACAAGTACAATGGCAAGAAAAATTTCAAATCATTCAAGGATAAAGGTAAGAAAACATGTTTCTTAGCTAAAGATTCGGATGATAGTGAAGAAGAAATTGTTTTCATTGCTGTAAAAGATGAATCTAATAATGATGAAGATGAGATGGCACTTATCTCTCATATAAGAAAGAATGATACATGGATTATAGACAGTGGATGCTCACATCATATGACTGGTGATAGGACCAAGTTTGAACACTTTGAAAACTTTGATGGTGGTAATGTAAGGTTTGGAAACAATGAACCCTGTTGTATAAAAGGAAAGGGACGAATTTCATTAACCAAAGAATGTATATGTGATAATGCATATTGGGTTGAAGGACTAAAGCATAATCTTCTAAGTGTAGCACAGCTAAGCAACATTGGATTCAAGGTTGAATTCATGAATGGCAAAGCAAGACTGGTGGATGACAAAGGAAAACTGATAGGATCAGGCAAACAAACCAAAGGTAACCTGTTTTATCTTGATCTTGGTGATTACTCATGTTTTATTGCTCAAATTGAAGAAAGTTGGTTATGGCACAAAAGTTTATGTCATGTAAATTTTGACAACATGATGAAAATAAGCAAATTCAAGAAAGTAAGAGGTATTCCTACTTTGAAGAAACCTGATGTTGGTCTATGCAAGAATTATCAAATTGGTAAAATGGGAAAGTCTAGTTTCAAAAGTAAAAACTATCAATCTAAAGATATTTTGGAAATTGTGCATATTGATTTATGTGGACCTATTGGAATTGAGAGCTATACTGGAGAAAAATTCTTTATTCTCTTTGTTGATGATTATTCTAGAATGATGACTGTTATGTATTTAAGAGAAAAGTCTGAAGCATTTGAGAAGTTCAAATGGTATTTAGCAAGAGTAGAAAAGGAAACAAGAAAAAGAATAAAATGCTTGAGATCAGACAGAGGTGGTGAATTCATCTCCCATGAATTCAATAATTTTTGCATTGAAAGAGGAATCAAAAGATAGGTATCAGCCCCGAGAACTCCTAAGTAGAATGGAATAGCTGAAAGAAGGAACAGATCTATCATGGACTGTGCAAGGACTCTAATGATTGAAAAGAACATTGCTATGAAATACTGGAAGGAAGCTATCAACACTGCAATTCATACCTTGAACCGAGTACAGCTGAGAAAAGACACATTCAAGACTCCATATCAGCTATGGTATGGCTACAAACCAAATGTAAGTTACCTAAAAGTATTTGGTAGTAAATGTTACATCTTGAAAGAATCTAGAAAAGGAAAATTTGATGTAAAAAGTGATGAAGGAATATTTTTGGGATATTCTTGCAAAAGTAAGGCATATAGATGTCTAAATTTGTCTACTCACAAAATCATAGAAAGTGCACATGTGAGAATTGATGAGTTTACAGAAAAGATTGAAGAAGAAAGCAAAAAGGAACCAAGGACTACAGAAAATGTGTTTACATCAAACCTAATACATTGCCAAACACATGTAAGGAGACTACATCTATCGAGCCCAGTACAGTAACTGAATCACAAGAAGAAGTTTTAGACCAAGTCACAAAGTACCAAGTCTCAGTTTGAAGCTACCGAGCAAGTATCTACCGAGCCTGAGCAATCTGAACCTGAAGATGAAGAAGATGACAATGTAACTCATTCAGGAAGCAAGGAACCTGTATTAGCCAAGTACGTCAGAAAGCATCATAAACTAGATCAGATCATTGGAAACAAATTAGATGGTACTATGACAAGAAGTAAACTAAAAGGTACATGTTTATTTGCTGATTTTGAACTTAAAAATGTCAAAGATGCATTAGAAAATGAAAGTTGGATTGAGGCTATGAATGAAGAAATAAAGAAAATAGAGAAAAATAAGACATGGACTCTTGTACCTAGGCCTAAAGATAAAAATGTAATTGGGACAAAATGGGTATTCAGAAATAAGTTGAATGAAGATGGTCAAGTATCAAGAAACAAAGCAAGATTGGTATGTAAAGGATATTCTCAAGAAGAAGGAATAGATTATGGAGAGACTTTTTCTCCTGTTGCAAGATTAGAAGGTGTGAGGACTTTACTTGCATATGCAGCACATAAAGGATTTAAGGTATATCAGATGGATATCAAATCTACTTTTCTCAATGGTATTCTTGAGGAAGAAGTCTACATTGAGCAACCTGAAGGTTTTATTGATCCAGACAAAAGGGATATGGTCTACAAATTACACAAAGAATTGTATGGTCTGAAACAAGCTCCTAGAGCATGGTATGAAAGATTACATAACTATCTTACTCAAATTAATTTCAAAAGGGCTAATGACAATAGCAATTTATACATAAAAGAAGGATCAGATAACAAAATTGTTTTGGCAGAAATATTTGTGGATGATACTATGTTTACAGGAAATGATGATTAGTGCAAAGAATTTTCAGAGCTTATGAACAAAGAATTTGAAATGTCTATGTTTGGTCAGATAAAATTCCTTGTTGGACTTCAGATTCAGCAGAACAAAAATGGTATCTAAATTACTCAGTCTAAATATATCAGGGAAATACTTAAGAAATTTGGTATGGAAGATTCAAAACTAGTTGGTACACCCATGTGTACTGGACTGAAGATTACCAAAGATGATGATTCAAAAGAAGTAGATCAGACCTTATACAGATTAATGATTGGAAAATTACAGTATGTAGTACACACAAGGCCTGAGATTGCCTTAGCAGTTGGAATAGTGGCAAGATTCTTGGCTAAACCCAGAGAAAATCACATGATGGAAATCAAAAGAATCTTGAGGTATTTAAGGGGAACTGAAGATTATGGCTTCTGGTATAAATTTGGAGGCAATCTGGATTTAAAAGTGTTTACTGATGCTGATTGGGCAGGAAACATTGATGACAGAAAGAGTACAAGTGGTGGAGCATTCTTTCTTTGCAAGAGGTTAGTATCTTGGACTAGTAAAAAGAAAAATTGTACATCCCAATCCAAAGCAGAAGCAAAATATGTTGCTGTAGTAGTAAACTGCTCTAATATTATATGGTCTAAACAGCTTTTGGAAGGCATGAAGGTTGAGATCAAAGAACCAGTTGTTATGTTTTGTGATAATAAAAGTGCAATAAATATTTCAAAGAATCCAATAATGCATTCCAAAACCAAGCACATTGCAATTAAATATCACTTTGTCAGAGAATTGGTGCAGGACAAGGAAATTAGATTGGAATATATTCATATAAAAGAACAAATTGCAGATATCTTCACCAGGCCACTACCTAAGGATGCATTCTTGTATCTAAGAGGCAAGTTAGGGGTCACTCCCTTGTCCGAGGTTCACTAAATAAAGTTTTAGTGGTGCATCAACCAGAACATGTTGAAGATCAATCAGTTGATGCAGCATAGTCAGGGAATCATTGCATATGAATCAGTACATAAGGTACATTGATATTTACCGAAACTGTGTAAGTTGTCTTTGGCATGTGTTGTCAAAGAGGGAGAGTTTTCTGTCATTTCAAGAAATTTCTAAGAAGAATAATTTGAGAAGTTAAGAGGGAGAGTTCTCAGTCAGAGAAAGAAGTTTGAAGATGATGAGAATCAGAATGAAGCTAAAGATATGTTTCTTACTCTTGGTTTATCTATGAAATTTCATCGTGCTATGACATGTTGTGTTGCCATCAATCCCAAAGAGGGAGATTGTTGGATACAATTGTCTGAAGGACATTGCTAGATTAGCTATGTGTTGTTTTTTATGTCACACAAATGTCATATCAATTATCGCTCTCAGTATCTACCGAGTTCAGTCGGTCAGCTAAGCGGCTCTCAGTATCTACCGAGCTCAGTCGGTCAGCTAAGCGGTTCTCAATGTCTACCGAGCTCAGTCGGTCAGCTAAGCGGTTTTTAGTGTCTACCGAGTTCTCTCGGGTGTCTAAAGGAAACATGATAAGATAATAGTGTTAATCGAGCCTCCTCAGTTATTGAAGGAAATTAGTGGTTACCGAGCTCTCTCGATCTCCAAAGGATGTTGCAGAATTTGCTGTGGTTACTGAGTTCTCTCGGTCACCGAAGGAAATCTTTTTAGGATTAATGTTTACCAAGCAAGGTCAGCCCTTTCAAAGAATTTTGTTATCATAGTTTGTTTATCCCAGCCGACTGTTATAATAATTATTAGTGCTAACTTGTCAATCTAAATGATTATGAAATGGTATTTATATAGAAGGTCAAATGGTGAATAAAAGATATACAGCATGCAGAAATCATTTTGAAGAAAGGTGTGTGCGAATTTTGAAGGATGGTCAGATATCCTTGAGGAACAGCAAAGATTTAATTGATCAGTAAGGATCTAGTGAAACAGAACAGAGATCTATATTCAGCAATTCAGTTGTAGGTTATTTCATTGTTACTCTCTAGCAATTGTAGCAGTGATATCAAAATCTCTTAACTGAGTTGGTTTAACAACCATTTTGTAAATCCTCTAACAAGGTAACAGTTCTATTGAATTGTTTCAAGACCTCTTACAAGGCCACTCCTAGCAAGGTGATTAAATCCTCTAACAAGGTCACACCTAACAGTGTGTTTTGTAACCTTTTACCGAGTTGGCTTCTAACCGGGCATCACTTGAGAAGAGTGAAAAATAGTAACTAGTTACATTGGTGGTTTTTCCCATATTGGGTTTCCATGGTAAATCTGGTGTCTCTTGTGTTCATGTTATTTTCTTTATTCATGTAAGTTAATCAGTGATGAATGCTTAAGAATAGTTTAATTATTACACACTTCAAGGATCAATTTTTTAGCATTTCTCTATATATTTACCGAGTGGCACAGTAAATAATTTGTTAAGATATTTAAGGGATCAGTGGTAATATTTTTGTGGTTAACTGATTCACCCCCCCTCTCAGTTACTGCATCTATATTTTCAACAATATTTAAGCAGTTATAACCAAATTGAAACAGTAATATAAAAGTAATTTAATATTATATAATATATACTATACATTAAACATTGTATAGAATATTTTATAAAATATTATAAGATAAATTATTAATATATCATCAAAGTTTTTTTAAAAAAAATATAACATAATATTTCGGGGGCCGAAGCCCTTACGGTCGAAGCTGACTGTCTTCCTTGCATGGGCACGGCAGTACACTGCCGTGACACTAAGTCACGATAGTGCACTGTACTACCGTGGCTTAGAGCCATGGTGTCATGACTCTAAGTCGCGGCAGTGCAAGGCACTGTCATGGCTTAGAGCCCCGGCAGTGACCATGCCTCCCTTTGTTACTGCAAACGCCCTCTGAGGGTATGAAAACCATTAAAAAAAATGACTAGCAGTTTAACCATTAAAATAAAAAAAACAATACGGATTCATGGGTTCTATTTCTAGACTCTATATGAACATATTATCGCTGGCCCAGACCAGTATACACAAATCTGGTCATCACACCAAATGCAAAGCATATATATATATATATATATATATATATATATATATATATATATATATATATATATATATATATAGCAAGTGATTATTTAAAAAAATAATTAAAAAGCAACTCTGAGGAACAATCTATATAACCATAACTTATGCATATCTATTATGATCGGACTTTTAAAGTTCTGATACAACTGTACCCATATTCGTCTATTGAAGATGGGTGTTCTTTTGAATTTATGAGAGACTCCCTTATGGCTCAAGGGAGCTCATCCACACACCCTGTGTGATTTACAACACCACATAGTATCTCCACTCTGCCTTGGACCTGCACACACACTCAAAAGAAAAGAAAGGAAATAATAAGAAAGAAACTAGGGTTTTGTTATTCTTTAAAGAGACCCCAACCCTAATTTCAAATTAGGGTTTGGGAGTCACTTTTAATAATTAAATATACATCATGCTTTGGAAAATGTATTTTAAACATTTACTTTCAATAGATGCCTTTTTAAATAGAAAAATTGAATCTATTTAGTCTAAAGCTAGTTTTTAATTAGTTGTTTTTAAATCACTTTCTTTCTCTTGCCTTTTAAATCTTATCTAATTGTATATCTTTTATGTGGTGCGATAAAATAGATTCTTAGGAAAATTTATTTATTAGCATCTTTGATGTCAAAATACATAAGTTATATTTAAGAGCTTTAGATTTAGACAATCTTGTCATTTGAATTATTCATTACTTTAGTTTAGTTATTCATTAGAATTCTAGTGGGATTTATTTAAGTTAAAATTATAATGAATGATGTAATTATCTTATTGGAAAATTAAATCCCTTATGCCTAGATATTGTAGTTAAGTAAATTTTAATATAATTTGTTTTATTTTGAAATTCATTTTAATGTGTAACCAAATTGATTTAGGCACCGTTTGTTGTTTTATGAATGATACGGTAAAATAATTTATTATAATTGTTTATGGGGATAAATCTATCATATTACGATAATTGATTATTAATTTTATTAATGAATTTCCCAAATGATACACCTAATAAATGTCATCAAATTATTAGGGGATAAGGATTTTCAATGTCTCGTCCAAATTTTCTTTTATTATTTATCTTTCAAGAAATCAACTATAATTTTTTAATTACAAACATTTTATTACCCTCCTTGAAACTCTTCTAGGGTTAGACCATGCTATTCTTATACAAACTCAAAAAATATAAAGGGAAGTTCAAATATAAAGAAAGGAAACTTAGTAAAACCAATCTATGCCGATGTTTGTGAGGGAAACTTAGTCATGACATCAAGTATCATCTCATCATGGTCTATTCACCATGTTTCAACACCCCATTCAATCTGATCTATTCAACTTACACCATTCTTCTTCTCCAGGACTTAAAGGCTTGAAATAGTATATGTGGTAAAAATTCATGAAATACTAAAGAAGACCTGCTATTTGTCAGACAAATCTTCATTGTCCCCCACAAAAAATGTAGTAATAACTACTTTACCCTTAATTTGTTTAACAATGCACCATATTAGATAAAGTAGGTTCTATCACACATGGCACAAACTCTCTTCAAACTCACAATATGTTGCATACGTAGTACAAAACTCATCAGATTCTAAAGAAGGTCTCACTCTTAATGAGTTATAAACATGCCATTGTTTTAGTTTTACTTGTGAGTTATGATAATTTTTGTAAACATGTCATTGGTTCAGTTTAGTGTATTCATTTTTGTCAGACAAATATTCATTATCTTCTGGTTGTCTTCTTTATATAGTAGCATGTATTAATTGGTTGACAAATAAAGAAGCATTTAGACAATCAGAAGATAATGAAGATAATTTTAAATGCATCTAACACAATTTTTTTTTACAAAACTCAACCAATGGCATGTTTACAACAAGGAAATAGAGTGATAATAATATGTTGAAAATTGTATTCTATTTAATAGACGCCAAAGGACCAGTCCCAACAATTCTTAAACATACTTTATTTGATATGATGAATTCTTAAACAATTAAGGTTGGAGTAGACATAGTTATCACATAGTTTTTTTGTGTGGTACAAGGAAGATTTGGCTGATTAAGAGTGAGGCCTTCTTTAGAATCTCATATAAATTTGGTTGATTAAGAAGAGAAGAAAAACAAAATTCATTAGTTAAATTTTTCAATTTCATGTATTTTTTATCCTATTTATTAGGTGCATGAGTTGAAGGCTGAATGTAAGAGTCTTATAATGTTATGTTACCTTTGCATCTCGAGTTTTTGATACTCTTATGATGATCTTTCTCAACAAGTATTTTATTCTATTATTGTTTTTTGAATAACATATTGGGAAAATACAAAACTATGTACTTCTACAAGACGGGGAACACAAAATTGAAGCATCAAACAAGACTTGATCAAGTTGCAGGTGGAACATGCATTCAAATAGTGTTAGAAAGTAAAGATCCCCAAGATAACTGAGAGGGGGGGGTGAATCAGTTATTAGATAATTTATCCATTCAACAGCTTTAAACAATACAATCAATGTACTGATCAACCATAGAAAGATAATCATACACAATTGCACAATAACACAAGATATGTTAACTAGGGAACCTCTTGAAAAGAGTAAACCCCGGTGGGAATGATGCCCACAAAATGATGCACTAATATGAAATTTCCTTGTTAGAGGATGGACCCTGTTAGGAGTCTTAAGAAATACATTCAGTACATATGAATCCCTGTTAGGAGATTTTGAATCTCTGTTAAAAGATTCTAACCCGGTTAAGAGTTTATGGAAGACAGAAGGACCCACTGCCCAAACAGCTTCAAGGCAAGATCTCTAAACCCACTGTCCAAAAGATCTTAGAATTATTCAATAGAATAATATGAAATATATTACCTCCTTCACACTGTGCCAAAACTGCACTCTCTGCTACACAAGATCACAATTCCAGATCTCTGTACTTACAAGTCTTCCTTCATCACTGAATTCGCATCACAATCTTCATAGTACACATTACAATAAGGAAAACATTCCTTCTTATATACCAAACTCAAATAATTACAAATGAGTCGGTCCTCAATTACAAAATAATAAATTCTACATGCTACACACAGAATTCACATAAAACTGTCGGCTTCCAGTTACTGTAACTTTCTCCAAACATATCCTCAAAGTTTGCACTGTGAACCACATCATCATTAATGAGTCTCCAACATCCCTTTAACTACACAAAATCAGATTCCATCCCAGCTAAGAGATATCCTTCGATTTCCAAACATCACTACACAGAAACACTGTCTAAACACTGCTTTCACCAAAATGCTCATAACTCTTACAAATGAATGAATTTCTTTTTCCATTTTTAACCATAGGTTAATAACACACCAAAAAACATACCATCAACTGTACAAAAGCCAATCTACAATACAACATGTGTGCAAAACAAAACTGTACCTACTTTCCTGCTAATATCCATAATATCACTGTGTTGACATCAATGACAATCCAAGTCATGAATGCAACAAAAACTACTACAGAATGATTGCTAAAACACTTTGCATTCATTCCTAACAATTTCCCCCATTGGAATTGATGGAAACATAGATGAAAAACATCCAATGTTCCAAAAATCCAATACTGCAACTTCACTGCAAAATATCAAATCAAATCTTTCTTCGTTTTCCTATTTAACTCTCTCGTACAATCCACAATGTTTTTCATGCATATCTCTCCCCCATTGACATCAATGATAGAAATTCTATCACTAAGTCAACAACAACTTAATGTCAAAAGACACTTTTCAAAAAAATATAATAACAAGAGTCCTCATGACTCAGCTCATAAACTCCCCCATAGAGGAAGTTCCAACATCCAATCCAGAAGAAAGATAGGGCTCATATACCACTGGATGGATGCAACCATCTGCATCAATTCTCAAAAAGAGGTTGGGGCATAACCCCAAGCATACCTCTCAAATACACAAATGTATCCTTAGGTAAAGGCTTTGTAAATATATCTGCTATCTGCTCCTTTGTACTTATGTACTCCAATCTTACTTCTTTTTCTGCAACTTTCTCTCTTACAACATGATACTTGATCTCAATATGTTTAGTTTTAGAATGCAAAATAGGATTTTTTGACATACTCACTATACTAGTGTTATCACAATGTATAATAACAGGCTCATCAAACTTTATTCCAATATCTTTCAACATCTGCTTCATCCAAATAATCTGATTACAATTATTTGCTACTGCAACATATTCTGCTTCTGCTGTGCTTTGTGAAGTACAATTCTACTTCTTACTTAGCCAAGAGACTAATTTGCCTCCAAGAAAAAAGGCTCAACCACTGGTGCTTTTCTTTTCATCAACACTACCTCCCCAATCTGCATCAGTATAGGCACATAAAGTAAAATCATCAGAATTCTCATACCATAATCCATAATCCATTGTTCCTTTCAGATATCTCAGTATCCTCTTTACTACTGCATAATGTGATTCTCTAGGTTCTGCTTGAAATCTTGCTACAATCCCCACTAAATGTGCAATATCAGGTCTTGTATGTGTCAAGTACTGCAATCCTCCAATCATAGATCTGTACTTTTTCTGCTCAACTATTGGTGTCTCATCTTTGCTAGATAACCTATGTCCGGTTACCATAGGTGTTCCAACAGGTTTAGAATCTTCAATTCCAAATCTTTTCAATGATTCTTTTAAATACTTAGTCTGACTTACAAATATACCTTCCTTGCTTTGTGTTATCTGTAATCCCAAAAAATATTTCATTTCTCCAATCATGCTCATCTCAAATTCAGTCTTCATTTCATCTGCAAATTTGTCACTAGCTTCATCTTCTCCTCCAAAGATAATATCATCAACAAATATAACTATAACCAACAAACCATTCTCAATTTATTTTGTGTATAAGTTACTATCTATTGTTCCTTTTATAAATCCTAATTTCAATAAATACTTATCCAATCTTGCATACCAGGTTCTAGGTGCTTTTTTTAATCCATATAAAGATTTCTTTAACTTACATACCATATCTCCTTCTTGTGTCAAAGGAAAACCTTCAGGCTGCTCAATGTAGACTTCTTCTTCCAATTCACCATTCAAAAATGCTGACTTCACATCCATCTGATACACTCTAAATTTCTTGTAAGTTGCATATGCTAGAAACATTCTCACTACTTCAAGTCTGGCCACAGGTGCAAAAGTTTCTTCATAGTCAATTCCTTCTTGTTGTGAATATCCTTTACATACCAATCTTTCTTTGTTTCTTATCACTTCTCCTTCTCCATTCATCTTGTTTCTAAATACCCACTTTGTTCCAATCACATTCTTGTCTTCAGGTCTAGGGACCAATTCCCATGTCTTGTTTTTTTCAATCTGCTCTAGTTCTTCTTTCATAGCATTGATCCAATGTTCATCTTCACAAGCTTCATTAGTAGTCTTAGGTTCAATTTGAGAAATCAAACATAAATGTACCTTATTCCAAGTCACAACTCCTCTATCTAAACTTCCAATAACTTTCTCAACAGGGTGATGTCTTGAAGTATACCTGTTAGGTGTCATAGTTACTGATCTTGTTCTGACTATAGATTCTTCTCTGCTTTCTTCTTTGTTTTCTTCTCTCTTTTCTTCTCTGTTCTCTTCTCTGTCTTATTCAGTATGACTTTCATTCAGTAAATCACTGTTAGTTTCAAAAAATAATTCTCTATTTTCAATGTTAGGTTGAGGTTGTGCTTCTCCATCAGATTCATAATCAAGCATTCTTTCCTAAATTTTAAACTTTTCATCAACTTTTACATTTGCACTTTCAACAATAGTCTTAGTTCTTTTGTTATAACATCTATATGCTTTACTTTTTAAAGAATATCCAAGAAATATTCCTTCATCACTTCTAGGATCAAACTTTCCTATATCATCATCTCTCTTTATATAATTTACTTCCAAAAATTCTAAAATACTTAACTAAGGGTGTATGTCCAAACCATAATTCATAAGGTGTCTTGTTTGTATCTGCTCTGATTTGTACTCTGTTCATAGTGCATATTGTTGTGTTCAGTGCTTCTCTCCAAAAAGTTTTAGCCAAATCATTTTCAAACAACATAGCTCTTGCTGCTTCAGTTATTGACCTGTTTCTTCTATCTGCAATACCATTTTATTCTAGTGTTCTAAGGGCTAAAAGTTGTCTCTTAATACCATTCATTTCACAAAAAGTGTTAAACTCTCTAGATGTAAATTCATCACCTCTATCAGATCTTAGACACTTAATCTTCATTCCAGATTCATTCTCAATTTTTCTTTTCATGATCTTAAACTTATCAAATGCCTCAGATTTTTCTTTCAAAAATGCAATCCACATCATTCTTGTAAAATCATCAACAAGAATCATAAAATACCTTTCACCATAGAATCCTCTATTCCTAGTAGGACCAATCAAGTCTGTATGAACAATCTCCAACTTCTCTACCGAAGTGAACTTCTTATTGGGAAATGAACTTCTTTTTTGCTTTGCCATCATACATTCTTTCCAAATCATGTTAGTAGGTTTCATAATTCTAGGTAAATCTCTTACCGCAAGTGTAGTGCTCACCTTGACAATATTATCAAAGTTTATATGACAAAACCTTTTATGTCATAACCGACTATCATCAATCCTAGTTATCAAACATGTCATCTCAGTAGGATTCAACTGAAATACATTACCTCTAGTTCTGGATCCTTTTCCAATCAGATTTCCATCTTTATCTTTTATCACACAAGTTTTCTCAGAAAACCAAACTTGATAACCCTTATCAGCCAATTGTCTAACACTTAGTAGATTATGTCTTAATCCATCAACAAAGTAAACATCATCATTGTTAGTCTTTCCATCAAGAGTAATAGATCCTATACCCTTAATCAAACAAGGTGCATTGTTACCAACCCTAACAATTCCTCCATCATAATTATCTAACTTAACAAACTTTCTTTTATCTCTAGTCATATGATGTGAACAACCACTGTCTATAATCCAATCAGATTTCTTTTCAACTTGTGAAACTAATACTTTTTATTCCCTTTTAACAAATTCAAAACTTTCTTCCTTAATTGCTACAAATCTCATTTCCTCAAAGTTATCATTATCACTGTCACTTAAATGTTTTTCAATTCCTGCTTCAAAATCTTCATCATTTGCATAATAACATTCTTTAGATCTCCTAGGTTTAAAGTTTCTTCTATACTTCTTAACTCTTTTGGGACATTTAGATGCAAAATGACCATATTCTTGACAAGTCCAACATTTAAAGATTTTCTTACCATCTGGTTCTCTTTTTACTAGTAGTGCAATACCTTCTTCAATCTTCTTATCTTCCTCAAATCTGCTACTGCTAGCATAATCTCCATTCACACTAGTATTGTTTGTAGGTCTGATGCTAAGAGCACTGAATGTTGTTTCCATTCTAGGTAGCTCTCCTGATAATCTCAAGTTCATCTCTACTATTTCTAATCTTCCAAGAAGAGTCTCTCTTGAAAATTTTGATGTACAAGGTATCACTTGTTCAATCATCTGTGTTGTCTGCTTGAATACTGGTGTCAAAGTTCTCAAAATTTTCCATATCACTTCATTCTCTGTCTTATCACCTCCACAAGACTTTATTCCTGTTACAATCTCAGACATCCTACCAATATAGCTTCTAATAGATTCATCTTCCATCATTATAATATCTTCAAATGCACAAAACCAAGTATGTAATCTAGCCTTCTTTGCATGTTCATCACCTTCAAAAGTAGAATGTAAAGCTTTCCGAATTGCATGAGATGTTTTCAAACATCTTACCTGACTATATTCATTCTCCGGTAGTGCTGACAAAAGTGCTTCTCTTGCAAGTATGTTACACATGAATAGATCTAGTTCATCTTTAGTTCCTGCCTCTAGATTGTCTTCCTCAATGATAGTCTTCTCATTCTTTGTAATCAACCAATAACTTGGTCCTAAACACAATAGATGTGTCTTCATCTTTTCTTTCCAGCTGTCAAAATTTACTCCATCAAACTTAGGGCTTTCTTTTCTGAAATTCACCATGGATCTCCTTAAGTTGTTAAACTTTTCTTTTAAGGACCTATTGCTCTGATATCAATTGTTAGAAAGTAAAGATCCCCAAGATAACTAAGAGGTGGGGGGTGAATCAGTTATCAGATAATTTATCCATTCAACTTCTTTAAACAATATAATCAATGTACTGATCAACCATAGAAAGATAATCATACACAATTGCACAATAACACAAGATATGTTAACTAGGGAACCTCTTGAAAAGAGTAAACCTCGGTGGGAATGATGCCCACAAAATGATGCACTAATATGAAAGTTCTTTGTTAGAGGATAGACCCTGTTAGGAGTCTTATGAAATATATTTAGTACATATGAATCCCTGTTAGGAGATTTTGAAACCTTGTTAAAAGATTCTAACCCCGTTAAGAGTTTATGGAAGACAAAAGGACCCAGTGCCCAAATAGCTTCAAGGCAAGATCTTTGAACCCACTGTCAAAAAGATCTTAGAATTATTCAATAGAATAATATGAAATATATTACCTCCTTCACACTGTGCCAAAACTGCACTCTCTGCTACACAAGATCACAATTCCAGATCTCTGTACTTACAAGTCTTCCTTCATCACTGAATTCACATCACAACCTTCATAGTACACATTAAAATAAGGGAAAAATTCCTTCTTATATACCAAACTCAAATAATTACAAATGAGTCGGTCCTCAATTACAAAATAATAAATTCTACACGCTACACATAGAATTCACATAAAACTATCAGCTTCCAGTTATTGTAACTTTCTCCAAACATATCCTCGAAGTTTGCACTATGAACCATGTCATCATTATTGAGTCTCCAATATCCCTTTAACTGCACAAAATTAGATTCCATCCCAGCTAAGAGATATCCTCCGATTTCCAAACATCGCTACAGAGAAACACTGTTTTCGCCAAAATGCTCATAACTCTTACAAATGAATGAATTTTTTTTTGCGTTGTTAACCATAGGTTAATAACACACCAAAGAACATACCATCAACTATGAAAATGTCAATCTATAATACAACATGTGTGCAAAATAAAACTGTACCTACTTTCCTGCTAATATCCAAAATATCACTGTGTTGACATCAATGACAATCCAAGTCATGAATGCAACAACAACTGCTACAGAATGACTGCCAAAATAATTTGCATTCATTCCTAACAAATAGTAAGTAATGTGGAATAACAAAATAAGTAATTTTTCGTGTCTACATTTTGTTATTTTCTAAGATTACATCCATGTTTTATATTCATAGAATGGTTCAAAATTAAAATTTACAATTCGATAAAATTACTGACGGGTGTTGTTCCTTGCACCCTCAATCAACAACTTGCCTCCATTTGTGGTCTCAAGTTGCCTCCATTTGTTGTTCCTTGCACCCTCAAAAAGCATTAGATATACATATTTTTCATTTTAAGATCAAAGATAAAGGCCCCCTTTTTTATGCACGTACACACACACACAACATATACAGCATATACAACCTTCATCATGCAGATTTGCCTAAGCACTAGTGGGACCTTATACCCTGCATCGAATGTATTATTGTGAAAATCATCACAAGTCCATTTGTTGCCAGGTCTAGCTCCCAGTAGTGCTTGGTCAAATTTGATGTATTGTAGGGATAATATTTTGTGTATAATATATATGATATTTTATTTTGATTTACAAACTACTATATTATTTGAATATCTTTCTTTCTTTCCACAATAGGAAAGAGTTTGAGGTGGAAGACTATAATAATAGAAGTGTTTCAATTTGGTATACTATACTACAACATCATTTCATAACTAAATTTTCAATTTTTATACATAATTAGGTTATAGATAATCTAAGTTAAGAAGGATCATGTCAAACAATCCAAGTGAAGAAGGTAATGGGGATACAATCAATAGATTTTGGTTGAACTTGAAAAGAAAAGGCGATGGAAAATGTTATTGTCCCTGCAATATTTGTAAGGTCTTAAACACTAGAAGATTTCTAATCAAAATAGCTAAGAGACATTGTAGGGATAATGGTCACATTGAAGGAGGGTTTGATTATCATGAACTGGTAATTTTTTCATTATATTTATTTAAAAATTTATATATATATATATATATATGAAATACACTTGATGATGAGATCATTATCATGGTTTATTTGTGTTCATCATTTTTATTTAAGTTGACTTCCCTAGGGGAGTACGTGATATGGACCATGGAGGTGTGAATATTGAGAATATAGCTTTGGAAGTGGAGGATCATGGAGGTGAGAATATTGAAGCTGAAGATTATGATCCCATGGAAGATGACGATGATGCGCTAGATGATGGTAATAATACATTGATCCATGACATATTTGGTATTGGCGCAACTGATGATGATGATCATGATGATGTTGATGTCATCCATGATATACCTCTACTTGAGAAGGTAGCCACACCCCTTTACAAAGGCTCCCAAACAAATCTTCTCTCTATTGTATTGTTGTTGTTGAACTTGAAGGTTATGAATGGTGTATCCAACACAACAATGTCACGTATACTAATGTATGTCATATATGTCATTATAGTAATTAAATGGTGAAACATGTACCATAAATATTATTATTATTAACAACTTATATTTTTTTCTATAGATTTATAGGTGAGTTCTTGTTACCACCATCGAATATTCTCCCTCGCTCATACCGAGAATTGTGTGCCACTATGAAAGATATTGAAATATAGTATCAAGCAATAGATGCATGGCCTAATGATCATATTATTTATCATAAAGAACATGAATTTGCAATAGAATGCCCTAAATGTCATACGAGTAGATATCGAACAGATCAAATAAAAAAAAGGTTCCTCACAAGGTTCTTCGTTACATCCCCATTATACCACGTTTGCAAAGATTATTAAGGCATAGTAGCTTGGCACAATTTATGGATTACCATGCACACAATAGGAGTCAAGATGACATTATTCAAATGCCTACGGATGGTTCTGTATTTAAGGATATAGAGAAAAAGTGGCAATAAAGAGGGAGCACATTATGTTGGCAATTATTGTTCCAGGTATTTGATCATTTAATAGTTATCTGCATGCAATTATAAATCTTGTAGTAAAATGGTCACAATAATTATGTAATGTTGTTGTTCATTCAACTAGGTAAATACCAAGTTAAAGATATGAATGTATATATTGAGCCTCTTATTGATGATTTGGTGGAGTTATGGAAATGTGTCACTATGTATGACATCTATAGACTAATAGGAGACATACAATTTCAATTCCATGCAATCCTTATATGGACAATACATGATGCCCCAGGGCTAACAAATTTTTTCGGTATGTTATGGTGAATTCAAGTTGCACATGATAATTTTAAAAATAGAAATTAACATATTTAATCCAATTGTATCATTATCTTGTAGGTCTTCAAACAAAAGAAAAGTTTGCATGTCTAGCTTGTGGTCCAAAGATGAAATCTCGTCATTCAAAAAGTTTAGGAAAGTAATTGTTTTATGAGCATAGACACTTTCTCCACAAAAATAATAATTATCGAATTACTGAAAAACATCTTTTCAAAGGGAAAGAAGAGATTGCATCTAAGCCACGGAGATTGATACCTCACCTATGGAAGTTGGAATATAATAGAATTAATTGTCAAGGTACTACCATTCTACCTAACGGTTTATGTTTGGAATTTGTATATTTTTATTATGTTTTGTTTGTTGATTATGTGATTGATGATCATGAATTTCGTCAAGGCAACACTACTAAGCACCTTCCAAAGGACTAAAAAGTTATCCCAGATAATTTAATAGGTTGCCCTACTACGAGTAGCTGCAAATTGTGCATTTGTTTGATACTATGCATATTGGAAATAATGTAATGGAGACATTGTGGAATATATTGGATAGAAGGCGTGACAAAAAAAAAAAATTGTCAAAATTTGTAGAGACATTCATGAAACCAATCATGCAATGAAACATTTCATTGAATCAAATAGAAATGGAGAACAGATTAATACTGTAATACCCCAAAAATGGGTTATAAGTTCATTAACATCCTACATCGACAAATCGAACAAAATCGACATTGAAGTCCTAACCTAAGGCACATCTAAACATCATCGAATCATAATTGATTATCTTAAAATTCTACATCGGGGAATATTCCTAGCAATATTCCTAATCATCATAATTATCTTTAATTTTATAATTATTTGGCAATAAATCACATTTAGCCTAAAGTTTGATTAATTGAATATTTTCATATTTAATTAATTAGATTTAATATTTGCCACTTAATTGTGTAATTAAATTTAATTATATCTATTATTAATTGTATTATTTAATTTTGACAATAAATCTAATATCATATGAATAATTGATTAAATTCTTATTTAATTAATTAAAGCAAGTTGTCATTATTTAATAATATAGTTTTTAATAAAAGTTTGATTAAATAATTGATTAACCCATAAATCAATTGTTTTATTTTGAAAAGCAGTTAAGTTGGAAATAAATCACTTAATTATTAAATTAATTCATAAATAAAACATGCACAATCATAAAAGTAAACAACTATCAATTATCAATTAAAGCTAAACTCTATTTTGAGTTAAAGCTTAGCTTTTGCATATTTTTGTGATTTAATTATCCTTTATTTAAAAATAACTCAAAAATCAACCTGAGTTATTTGAGTGATTTATGGTTTTTTCCCATGCACCTCCAAAGCCCTAGATTTCTATAAAAACAATGCTCAGCATCTCATAATTCATCTCTCAATCATCTCACAAATTGCAAACTTACTCTACAGGAATCATAGCATATCAGATTTGGAGAATTTGCACAATTGGAGCTTGAAAGAATCAACTTGCGAATTCAAAACTTTGTGAGATCAATTTCAATTGCATATTTTTCATATCATAGCATAGAATTTCATAGTTTTGCATATCATTGTTAGATAGATCAATTCATAGCATATCAATTTCATCTAGCATAGATTCATATCAAGTTTTCATTTCTTATTGCATAGAAAATCCAAAAAAATAGATTAATTGCATTCAATTTCATATCCATCTTTTGCATTAAAATATTTCATTTAGGTGTCGTCTAGGTCACTGATCTCGATTACAATCTGAGAACATTAATCTCGCACCTACTAGAAGGCAGTAAATCGCTTGGTTAGATAGTTTTCAATTTTGCACGATTTTGATTATCACTAACCTCTAATGTTTTACTGAGTGTTGTGTCTATAGATCAGGTACAATTTTCACACACACATTTCTGGCACCCACCGTGGGGCAACCCACCTTTGCATGCTGATTTTGACTCTTGAAGCTAAAACCCTAAAGTTTCAAAAATTTAATTTTATCTCCCAAACGGCTTGGATTTTTGGTCTAAAATTTTTTTTTCAGGTTAGAGACATATCAGGGAAGCTTTGAAAAAAAATTGAGAATTTTTTGAATTATTTTGAATTTTTAATAATTTTTTTTTAATTTTTCATAAAAAATTAATATCTGACACAAATCAGTATATTTTTCTAAAATTTTTATATTTTCGGAAAGCTCTTAAAATTATATAGGGGTTTTATTCTTTGTATTTTAAATTTGGATGCAATTTAGTAGCTCAAATAGTCAATTTACAAAAACTAGTCTATTTTGATAAAATGGGTCTCTAGGGCACAAGTGAAGAGATTTTTCTAAAAATTTTGCATTTTTGGAAAGCTCTCTATTTTTTAGTAGGGGTCTCTATTTTGAATTTCTATTTTTGTGGTCAAAATTATATCAAAAAAATTAGATCTTGTTGACTAGGTCAAATGTAGTGCAAAAAAATTAAAATTTTATGATGGGTATGCACTTATTTTTCATATGATTCAATGCATGATATGAGTTGTCATTTAGATTAATTTATGGTTATTATTGCTCCTAACAATTGATTTTTAGAGCTAACCCTATGGTTTTCATAAGTTGAATATATTTTGCATATCTTGTTTACTTGTTTGCTTGTTGGAGAGTTCGTAGCTTGCTTGCATAGTAAAGCTCAACAAAAATTGCTAAAAATCAAGTAAAATATACTAAGCGTGTTGCAAGGATCCCAGGTATTCTCCTTCATCTAATAACATTTCGATTTGGGACTTAAAATAAATCTCTTATGTGTCTGGCTTGTGTGCATCCTTTCATGCTTTTATCTATTTCTACACACTTGCATAATTGATACTAGGTTGTGACCCCTTAAGGATTCATTAAGTAGTCTTAGAATACGTGTGATTGATCTTGATTTCTATCTTAGGTTATTGGACTCGCTAATCCACCGGCCCCTCATTTCCACCCCGTGGTTTCAATCTCAGCGCCATAAAAGAGAGGGGTCAATAGGACAGAAGCATTAAGTGTTCCACTTGGCAACCCTTTTGTGCTTTTAGGCACTCACTTGTTTTCTAAGTTGTGGACTCATTTTCAGCTTGTGTGAGGTGTTAAGTGTTCCACCTTGTGGACTCATCTCATATTTTCTTTAAGCGTTAAGTGTTCCTCTTTCTACTTTTTGGATGCTTTTGGTAGATTTGCTTTCGGGAATATATCTATGCTCACATAGTAATTAGGCCCTATGAACAGTATTCGTGATTCTTGAGAGATTGGATTCCTAGAGAAATCCTTCCTTGATGATGGAATCCTTGTAGGTAGGGACGATACTTAGTGCATTTCACATTCAACTTGGTTAGTGCATCTTCTCTTATTGATTGACACATTCTCTCTCCGGAGAGGTTGATAGATCACGTGGGGTTGATATCACAAGCTTTGGTGAATCAAAATTGGTTAGTGCATCTTCTCTTATTGATTGATACATTCTCTCCCCAGAGAGGTTGATAGATCACATGGAGTTGATATCACAAATTTTGGTGGAACAAAATGTTGTCTTAGTGTGTCGGATTAATTTGCTTGCTTTGTTTGGGTTAAAAGTGAAGAGGTGTCAAAACCTTGAATCTGGAGCCAAGTCCCCTTATGGTATAAATCTATGAGTCACCTTTAGAGAGGGTTAACCGTAGCAGACAATCCCTTCACATGGCAAATTGCGTTAACGAAACCTCAAGCGGTAATAGCCATTTTTACCATGGTAGTGACAGCCGCTATATAAATGTCCTTGTGGAAGAAATCTCCATGGGTATGGTTCATTGTTGGGTTGTCAGATCTCCCTAGCAGCTCTTGAAGATTAAGTTCTCAGACTGTGTCAAAACCCTGGTGTGCCAGGATTGGAGTTCACCCCTTTAAATCATAAAAGTTGCAGAGTCAAGCCATTACTAAAAACCTTAGAGAGGCCAATTTTTCACTTTCAGGTATATGTGTGTTATTGCAAAACTTTTCAGAACATACACAATTAGTACTCTCAGGGATTAGCACAATTTGGTCACTTGATTGTTCATGCGCAAGGTTGCTTTTGCCCTTGTTCATTATTTTCAGACGTGCTTGGAATCACTTGTTTGCTGTTCTGCGTGCTTGTTTATCTACTTGGCTATTAAAAATGATCAAATCTGGTATAACCTTCAAAATCTGGACAGTACAATTTGCAAACAATCCAGAACTGAAGACCTTAAATTTTGCAAAAATTGACGTAAATTCTTTCTGGAGTCAAAAGTCATTTCAGAAAGTCAAAAGTCATACGAGTTTTGTCAAGTGTCATTTCAATATTGCCCATCTGTCGTATGATTGAGAACCCAGTGTCATATGAGTTTTCAAACCAGCAAATTCAAGAAAGTCAAAACCCTGTTAGCAACTGTCGTATGAATTTTGTCAACTGTCATTTCATTGCTACCCAACTGTTGTACGAGTTTAGCAACTGTCATTTCATAGACTGCCCAGTGTCGTATGATTCTGCAGAGTGTCATTTGAAAAAATTTGAGAGAGTTGTCAAAAATTGTCAAATTGCAAGATATCCAATGTTTCCAGCCTAGTTCCAAAATCTGTCAAAAATATCGTTGTGTCAAGAACAGAGCAGTAGCTATTGAGAATCAGTACACATGTCTCAAAGAATCAGTAAACAAGAGGAAGAAATTTTGATCGCCGCTATGATGAAGCAGCTGCAAGCTATGCAAGTCCAGCTTGACAAACTTAAGAAAGAAAAGGAACCTCTATACTCTTTTCCATTTGATAAAGACTTGTACATGTCACCATGCCCCCGGAAAAAATTTGAGCAATATGATACCTCTTCCACGGAGAGTGACACATCTAGCTTTGGAGACTATGATGACTATGACGACAGACAATGTAATGATACCTATGACACCTATATTCCTAAGAGTCCTCCTCATCGTTCATTCCTGCTTACTACAAATGGGCCGTCACATTGGATAGATCATGATGGTGATCCATATGATTCTGATTTTGAAATGGACTTTGATGGCTTTTGTGGACAATATCTTGATGATGATCCATCTACTACTGCTAAGGACTATAAAATACATCGTGCTAGCTTGAAACGTCAATACTATAAGGATCTCTCCTCTAAGAACTCTCAGGCTGAAAATAAAGATTACACTCTCAAGCAAGATCATGTTAATGTTGGACCTTTGTCTTGTGATGGTCCCCTTCCATCCCCTACTTCCTCCAATACTCATACATTTCCTAAAGCTTCTAAGTCTTTCAAATCTTTCACAGAACTTTCATTCGACACAAGCCCTGATACTTTTCATGTGGTTCCCTATAGTTATCCTCCAGGGCTACCTCTTAAAGAAACTCAAGCTAACCTTCACTTGGCTACAAATACTTTCAATAATGATAAACCTAAAGAGCCTAAGCCTTCATATGCTATAATGCCTACTTCAGCTAGTCCTTCACCATCTCTTTCAAAGTCATCCATACAATCCCAACATGCTTCCTTGTCCTTAGAAGTGGCTCCATGTCAAGAGGACTCTAAAAATGATGAAGAAAAGAACATAAAGAAAGATCAAGATCAAGAACCCTCCATTTCATCCACTCCTTTTCCTGATGTCTCTTATCCGCTTCATGGTTCTTTTGATCCTATACACCCTTTTTCATGCATTCCACCATGTCTTAAGTCTTCTCCTAAGCAAGATCAAGCTACTACTCACACTGTTGAGCTTATTGACAATCAAAATGACCTTACTATACTTGCGCTTTCCAAAGATGATACTTCCATTAAGGTTGGTAAAAATAGTGTTGTTACTTCCAATGTTAAGCCTATTGAAAATCAAAAGAAAACTTATGCACTTATGCTATCCGAAGATCCTTGTCAAGATCAAAGTCTTTCATCTTCTTGTTCTACCACTCCATGTTCACTTCCACTTTCTACTCTTCCTAAGTCTTTGCAAGCTTTGAACAATCCTATCAAAGAAGGTGCTCATATTCAAGATGTCCATGATTCTATTAAAAATTCTAATGCTCACTCTAAAGATGTTGATATCCTTGGTTGTCATATAGATGCTGATGAACTTATTGATTATCCTTTTGCATCTTCCACTTCCATTCTTGGACCTCTTCCACCACTACTAAGGGCTTCACGTCTTCCTTCCATCTTGGGTCCTTATGTCCCTTCACTTTCCACTCCTAACTCTCCTAATTTTCCATCCATCTTGGGTCCTTACATACCTCCATCTCCTATCTTTCCTCAAGATCAACATAGATGCATACCCTTGAATCCTTTTCATCCACCCACCCATCTAAACCAGTCATCTCCTCCTTCCACAAGTCCCAAGTCTTTTGGAAGTAACTTGAATGTTCAATACAAGAAAAAGAAGCAATACAAGAATCCATCAAAAAAAAAAATCACCATATCTCCTCTAAACGACATGGAGGCATAAATTCAAAAGAGATATCTAAGAAAAAAACTACAAGACAAGTATGGGTTCCAAAATCCATCATTGAAGATATTATCTCTAGATCATCAAAAGGAAATAAAAAGCCTACGGCTATATGGATTCCAAAGTCTCTCTTGAAAGAGTCTAGTGTTGAGAAAAAAGTGAAATTGACATTCAAGCTTCCAAAGGCTTCCACTTCATCTCCCTCCAAAAATATTCTTCCATTTCATGTGCCTAAACCACAACCTTTGCTATCCATTCGCCATATTCCTTCATGTATTCTTTCATTCATGATTCCTCCACCCTCTCGCCACCCTTCAAGGTGTGTGTTTACGTTGATCTTGCCTTCCTTTCCATCTACCCTTTCACAATCCTTCCATTCATTAACCTTCTACCTTCTATCATTTTTCCTCATTTGCCTGTTCCTCCTATCTTCCAACCTCACTCACTTTACATAAAACCCTATCCTCCATTTTTTTCTTCCATATTCCTTTCCCTATTAGCATCTTTGAGCATATCATTTTGAATCCTTGGCATATCATGGTTTATCCTTTCAAGGAGCATTATCTAAAAAGCTTGCCTTCTTCCATAAAAAGAAAAAAAGAAATAAAATAAAATAAAATTGAAAATGTGCCTTGGTGAAAACTTGGAAACAGGCACCTTGGTAGCAAAAGTAAAGAGAAATAAATTCATCCTATGGTGAAAACCACTCCCTTGTGGTGCCTTGAATAAGTACCATGATGAAAACCTAGCAATCAAGCATCATGCGTAGTTCTTCTACATATTTCATCCATTCCATCTTCTCTCTTTGATCTTGACAATGTTGATCTACACATGAATATTTGGCTATTTTGTGAGCTATCTTACGGTGATCTTTCTTTCATTACTTCCATGTTTAGCCTTCATATCCATCTTCCTCCATTCATTTTCACCTATCACTATCCTTTTCCCCTTTGGTCTTGATCTAAAAAAGAAAGAGTAAAACACAGTGCTATGAAGCCTCTTGAAATGTCTACTCCTTTGGACTGCATCCTTTCCTGCTCTTGCATCACTCTTTTGTGATTTATCCTATGCTAGCCTTTCATTTCTTGTCCAAATGTGCTTCACATGACAATTTTTCCCTAACTTGGGTATTCTTGAGGAGTTTGCCTTTGAGGATTTCTTCTCTTCATTAGCTTTCATTCTCTTGTCTTCCATCTCTTCCACCAGCTTGCCAATCCCTCTTGTTCTCCACCTTGCTAGACATTGGGACTACACGATATAATCTTTCTTGGGAGTTTGCAATGGAAAAAGATGCTATCAAGTATACCAAGTATCAGAACTAGTATCAAAAAAAGTATCAGAACCAGTATCAGAACCAGTATCAGAACAAGTATTAGAACAAGTATCAAACCAAGTATCAGAATCAGTATCAGAACTAGTATCAAAACTAGTATCAGAACAATTATCAAAATCAATATCAATACCAGTATCAGAACAAGTATCAGAATGAGTATTAGAACAAGTATCAGAACACCTACTGGGGCTACACCTTTCACTTTAGTTTATGGGTCTGAAGCGGTACTGCCTATTGAGGTTGAAATCCCATCACTCAGAATCAGAATGCATGGACTTGTCACCGATGATGACTACAGAGTGTCTAGGTTACAAGAACTTGAATTACTAGATGAGCGCAGGCAAGAAGCGTATGATCATCTCAGAGTGTATCAGAAAAGAATGTCTAGAGGCTACAACAAGATAGTCAGACATAGAGAATTTCAGGTTGGCGATCTAGTGTTGAGAGAAAATCTTAAAAATTAATCACATCGAGAATGCAAGGGAAAGTTTGAACCCAATTGGCTGGGTCCCTTTGTTATCACTACTACTTTTGGCTCTGGTGCCTATCAACTCTCAACGACTAAAGGAGAACAGCTCCGAGAACCAATCAACGTTCTCCATCTGAAGAAATTCTACGCCTAAGGCATTCAGTGCTTGGTAAAATGTCCTAAAAAAAATTCTAAAAATCAGAAAAAGTCCTAAAAAATGAACATCTTGGTGAAAACCTAGCAATAGGCGCCTTGATGATTCACAAAAAAAAAATTGAAAAATATCAAAAATTCAAAAAAAAATTGAAAAAAAAAAATTTTAAAAAAAAAAAGAAGAAGAAGAAAAGTGCCTTGGTGAAAACTTGGAAACAAGCACCTTGGTAGCAAAAATAGAATCTCTACCAAGATGGTGAAAACCTGGCAGACGGGCGCCACTTGTTCCAAATGCTCCATCTATCAGCACAATCTTGGTCTTTCCCAACTTTCAATCTTGCTTTAGTTTGTAAATATCTCCCAGTTTATTTTTACATTTCCAGTTTTCAATAAGTCGGTCTGTACACCAACCAGCTCAAGCGTCTGTATCCTATCAATGTTTAACACTTGGGGGCAATCAATGTCATATCCTATGGTCTCCAATGTATCTTAGATGGATCATATCTAGTCAGAGTCCTTTGAAGCTTCATTTGATTCAGTTAGTCTGTCTCGTCTCCAGAAAGGATTTTGCATCTACAACAACGCAATCAAACATCAAAACTCAAACTAAAAACAATCTATGCTTTTTACATGCTTATATCTCCTTGTATGCTTACTGATTCACATTGAGATTTTTGCATATTGTGTCCCTTCGAGCTCTTCGATGATGTCCTTTATAGGATTTAGAGAGTGATGACTGGGGGCATAATCTTTTCTTGGTTTTCTTCTTGTATGTGAAATCTAATAACTTTGGAAATTTTGGATTCAAATGGTGTCCGACTATAAGAGCCTCTATCTTGAATTGGATAGCCATGCGTACCTCGACCATTGATACCCAGACAATTCAAGGAAGTTTGATCTAACTATTATCTTTTTGAAGTGAATTCTTTCTCCTACTGTGAAATGTGATCTTGCCTAAGGATGTGAACGATAAAGGGTCACTACGGGTAATTCACATTGGATTTAGAATGATCTTTTGACTGTTTGATGTGTTTGCAGTGCAAGGCATATTCAGGTCATCACAACGTTTATATTTTGATGCTTGTACAAATTGCTATATCAAAATGGACATGATATTCAGGTCATCCTGGCATTTGTGCCTTGGTGCTTATATCTGATCCAACATTCTGAAAACAAATCAATATTCATATGTCCATGGTTGTATAACTAGTGGGTGTTGTATTGATTCTTGCACATACAAATCGATATTCATATGTCTATGGTTTCATGGCTAGTGGGCATTGTATTGATTTATCCGGTTACCTAAAAGTTCAATGATGATAACAAATTGACATATGATCAGTGACTAGGTCCTAGGTCTTAGGTTGCATTTCATTTTGCATGTCTCATTGCATTTTGCATGTTTGCATGATCTCACAATAATTAAATGAACTTCAATGCTTAAACAATTCTCCACTCACATCTTCAAATCTAACAAGAGCTGAATCCCACATGAAGGTTCCTCCAATGAAATAGCAAGTAGAATCCTTTTTCGGGATCAAAATCAAAATCTGAAATCATTCATATTATTAACTACTTGCGTATTCGACCTTCAATCATCATAGAAATCTAGTATTTAACTTAATTGATTATCTAACATCAAACTATCAAAATTTCAACTTGGTCAACTATGGTCAACTCATGGTTTAACCTAGTCAAACTTGGTCTCCAGGACCTCCAAACGATGCAGAATGCATTCTTGAACATGTATAACCACTTCTCAAATCAATCAACATGCTTCTGAACTCTCAACGCTGACTTTTCTTGTCAAATTTCAATTTTAATCCTGAAGGGGGCATGGTATTGCACATCAATTCAAAGTCTGTAAATCAAAATTCTATTGATCAAATCTATCAATATCTTTCATCAGTGATCAAGACAACAATCATGTCTAGTCGCTAATTCATCAAAAGTTCTCATTGCTCGGGGCAAATCTATCATCACTTGGGGCATATCAGATTCATCGATCCATATCAATCTGGTATTCTCCTAATCTTGTAAACTGTATCAGTTTTTGCAACCATCAGATCATAGTGTTCTTTCCTTGGTTCTTCGGCAACTGAAGGATTCGGATGTGATACTTGCTAGTTCTGCTAAGACAATCGAGTCTAGAACGGGTCACTCACTTCTTATCAATCCTAAGGTTCAGAATCAGACATTTTGACACTTTTTCACAATCATAGGTTCATTTGCTGCTACAGTGAACATTATCTTTGGTCATTCAGGACCTATTATCTCCATATCAATTCAATATCAATCAGCTTCTATCTCATATCAATTATCAATTTCGCATCAGTTTCATATCTTTATCAAACACGGACTATCTTTGAACCACTGCGCTTTGCACAGTAATTCAAAGAGGGGCAAAATATAATACCCCAAAAATGGGCTATAAGTTCATTAACCTCCTACATCGAAAAATCGAACAAAATGGACATCGAAGTCCTAACCTAAGGCACATCTAAACATCATCAAATCATAATTGATTATCTTAAAATTCTGCATCGGGGAATATTCCTAGCAATATTCCTAATCATCATAATTATCTTTAATTTTATAATTATTTGGCAATAAATCACATTTAGCCTAAAGTTTGATTAATTGAATATTTTCATATTTAATTAATTAGATTTAATATTTGCCACTTAATTGTGTAATTAAATTTAATTATATCTATTATTAATTATATTATTTAATTTTGACAATAAATCTAATATCATATGAATAATTGATTAAATTCTTATTTAATTAATTAAAGCAAGTTGTCATTATTTAATAATATAGTTTTTAATAAAAGTTTGATTAAACAATTGATTAACCCATAAATCAATTGTTTTATTTTTAAAAGCAGTTAAGTTGGAAATAAATCACTTTATTATTAAATTAATTCATAAATAAAACATGCACAATCATAAAAGCAAACAACTATTAATTATCAATTAAAGCTAAACTCTATTTTGAGTTAAAGCTTAGCTTTTGCATGTTTTTGTGACTTAATTATCCTTTATTTAAAAATAACTCAAAAATCAACCTGAGTTATTTGAGTGATTTATGGCTTTTTCCCATGCACCTCCAAAGCCCTGGATTTCTATAAAAATAATGCTCAGCATCTCATAATTCATCTCTCAATCATCTCACAAATTGCAAACTTACTCTACAGGAATCATAGCATATCAGATTTGGAGAATTTGCACAATTGGAGCTTGAAAGAATCAACTTGCGAATTCAAAGCTTTGTGAGATCAATTTCAATTGCATATTTTTCATATCATAGCATAGAATTTCATAGCTTTGCATATCATTGTTAGATAGATCAATTCATAGCATATCAATTTCATCTAGCATAGATTCATATCAAGTTTTCATTTCTTATTGCATAGAAAATCCAAAAAAATAGATTAATTGCATTCAATTTCATATCCATATTTTGCATTAAAATCTTTCATTTAGGTGTTGTATAGGTCACTGATCTCGATTACAATCTGAGAACATTAATCTCACACCTACTAGAAGGCAGTAAATCGCTTGGTTAGATAGTTTTCAATTTTGCATGATTTTGATTATCACTAACCTCTAATATTTTACTGAGTGTTGTGTCTACAGATCAGGTACAATTTTCACACACACAAATACAAGTGCCCTTCCTTGGTTATTAACAGAACAACAAAGTGATGCCATAAAAGAAGTCATATGAAAAATTCAATTTCCCACTGAATTTTCTGCAAACATAAGCAATACCGTATCAAAGAAAAGTGAATTTGGGCCAGGGTTGAAAATGCATGATTAACATACCTTCATCAAGGTAAGTTGGGTTCTTTTGTATTTACAATATATTTATAAATTGCATGTACTTCTCATTGTATTATATGAGAAAAGAATGACATGATTATTTTTATAATTGTTGCAATACGTGCTACCCCTATCTCTCCAAGATAACTTCAACAATAACATCAAACAAGTTATATATGATCTTGTAAAATACACGAGGTAAGCAATGATATCTGTTCAATTTGTTGTATATATTGTAAACTCTCATGTTTATAATTTTTGTGTCTTGAATGTCTTGTAGGTGGTTGTCATCTAAAGAAATCCATAGAGTAGATATAAAATACTGGAAGAGAAGAATTCATCATTTAATGTGTGAAATGAAAAAGTGTCTACCTTCAACATTTTTTAATGCACAAGAACACTACCTCATACACCAAGTTGAGGAGATTGAAATGTGTGGACCCATACACACTCGATCAATGTGGATGGTTGAGAGGCACCTGGAATCTTTTAAGGCTTTGGTTCGGCAAAGAGCACGTCCTAAGGGTTCTATGGTGGAGGGATATATGGTATACATGACTATGGTGTACATTACTAAATATCTTCCTAAGCTTGCAGCAAAGATCCATATAGATCGCATTTGGGATATTGACACCATTAGAAAATTTGAAGGGGAGTACTTGGTGGGGAAAGGTAGAATGAGGAAAGTGAGAGGTAATAAATTATAAGTTATTATTGTAGCTGTTAATTAATTCTTAATCTTCAAAATTGATCAGTTGTAAGTCGTATATTTATTTTTTGTACAGTTGCTCGAGAGTGGGATGTAATACATTTGTATATTGCAAACAATCAAAATTGGATGATGAAATAGATTGAACGATGTCATCATTTAGGTCACACATTAACATGGGAAGCTGTGTCTTTATTGGTTAATGAAGCTCATCGTAACGGAGATCTAAATGTTACGCAAAGGGAAATAGATTTAGCACATGGTTTAAGAGATTTCCAAGTATGTATAAATTTGTTAATCACTTGTATGTTTATGAACGCTTGATGCATTAATTTATACATGTTTTACATATTTTTGTAGGTCAAACACCACAAGGCTATGTTTTGCAATGGTCATAAATTTCACATCAAAAAGTTGGATGACATAAAGAAAACTTGTAATTTTGGGATAAGTGTAGTCTTTTAGGTGACTAATATTTCATCTAGAAATGACTTACATCCTCGAGAGTCTAAAAATCGATACTATGACATTTTGGATGATATACTTGAGTGTGACTTTAATTCCTTTAGATTAGTTCTCTTCGTCGTCAAATGGTATAGGCTACGACTTAATCAAAATGATCCTAATAGAACTATTATTGAACATGAAAATAGATTTTCAATGATTAATACAAGGTGGTTTGAGCCAGTTATGTATGAACCCTATGTTATTCCAAGCCAATGTGAACAGGTATTTTACTCAGAGGTTCCACATAAATCAGGTTGGTCATTTGTTGTTAGACATGATCCAAGAGGAAGGTCAACAAGGTATAATGCGATGGAAGAAAAAGATTGAGAACAACTAAAAGATGATGTAGATGATGATCATGAACAACAGTTAGTCGATGATGTTCCTGATGCAACTTTTCTTGAAGAAGAATAAGACAATGACAATGATGATGATGATGATGATGATGGTGGTGGTGGTGGTGGTGGTGGTGGTGGTAATGTTGATGTTCCTGATGATGATGATGATGATGCTGATGATGATGACGATGAAGATGATGACAATGATGGTGGTGGTGATGATGTCAATGTCAACGATGATCATGGTGCTTAGTTGGATGAAGAAGAATATGAATGACATGAATGAAATGTACAGTTACATGATCACTGCTTAATCTATTTAATATTGATTTCTTGATAGAAATGTGCAGTTACACATGTTAGGAATATTTATTGTAGGGTCAAACTTGGCAAATTATGGGCTTGATTCTCAGTTAAAAGGGGCTCCAAGCTTGCAAGAAAAGCCTAACTGATGAGGATTGGATAAGATCCTCCTTCTGCTTCGAGTTCCACAGGACTCGGGCGGGTATTTCCTATGAATAGGTTACTATATTTCAAGTAAGCTTTTATTTAGTCAATTTGGTCTTCACTATCATGCTATTTAGGCTTCAGATCACTTCAACAAAAGATCACTCTGTAGACAGTTGAGAATCTCTTAATACAGAGCTTGATAATAGAAACTATAAATGTAATAGCATTGACAATGGAAATAAGGACATAAATCCTTCTTCTTTTTATGAGTTCAGCTCAAGGAAGGTTAACCTCTGATTCTCTCTCCAAAGAATCAACAATCTGAACTATATCATCAAGATACAGTCCTTTCATAGTATGCATGAACTTAAAAACATAAAAGAACTGGTAATGTTTATTTTGTGCTTGATGACAGAAAGATGACTGTATAACAAACATCTAGCCAATGCCTATTCCATTGGGCAAAAGAGTCTGAATATAAATCCATAGGAAGATTTCAAGGAAATATAGTAGAATGCCTTACAAACTACATGCAATCTGGATAGGATGCCTTACAAACTATCATGTCAATCTTATGGTGTTATCATCAAATCCTAACACATATGTCTACTCTTTGAAATTATTTATAAAATTTAATCCTCTCCTTGAGAGAAACTCACAAATAATTAAACAGACTACCTGGTAGATGGTATATTTTCAGATGCCTCACAAATTAAAACATACAAGAGCAGAACATAGAGCAAGGAGACAGTAACAAGGTAAGATAGAAATTGCACTGTATCTTATTGAAAATGAGCATGTCTCAATACATACAAAGCTTGAAATTTCTAGAATTTAGACATAGGACTGGGAAATTTGCTCTACAGCAAGATATTTAATATTCACCATTTAGGGGCTTGCTCACAATAGAGCAGCCACAGAAATTGGAACCAAAAAAGAATAGGAACCAAGAACCCTTACAACTAAGAAGAGAAGAGAATAAAAAGAAGAAGAAACTCTAAAATCTGTACTTGACCAACACTTGTCCATTCTACAATCTAATCTCATAGCCTTCTCTCTTCTCTGAAAATATGATCTTCTTGGGCACCTCCAAAATCTGAGAACATTTGTCATTTTTTGCATAAAATCTGCTCATCTACTAGAAATCTAATTAATTTGTCCTTTGCTCTTCCTTGAAATGTGATTTAGTCCTTTGTACCCTCTTTTCCTATCACCATGCAATTCTGAACATTCCTCTGCCAAATTTGCAAAATTAATCAATTTTGGAAGAAGAAAAATCTCCCCAAAATCTGGTCGTGGGTTAAAAGTCTTTACTGCTCTCAGCAACTTGATCTAATTTGATTCTAACTACCATCATTGCATCCATCATCTTCTGGTGTTTCTGAAAATATATTATACTGCTATATTCTGATAAAAAATGAATCTCCTAGACATTTTCTCGTGAACAGCTCTGTCATTAAAAAATTTCAAAATTTTTCCAAAGTCTAAACTTTATAACTTTTTAAATCTTTTAAACCTTTAAAATCTGCACATGCCACCAAAACTTGCCACTTGTCACCATTTTATTGGATGCTTGGACAAACTCACCTTTAACCCAGTCCATCTGGAGATCTGGAGACTACATGAATCTCTAAGTCTCTGAATTATTTCCTTGACCATGGTTTCTTTTAGAGACTTGGAGAAATCTCTTTAGTCTCTAGATCTCTGAATAGCCATCTGGAGATTTGGAGACTAGTCTCCAAATCTCATAATCATTTCCTCTCTTTATGTTTCTTTATGAGATTTGGAGACTACCTTTAGTCTCTAGATCTCTGAATAATTATCTAGAGATCTGGAGACTTGGAGATTTGGAAACTAAGTCTCCAAGTCTCTGAATAGTTATCTGGAGATCTGGAGACTTGGAGATTTGGAGACTAAGTCTCCAAGTCTTTGAATAATTATCTGGAGATCTAGAGACTTGGAGATTTTGAGACTAAGTCTCCAAGTCTCCAAATCTCAGAATGAGCTTTTTCCTTTGTGAGACTTAGAGACCTCTTGACAAGTGTCCCCTTTCTGCAAAAATTTTTCTGGGTCCACTGGCATGAAAACCAAGGTGGGAACACAAGCCTAGGAAAGCATAGCTTCCAACACTTTGATTTATTTCATATGTTTGGAGCATTGCTTATAAACACCATATTTTCATAATCTGGGGCGAATGTGGGATAAATGTTATGAAATTTTTCATGGGCAGTTTAGATAGTGCCGCACTTAGTCACCTGTATCTCACGAACCAGAATGAATTTTTGAAATCTCTAAGGTGAGAATCTTGAGAACTAGGTTTGAGACAACATATCCGAAAATGAGCTCGATCCAACGGTTGAATAAAAAGTTATGCCCCTCGCAATATGACTGTGTTTTTCTATTTTCTACAAATCTATGTATGCAAAATCCATTGATTCATCTTTTCTAAGCAATGGTCTAGCATCCTCCTTTAAAACATTCCTCCATCACATGCTAGCTTCCCTTTACATGCTCAAAATGTGCCTTCTCATAAATTCTTTTAGGAATCCTCATTTTGTCTTAGAGAAAATATTCAATTGGTCACTCTAAATTTGAGCCAAATTTGAGAGTACCAACAATGCAATCAATGATTAATCTAATTAATTCGTGATGTACTTACTATGGGATACTTATGGTTTTTAATGTACTTACTATGTGGTTTTGAGTATATGTATCATGAATTTTTTAGCTAACATTAGATAATTTAATTACATATGTAGGTACTCGGACTCCTTCACGAGCATCCCACACAGTCTCATGGATCGACAGGTATAAGTCAATACACCATATAGAGATTAATGTATTTCACAATTTTCAAAATATCTCACATTACTTGGTATCTCTCTCATTTGATGGAGTGTAGGTAGCAGCAAATAGGTATTTTTTAGATGTGTCTTCCTCAAGCAAAGAAAGTGAGTCATTTAGTATGTCTGAATTAGGAAGATCAACTAGAGGTCAAAAGACTAGAAGAAAATTCAATAAATGCATGAAATTTTTCCTTGCTCAAGGGAGGTCATGTTCTTATGATGATGAGAGAAAAGGCAACATTGAGGTGCCCTCTAGGTACCAAAATCTATAGAAATAATGTGTCCCCAAGGAACTTCCTCCAATAAACACTGATTTTAGTGTTAAAGGCAAGATATATCGTATTGCACCATCATCAATACATGGTTTGGGCCTATTTTTCATGGATGGCATAAAGGTCTCTTACAAAAAAGTTGTTGAGTTGATGGAGTATGTTGGACCTTGTTACGATTACAAAAATTAGATGCGAATTGTTCAATATAAATAGCACGCAACCTCTGTCAACTATTAAGCAACCCAATTGCATATTTGAGGCGCGTGAGGGAAATCATGTATTTGTATGTGTGATAAAATCAATAAGTGCAGGGGAAGAGATACTTATTGATTAAAATTTGAATTGCATACATACAAACAATGTCACTATCATTAGGGTGCAGATACATACTATGTACCATTAAATAATTGAGTTTTTTTGCCAACCACATTTAGAGAGTCTCCTCACCATCCACCTCATCTCCATCATCATTTTCTAATGAAATTTATTAATGTAGTCCATTCTAATTATTGGTTAACTTTAAATAATAACACAGGACCACCATATGGAGCAACCACATAGAGGGGACAATGATGATCGTGCATGCACTTATTCCCAATAGGGAAAACTCTTTGTTATTGTACTACAAATTAGATAGAAGAAAAATGTTAAATAAAGTTTTTTATTATATTCTTTTCATCACTATTTTAGATTAATTCTAATAGTGTTAGTAATATTGTTATCACAAATAGGTGGTTGGTAGAGAAAGGGAAAGGAACCTGCAGTCCCTGAAGAGGAGTCCTTTGACGAGAAACTAGTTGTTAATTAGGCTACTTGTGATGAGCCAGCCTCTACATTTAAAATATGTCTCTACAAAATTGGAAAAAAACTGGCTGAATTTGCATCTATAGTCCCTCCCACTCTTGAGTCACACAAGAGGGCAACTAAACTGATGCACCTATCTCAAAATTACAGAGTAAGTATTAATGTAATTTTTAATTATAACAAAAGTTAAATAATACTTTTTATGTTATAGTAGTCTTTTATGTTATTAAAAAATAAGCGGATGTGATGCTTTTACAGCTTTTTTTGCGTAATTTTAAGCCTCACGGCCATGATGAGGGTACTGCAGTTGGTTCAGGTAGATCGCATGTTGGACTATATTTTTTTTTTACTCTCTAACAATATTGTTCATGCTAATCACTAGTTTTATTAGGCTCTAACAATCTTATTCTTCAGCACATGTCAATGATCATTTACTATCACCACCTCATATGATGGCAAGCTCAAATGTACTATGTCCTGCAATGTCGGCAACACGTAGCATGGGCATAGATGCCATGGCACCACCTACTCATACAAAGATTTTATTTTCTCTATCATTATATATATGTTTATTTTCCTTGAAGTGTTCTTTCTTAGGGCCATTTTGTAATGGATTCAATTTATGCAACAGAGAATGCAACACTTGATGGTGATTTTCCTGGATGTACTAGTATTCCTAGTATGGGAATGGTGAAGGATTGCATATTGCTTATGAGCGAAGGAGTTCCCTTGAAAATAGAAAAACTTCCAAGTACTTTAAAGATTGGACCTTTATTTTACTATATAATCATATGTTAATAACACCTTGCATTCAATATGAGAAGATTGCATCTATTGTATTCTTATTTTATACTATTATATCCTTCGACTAATGATCCCATGATTATTTTGTAGGGAAGGATGTTTTTTATAGTAAACTTAATGATGAGTGTTTGCAGATATTCAGGCCTACCATCTGTACAGGGTGGAACATCATACCTGACCTAAAACCCCAATCCACTATTTTGATTTCATATCATTTGTAGGATAGTTATCATTACATCCATTTTTTAATCTAACACTATTTTTTTTCTTAAAAGGTGGAAAACCCAAAATCAAAAGTTAAAGGATGATCTCGTAGAGAGTATGAAAAACTTTTTTGGACCTCGTGCATTTGAGAAGGATAAGCTCCTTCAAAGAGTCAGGTTATGTTTGAGGTATATTAGGGACTAGTACATGTGTACATTAACCAAAAACCCAAATTACTAGCACCCCCATTGCATTCCTGATAAAGAGTGGAAATCTCTTATTCTGGATGCGAATGAGAAAACTAAAATTAAAAAAGGAAATACACCACCAGAGAACAGAAGAAGGTATGTGATACTATTAAGAATGTAATTGTGTACAAATAATCTTCATATTTATATGAACTAACATATTTCAATCTCTTCATAGATTGCCTGACACATCAAAGGCAAAAAAGGCAAGACTACAAAAGCACGGGCAACACAAGCTAGGCTCTGGCGGTTATTGGAAACTTGTTGCATGAGATGTAAGTGTTAATATTGTCAAAATTGAATGAGGAAAAATAGAATCTGTAGATGGCTTTTAACACTGAAAATAATTCTTTGATCTTTATAATATTTTTTTATAATTTGAAATCTTTTTTTGTTTTGATGAAACAATAAAATAAAATTTGAAGATACCAAGCAAAAATGCAGGATGCGGAGTTCAATGTATGTCTCATAGAAGAGGACAAGAGAATTGGCTTCCAACAAGGCTATAAAGTCGTGGCAGAAAGAATAAGAAGTGCACAAGGTTCTACTGATGGATCCGTCGCAGTAAGTAAGCTAAATAGATGATATTTCAAATTTAATTATTTACCAATTAGTTTATTTGATGTTAAGTTCCAACATAAAGTGAGTAAATTTTTTTTAAGTAAGAAAATAATGATAACATGAATGCGTATAAAATTGAAATGCAGCCTATCGATTCTTGTCATACACAACCTATGCGTGTTGATGACAATGAGGATGTGCATCACAGTAATACAAGTAAACATCTTAAATTGATTGGTGTAGTAATACAAATTTAATTGCAATTGGTGTTTGGATTAATGTAACAATTTGTATTGCAGTTGTCAAGAGTGCAAAGGCCATTGTTAATGAGCAGGTTGAGGTTGAGGCCGAGGCCAGACAAACTGACCTCGATATTGATGATATGACTAGATCGGGTAACGAGTTATACAATTATGGCATGTAAAGTACTGAAATACTTTAAAATATTTTTAATGTTTTTAATTATAATAAAAAAAATTTAATTATAATAAAATATTTTTAATTTAACCCTTTTATATGTTATTGCAGATGACCCCCCTTTTCATCAACAAAGAACTAGGCGTGCATTGAGATCTAATGAGAGGGTAAATGATCATCATGATAATATCGATACTCCTCTTAACGATTACTTCTTAAAAACTAGAAATTAAAAGAAAAAAAAAATGATTGTCATCTATGCACCTTAATTGATAATGACTGATTTTTTATATGCCAATGAATTTAATTATGTGGTATTGAATGTTCATAAATTTTATAATGTGTTAATGAATGTTATCGTGTGATAATTAATGAATATTACATTTTATTAATGGATGAAATAATGAATGAATGTTAGATGTTAACGGGGAATTTAGAGTGATGTTAGGGGGGGTGGAGCTAAATGAGCTTCCACCTTCATGTGGTTGGCCCTGTTTAGTACAAAATATAAAACTATTCTCAAACAAAGTGAAGCTCAATAAGTTTGTTCCTTATATAGGGTCTCAAGTGTAGCCTTTATCCCACTCTCAACATTGCAAGGCTTCAAGTGGTGTTCTGAGATTCGTTTCTCCATCTTGTAATACCCCAAAAATGGGCTATAAGTTCATTAATCTCCTATATCAACAATTCGAATGAAATCAACATCAAAGTCCTAATCTAAGGCACATTTGAACATCATTGAATCCTAATTGATTATCTTAAATTCTGCATCGGGGAATATTCCTAGCAATATTCCTAATTATCTTTAATTTAATGATTATTTGGCGATAAATCACATTTATCCTAAGTTTGATTAATTGAATATTTTCATATTTAATTAATTAGATTTAATATCTTGCAACTTAATTTTGTAATTAAATTTAATTCTATCTATTATTAATTGTATTATTTAATTTTGACAATAACTCCAATATCCTATGAATAATTGATTAAATTCTTATTTAATTAATTAAAGCAGGTTGTCATTATTTAATAATATAGTTTTAATAAAAGTTTGATAAAATAGTTAATTAACCCATAAATTAATTATTTTATTTCAAAAATCAGTTAAGTGGAGAATAAAAAACTTTATTTATTTATTAAATCATAATTATCCATGTGCACATTCAAGGACCAGTTAAACTCAAATTGAAAAATCAATGCAAGTTGTTAGCTTTTTTAAATTCAACATCTTTTTGAGTTTTAAAGTTGATCTAAACTTCTAATTCGAGTTGAACTGTGCTTTTGCATGATTTTTGTGACTTAATTATCTGTTATTTAAAAATAACTCAAAAATCAACCTGAGTTATTTGAGTGATTTATGGATTTTTCTCATGCACCTCCAAAGCCCTGGATTTCTATAAAAACAAGGCTCAGATCTTCATAATTGATCTCTAATATCTCAAAAATTGCAAACTTACTCTACAAGAATCATAGTATATCAGATTTGGAGAATTTGCACAATTGGAGCTTGAAAGATAAATTTGAGGATTCAAAGCTTTGTGAGATCAATTTCAAATTCATAACTTTCATATTATTGTTAGAATTTTCATTCTCATATCATACCATTTCTAGATTAGCATTGCATATCAATTTTCATATTAGCATAGATTCATATCAGTTTTTCATTATTATTGCATAGAAAATATCAAAAAAAAATAGATTAATTGCATTCAATTCATATCTAGATCAATTACATTCAAATCGTTTGTTTAGGTGTCGTCTAGGTCACTGATCTTGATTACAATCTGAGAACATTAATCTCGCACCTACTAGAAGGCAGTAAATCACTTGGTTAAATTAGATTTCAATTTTGCACGATTTTGATTATAGCTAACCTCTAATGTTTTACTGAAGTGTTGTGTCTATAGATCAGGTACAATTTTCACACACACACACACATCTCCCACTGATATCTTGTCTTTCTCCTAAGAACTCTCACCAAGATCTGATACATGGATGAGAAGAAGATGTCCCTTACATGCTACACATATATAATATGGTAGATATAGGGAACAAATATACTACAACATAGAATGAGTCAACTTTAATCTATAGTTTCTTCATTCACAATGAAAATTAAAATTACAAGCCATATTTTAGATTTAATATTCATATTCATCTTCATCATGATCATAGCCATCACGGTCATCATTTGGTTCAACTTCATTTGATCCACACTCCATGTTGGGTACCATTATAAGGCATGCAGTGTGGTCATACCCATGTTACCATAATAATGAGTTATCCTATAAAATTATGAATAAAATACCTCGTGTATCATATTTATAATACTGCGGGTGCACCCGGGATTGGCCTAGGCACCCAAGTTTCTACCAAAGGAACCCAAGTCGAACCTAGAGGAGAACAAAAGTAGAACCGGAACCCAGCCTCAAACAAAGAACCAGATAACTTAGCTTTTTTATAATTCAAGTTTATTTCTAAATTCTTCTCCAATTCCAACCTGATTATTTCATATTTTGTTTTCCAATTTTCCTTCTTCCTCACTCCAAATTATGTTATGTTGTTATTTCCTTTTACTAATTGTGCTATTTCAAATATCACCACCCATGACTTGGTTAAGATGATGAATGCTATCAATGCCTTTTTAACCAAGGAATCACCACCCACCATTAATGAATATTAATGATAATTGTTTCCTAAGGGTAATCGATGTTTGTGTATGTTGATCACCCAAGACTTTGGCTATGATTTGCATGCTGTGAGGTTTGTTAGAAGTGGGGGTATGACATGTTGGCTAGATTATAACATAGAGACACTTACACCATGAAGAAGACAAATGATTAAATAGAAAGAGAGGACCAAATGAACCATCTTGTGGTCAGTCTATATCACATTGAGAAACAACATCAAGACTCGAGAAATAAAACAATCAAAAGTTTCTTCAAGACCATGAATGATCAACAACATTCCATTAGAAAACAAAACACTAATCTATATTATCATTAAGCCATAAAATATGTCTTTAAAGTTTAGAAGCATCACAAAAACTTTCAAGAAACATAGTACTATCCAAAATGAATACCCTCCAAATGATTATGATTATGTTGATGTTGATGTCTATAATTTATGTCTAATGATTATGATGATATTGATGTTCATGTCTATAATTTATTTCACTTACTGATGCTTGCCTAGATTGAATTTTGAATTGCCAGGCTGGAGAATGCTTTCAAATTTTAGGGTTTGTTCTACATGATACTCTTAGTTATAGCTCAAATGCAACTCAACATATTTTTGATGCTGGGAAACCCACTGCAGAAACTCATTCGTAGGTGAAATTTAATGTTGTGAATCTTGGTATTGTTAATGTTATTACTTTTCCTCACATTTCATATTTGTGAAAATGTTTCTTGGCACTATCTTCTTTTTTCAATTCCTATATTTGCATCTTGTTAGATCATTAACTTAAGCATTACATGTCTTTGTTCAAATTTTATTCTAACACTATATTATATCTTATTCTTATTACAATGTTCTTTATTGTGGGGCAGGAGGTCAATCTTCATTGTCTTCATTGTGGGGGATAGTCAAGATTTCTCTGACAAATAGCAGGTCTTCTTTAGTAACTTATAATAACATGCTAAACTGATAAAGGTGTTATGGGCATTTAATCTACAATTACTAATAGATTAAGAATATTATTACTGTGCTTAATGTTCCATTTAAATGCAATTAACACAAAAAAAAAAAAATTAAAATTGAACCAATGGCATGTTTACAACAAAGATGTGTTGAGGAGTTTGCTCCTTGTTTAATGTTAATTGTTCCTCCACAATCCACTCATACAATTGTGAAATGCTATGTGGAAAGGATGGTTGATAGTGTTCCTTGAGGAAAGGGGGATTGTGAAAGACTTGTTATCATTGTATTGTGTATTTCCAATATGTTTGGCTGCAGGGCAAACCATGAGAATGAAAGATCACTCACTGATTGCATGATAACCCAATTTTGAAGGGTCACTGGTTGAGGGGACAGTCAATGTCTAGATGATTGGGTCATTGGAGGACCCCATTTCTTTGTATTAATTTATATTCAAATTGGATGCATGGATTTCTTGTGAATTATTGGTTGCTATGTATCCTGCAACTGCATTCGTAAATCTGCATATACTTCTCTATGGTTGTAAGCCACTTAGAGATTAAAATAGAGATACTAAATCAAAATCATTTTTTGTCCTATTTCCTTTTAACAAAGTCTCAACTATCAATGATACAATACATTTGATGCCCTAAGCTATCAATACAAATGATGCCTAGCTAGAAGCTCACGGGCTATCCATTTGATAACCACAGTCAACATTTCAAACAAAATGGATATCCAAACATTTGAAAACTAATGGCATGTTTACAACAAAGGTCTAATAGAACTCCCAACAATTCTTAAACATACTTTATCTGATATGATGAATTCTTAAACAATTAAGGTTGGAGTAGACATAGTTATCACACTTTTTTTTGTGCGGTACAAGGAAGATTTGGCTAGGTCAAGTCTTCCTTCATGCTAGCAGTCTACAGAATTAGACCTTTATTAACAATTGATCATATTAGATAACTCATATGTTTAAGAATTGTTGGGACTAGTCCTTTGGCATGTATTAAATAGAATAGAATTTTCAGCATATTATTATCATTCTATTTCTTTGTTGTAAACATGCCATCGGTTCAGTTTTGTAACTTCACTATTGTATGAGTGGATTGTGCAGGAACAGTTAACATTAAACAAGGAGAAACTACTCAACACATCTTGGAAACTATTTAATTCAATAATAAATGAAACTTAACACCAACACTATTCCTTCCATTCACTTCTACCAAGAATAAAGCATTTAATCCATTCAATATTACATATAATCATTAGACAATTACATTTCCTGACTGTGTAGAGGAACAGTCATGACCAAAATTATCAAAACTACTTTCACCCTTGCACAAGCTATTCCAAACTTCAAGTAAAATGAGAAATATGCCTATATCAAATCATTCATATTCATAGTAACCATTCAAAGGATCATTTTATCAATGAACCCTCTGATTTTACCCCTGCGACAAAGAAAGGAAATATGAAAATAGAGAAAGGAAACTTAGTAAAACCAGTCTATGCCACTATTTGTGAGGGTACTATCATGATAAGTGCCTCTCAAACCTCTCCAAACATGTAAGATTGTCTTTAAATACTTTATTGATCTCTTCTAAACATTAACCAAATCAAACGTACAGTTGAATCCACACACAATAACCCCAAAATGAAGGGTTTTGTATCCTTTAATGAATCTCAATCACTAGTAACGCATGGACAGTCAAAAAGTAGTCTCCAAAGCATCCAATAAGTGATTGGATTGTATTTAATACACACCAAAGGACCAGTTGTATTAAATTTTCAATCACATAGCATTTCATTGTTGTATGAGTGGATTGTGCAGGAACAGTTAACATTAAACAAGGAGAAAACTCCTCAACACATCTTGGAAACTATTGAATTCAATAATAAATGAAACCTAACACCAAAACTATTCCTTTCATTCACTTCTACCAAGAATAAAGCATTTAATCCATTCAACATTACATATAATCATTAGACATTTACATTTCCTAACTGTGTACTAGAGCAATAGTCATGACCAAAATGATCCAAACATTTGAAAAAAGTGAATCGATATCCTTGAGCACAAGCACCAATAACATCAAATAATAGAGATAAAACACGGGCTAGGGCAGGATACTAGTAGAATGTGGTCATTTTAGAGAGCATTCATGATCAAATAAAATGTAATGCATTTGAAATTTGTGGTCGAATATGATGCCAGATGCTTGAAAGATGAAGAAATCACATACCTTCTCTCACGCTTAGCTTTCACTCCTCTATCCAATCGAAATAAAAATGATGAGGCTGTTTCACTTTTTTTTTTCATAGCTTCCTTGTACCACACGAAGAACATGCCGTTGATTCAATTTTGTAAATTTGTTTTTTGTGTAATTAGTAATTGGAAAATTAAATGCAGATAACACGTTTATCAATTTAATTAGCATGTTATTATCATATCAGATAAAGTATGTTTAAGAATTGTTGGGACTAGTCATTTTGCGTGTATTAAACATAATAGAATTTTCAACATATTATTATCATTTTATTTCTTTGTTCTAAACATGCCATTGGTTCAGTTTTGTAGATTTATTTTTTGTGTTAAATGCATTTTTCGTGAGGAGGGGTCTTCTTCTGAGGAGATTGATGAAGATTGTGCACCTCAAAAACCAATTCATAAGGTACCAATCATGTTTCCTATTCGCTTATATTTTTGGATTGGTAAATCTCCTTATAAGTTTCATGTCCTTTCTTTTGATTACTATGGATGAGATATATATCTTACATTTAACATTCAACTTCTTTACATTTTAGAACATGTAGTGTGTTTTTTGAGAATTTTACCAAATCAACTTTTAACATAAACTGAAAACACCAAACTAATATCTTGCCCTTTCAACTTGACAAAATATTTTCATTTGACCAATAACTACAAGCAATTGAATGATAAATCCACATAACTATATCTTTGTAAAATACCTAGAACATTGAAAATATGGCTAAGTGGCTGTCACCATGATTTTTATCTACTGAATATGGGAAAGAAAACACCAAAAAGAATCGAATAGAAAACATTATTGGTCATTTCAAAGAGCATTCATGATCAAATAAAATGCAATGAATTCTCTCGCGCTATATCAGCTTTCACCCGCTCATTTTCTCCCACTCCTTTTCTCTACAATCAAAATACAAATGATTTGGCCCTTTCAAAATAGTGAATCGATATCCTTGAGTACAAGCACCAATAACATCAACTATTTTGATTTGTGGGTACCCTAATGTTGGCAAGAGTTCTTTTATTAATAAGATTACTCAGCAAGCTTGAAGAAGCGGTATATTTTGGCAAATGAAGAGTGGAAAGATGATGATATTCCTAAGATCATGAATGGACACAATGTTGCAAACAGAATGGGAAGACATCTTTCTAGCCTGGCCCTGGATCCTTCAACAAATAGGGTAGGATCCAGACCCAGGCTAAAAAGATGTCTTCCTTTCTTTTGTGGAATATAGGCTCTGCTGTTGCAACAACTACAGACTGCGATGTAGATATCACAGCAATTGAGAAATATAAATGTAGGCATCATGGTCACAATTTTTTGGAGACACAACATAATTGAGTGGTATTCCCAGATGATGAAAAGAAACCATTACTTTGCATCATCTGGGAATACTACTCAATTATGTTGTGTCTCCAAAAAATTGTGACCATGATGCCTACATTTATGTTTCTCAGCTGTTGTGTCCCAAGACCCCTTATGACCCTTTACGACCCTTTAAGATCCCTAAGAATACATCTTAGAGGTCTTAAAATGTTGTAAAGGGTCATAAGAGGCTCCTAGGAGGGGCTAGATGAGCTTCCACCTTCACATGGTTGGCCCTATTAAGTAGAGAATGTTAAACTATTCTCGAAACAAAGAGAAGCTCAATAATTTAAGGTCTCAGTCCACGGAGATGCTAAAACAATGATGGGAATCAATGATGGAGAGTTTTTAGATTCTAAGAAGATGTATATGGAGTGGAGACCAGATTGAATACCAGTGTAGAGATGATGATTCAGTAACTGTGATGCCCAAAAGTTGGGTCAAAACACAACCAACAATTTTTTTAAAAAGTGATAAGTTTTCTACACACAAGATGCGGGTTAAAGAGTTCAATGACGAAGCTACAATGAATCAGGTAAACAACCTCGACAATGTTGTCTAAAAAGGATGCTATAGGAATATAAATTAAGGTTAAGTACGTCCATCTTCATGACGATCAAAGTTATCGTTTGTCAACTATAGATCTCAGTGGTCGACTAAGAGGACAAGAATGACTAATGTTTACGTTATTCCATATGACGGTCATTCAATTTACTAATGTTTAAATTAAGTCCAATCTGATCATGGAGCTTAATCGGTTTGATTCGAAATACAGGATAAACATGAACTGATTCATTAAGTTATAAACAAATTAGAAAATAAAAACTATAAGTCTTTATCATTAATTATATTTAATTATTATATATTATTAATTAATAATTATAAAATATTAATTAAGTAATATAGATATTAATTAATTAATAAATTATAATTTATTAACTAATATTTAATACATGCTTAAAATTATCAATATTGAACAAAATGTGAATTACCAATAACTATAAAATTCCTTGCATAACATAATATCTATTTATACTAATATTAAGTCCAAAAGCAATAATAACAAAATAACATAAAATAACAAATAACTTTATTACCCACTAAACAATCTTATTAACTATCTAAACATCTAAATAACTTCTAACTAAACTAACTAAACTACTAAACAACCTATCAAAAAAAACAATCTTTAAAACTTCAAAATATCCTACATACTACAACTACCCTATCCTCCAAATTAACTACCAACTCCTTCCTAAAAAATCTAACTTGCTAAACCAGCCTACCCACTAGCCTCTTAGGCTCCTCTACCCACGTGCCATGAGGAGTTTGAAATTCAAATAAAGCAAGGGGGGCGCAATTCAAGGTAGAGATGATGTGCATTGAAAGGAGGTTTAAAATAATAATGCCAAGACATGACAACCCACCTACCCTTTTAAGCTTCAAACAAGGAAACTATTAACAAGTTTTAACTCCTCCAAAGGGCTGCGTGGATTTTGGAAGACAAAGCTTTTAAAAGCTAACAAGTTGCTTGCTTAGGTGGCACTTAGTACACTATCCCATCATCCAAAAGGATTGGGATTAATTACAAAGCCTTAGCCTTCATCCACCTGCGCCTAGGGGAAAGGCTTGTCAAAAAGGTGAGTATGATATTTGTTTAAAAGTTTATTTTATTTATTAGCTTGGGCAAAGGTGGCAGATTTAATCATTATCACAGTAACCTACATCTATAAAACCTTCATCATTATCCCTTCTTTGGCCTCCACTCATTCCTCTTCTCACAAATGGTTATCTAGAAACTTTGGATACTATTTCTCATCCATGCACGAAATGTGCTAGTGATCATATAAAATTACTTTAGGCCTCTAGTATTGATGAGATGCACAAGTGTAAAATGTTTTTGTGAGACTGGGATCAATTATATTGGATACTGTGTAGTGTACATAAATGCAAGGTGGTGATTATTCTCGATGATCGATAGGTATAAGTCTTCCAGGCCTTACCCAGTAGCTAGGACTAAAGATAACACAGCTCAAGAGACCATCATAGTTGGTCTCTTTCTTAGGTCTATATTATTGACAAATTTTTTTACCTTTCATTAGCTCATCAAATTTGGGGATTTGAAAGAATTTAATAGAATATTTTCATGTATAATGTACATTATTTAAGTTTGATGCTAAATGAATTTATATACTTCACGCACTTGTATACTATGAGGATGGCCATAAAGAAGCATCCCCTACCATGGCTTGAGTAATGTAGGCCATTGGAGGAGATGCTTCTTTATCACCGTCCTTATAATCTACAAGTGCACGAAGTAAATAAATTCATAGAATGTCAACTTAAATTATATACATTGTCATGAAAATATTCTATTAAATTCTTTCAAATCCCTAGATTTGATGAGCTAATGAAAGGTAAAACATTCTATCAATAATATAGACCGAAGAAAGAGACAACCTATGATGGTCTCTTGAGCTTTCTTATTTTTAACGTGCATATCCATCACTTTTTTGATGATTTAGAGTTTATTCCGAGAGTAGTGCTATACATCCGATGACATTTTTCATTGGACAATCCACCCACCCATTGCCTCTCTGATAGATCAAATGTTAGAACAATTCTTTTTTGACAATTACTGTGACATGAATGTTATATCTCTGACAGGCCTACCTATCAAAAATATACTGCCACACCATCACTCTTCTGACAGTGCCAATGTTGGAGATATGTAGTTTTCGATAGAAATTAGTGATAGTAATGCTATAACACCGATGGGTTTATCTGTCAGACATTGGTTGTTGATCTGTCACTATTCCAACAGTTATAATGTCGGAAAGTAATTCTTTTCGATAGGTAATTGCGATAGCCATGCTATATTTCTAATAGGTCTTCTTGTTGGAGTTTTGATAGATGGACCATAGGAAATGTCATAACAAAGTTGTTATTCATGTGCAAGTTTCTGATGGAATGTGGTGTTGTAAAACTGACGGTGACCTCTTATGTCATAATTTGCAGCACAAAAATGGTGACGGACACATATGTCAAAATTTTGACAAATGGGCATTGCAAATCCAAAAATGGTCATCAGAATTTGACCTCAAATTTACTAGTGTCATAAGTAACTAAGTGATGCTTGATGTTCAATGTTATAGGATTATTGTGAAACAAATTGTTTTGCGAGGTCAACAAAGGTAGATATGAACCCAGGAGGTAAATTCATAAACGATTCAAGAGCGGGGCCTCTAATACTCCTAGTTAAGAGTCTTTTAACATATTTTTCATTATAGGAGACCTCTTGGCATGCAACATAGAACTCTTTGAGATGTTGGACAACACATGTTTCTCCCTTGTATCAAATTTGGGGATCTCAAAGTTTATAGGAAATGGTTGCATAATACTTGACTTGCCAAATGGATAAGGACATGTTTCCTCAAAGGAGAAATCTTTATATCCATTTTGCATGCTATGGACAAGACTCTTGAGTTCATTGATTTAATCAGCTTAGTAATGTGTATTGTGATGTGTAATTTGTGGCCCAAAATATTATCCTCCTCCAAATTGTCATGTTGAAAATTCAGTAGATGTAAGTCCAAGTTTAGGAGGAGGTATGTAATGATATGCCTGACATGTTTCTAATGTAGATGTCATCAAGAATCCAGAGGGGATCTTGAAGAGTGATGGAATATATTACATCATAGATTATGGAGTTGATGTTTTTGGAAATGATGTTTTACCTAGTTCAAGACACGAGAACCCATGATGTTAGATGTGTTTGTTATGGTATAAGTGTTATTATGTTAGTTCATATTAGGTATAGCACAAATAATTTTCTAGACTTAGGGGCAAATAGAATATTTGTTGTGATGTTTATATAGGAAATATTATGGAGGGACCACTAGAAGTAGTCTTACCTTTTTCTTGTGATGATTTTGTGTTGATTGTAGAAATTGTGGTTGTATTGACAAAGGCCCTAGCCTTCGTTGTTGTGGTAAAGAAATGATTCATCAAAGTCCTTAGGGGTTGTGACTCTTTCATGAACAAGATTCATAAAAATATCAAGTTTAATAGCTCTAATCACCTTTTTCCACCATTTATACATCATGGGGATCCCTAAGGAAATATTGGACTTGCAGAGTCAATTATTTTTTAATTTTTCTAGGTTGATCAGCAAATTCAACTTGTGCCTCTATTTGATTGGTGGTGTATGGCATCCCTGTACCTCCAAGATCTATTAAGGAAAAGGGATTCTCATTATCTCTACTCATGTCTGGAAATCTTCAACTCATGTTTTTGGATTATGAATGGGTAATCATGACCATACAATTTGACCTTGGGAGAAGATAAAAAATGTATGATTAAGTCTAAGGGTGGGTATGATGATGAAAGATGGATTTATGTCATGCCCATCGAAAAATAGACTAAATCACACCCTTTTTTTTTTTTAAATGAAGGTTAACAGGGTGATCTTTGGCAAAAGTTCTCAAAGGCTCCGAAAAATCAAATTAGTTAACCAAGAACAGTCTCCACAAGGACACTAGCAGTTAAAGTTATAATCAAGTTCAATAGGGATAGAATGAACGGTTCTCGATTAGCATAAGGTGATACCAACAAGGTCTATCCAAGGACACCTAATTAGGTTAATCCAATCATTATTTGCATTTTGAGAGTGACCCTTATCAAAGAATTAACTATAGATTATCTACTCATGATTAGGTCACCCTTCTAGTTATAACTAGATTACATCCTAGGAGAGTCTAATTCTCATAATTTAGTTTATCAATGTTACCAAGAGGTTTTCAATGATAAGAGGTCTTGATAAATCAAATTAACGTACAATTCATTGTTTTAGCAATCACATAGGTTATTAGGGTCAAAAGAACATTGTCTAGAAAATCATTTAAATGATGTTCTTATAAATATTGATTATCGATTTTGATATGCTTAACTAACATCATCTTGTTATATTAAAGTTATAAGATAATGTATATTGATCCAAAATATGTCAAGTTATAACAACCAATTAAATGATGATTATAATTATAAGAGACGTATCTTAATAAACTAATTATCAAATATCAAATAATTAATGTGATTATTAACCAATTAATAAAATTATATTATCATTAGATAACATATTTAATGAATAATAATAATTTAATAATATATATTAATTAATAAATAATTATAATATAATAACCAATTAATAATAAATTAACTAATTATTATATTATAATATATTAATTATTAATACATATATATTAACTAGATACTACAATAAAATTTTACTAAAACAAACTTATAATTCAAATAAAACAATAAAAATTCATGAAGGAATTTTCCAATGTTAAGCAACTTAATCCTCAAAGTAAAATTAACCTAAACTAACTACTAATCTAAACTTCCCTTAATTCCTAGCTAAAACACCTTTTTCCCATTCTAAGTTCACGTGCCAAGAGAGGGGTGGGGAAAAGTCAAACCCCATACTATGTCTAGAGGGGCGCATAATAAGGAAAGAGGAGTGTTAATGAAGGCATCATGGAGGAGTAAAGTTAGGGGGGGGTCCACTTAAGTATTCAAACACATATCCAAGAAAATAGTGAAAAAAAACAATCCCCAAACCTTGCGCAAGTTTCAAGGGGGTAAGAAAAGATGGGGACATGGGGGTTTGGGTTTCCACCCCATACCAAAGACTAAGTACAATCTGCAACATAGGGAGCCAGCGCATGTTGTAAGGAGTGGGGAGTTGGGGATAACATGGGGATGTGAGTCCCTTCCTATCTCCTAACACAAAGACCAAGTAGAACTCACGCAGACAAGGAGATAAGGTGTTTGTTTGGGAGAAGAGATTTATGACAGCAAGTACATATTTTGAAAAGTGCAGTGGCCAATGTAACCAAGGCTCATTCAATGCAAGGTCTGGCCTTCTCATCCCCTGCGCCACCTTATGGAGATGTAGTGAAAAAGTGAGGAGATTAATATATAAATTATTATTATATTTGTTTTGAATACAAGTGGCAAATTTAATGTTTTAATATTGACTGTGGCAAGGAATTTGTATGGGAATTATTTTCCCATACAAATTCCAGAGACCTGTAGGTCTCCATTTGCCAATTTTTTTTATTTTTCTTTGGAAACTTGATTTTATTGAAAATCATTTTATCTTACACACCTAAATTTATTTGATGATTTAGTTTTGTTATAGAGAGAAAGTTGATTTCTTTCCTAACATTATTGTTTCAATAAAATGCTTTAATACTATACATATTCAATTTCATGTTTACAAAGTAAACTAATGGTTCCTCATCCAAATTAACATGACTAGTTTACAATTTTACTTGCATGGATAAAAGGTGGAAATTAGAGATTGGTTTATCACTTGAATCATATACCTCTACATACATTGATCCTAGAACAAGATTGATAACATTATGAAAACTCTTTTTTCATTCCAATAGCCTTCTCTTTTGCGATACATTGTAAATACCATTTAGCAATGAAGGAAATCTATTCTACATTTTCAACACAACATAACCATACTCTATTATTTTCTTAAACAGAAACTACATCTTTCCATTACTATCTCAAAGAGAAACTTCAAGAAACATCATTTGATATTCTATTCAATGCTTTGAGAAACTTCATAATTACATTAGAAAACACCCTATTCTATAATCTTTGCTTTTCATAAGAACATGATTATGTCATTTCATAAATGAACTATCAACAAGATTTACAAAACTTTCTCACAACTCATAACAACAACACTTGATTCAATACATGACTTGGAGATTCATCTCCACTACAATAACAATTTACAACCTTTACATAATTTTCACAAAACACATAGGACAAATAGTGCCTCTCCTTCCAATCCTGCAAAAGCAACCTGAAAGAAACAAGTCAAAAGAAACCATGGTACTCTCCTCCCTACCATAGGTCCAAATAGATGGGCCACCCCCGAGTTAGGGGAGTTCAAGCCAACCGGGTGACAAAACATACACATTCCTCTTTACATTTACTTCCACATAATCATTTACTCAACAACTTCAATTGAAACCACAAAAATCACAACAATACATATTAAGGAAAGCTTCCCAACCCATGGCTTTCACAAGAGGCTTAACCACAAGCCTTCAATGGGTGAAGGTGGACTAAGTACTCCTTTGGGAGAAAAAGGGTCTGCAATATAACATGCCTTCAACAAGGCTCAATATACAAAATACTCTTCATTGGCACACATGGCCAAGATCACAAAATAGCCTCCTTATGCCCCCCAAATTTTAAGCAAAACCCATCCATGGAGCCCATACATCCATGGTGCATTACCCTCTTTACACATGAGGGACTCTCCACCATTGGAGCTGTCCATTGAACCCCTTCACCCTCAAGGATTTCTCTTCCCATCCCATGGGTGAGTGAGTCCTTGCACAACCCCAAAAATCTTGACTCCACACAACACAAAGAGCACAAAAATAAGAAAATCAAACAAGCTCAAGAGAGCATGAATCACTTAGACTCCAAAACAAACTTCAAAAGAACAACAAGATTCACAAGCATAAACTCTCAAGAATACAACACTGGAACTCATACAATACACCAATACATATTTTTCTCCAATACTTGCATAAACAAAACATTAAGCAAATGAGTAAGTGAGCCACCAACCTTGGTCCAAGATAATGAGTCAAGTATTGGGAGTGTCTCCTATATCCAAGCTCTCTTCTCTATCCTACTCCAAGCTCCTTAGTTGTCTCCAAAATTGGAGAGTGGGTGATTAGGGAGCACCCTCCAAGTTTTCCATTAAAATAGTCTCTTCACCTTCTCCCATGCCCTTGGGTGTAGTGGGAGTTTCCTATTGGATGATCTAACCAAGGTCTTCCAACTTTCCCTAAATGGAACTCTAAAAAGTGAATGGGGAAGAGTAATGGAAGCTTTTTGACTCAAGAGTTCCCATGTGACTTTGGGATTTTCGCAACTTTTCAAAAAGTCACTTTTGGAGGGCTTCCCAAGGTGCTCCTAGGGTGTCCTATGGTTAAAAGGGTCCCTTACCCATAGGTATAACCCATGGGCCTTCCATTTTATGAAAAGAAACCTTCTTGGAGTCAATTTGACCCATCAAAACCCAACCCCAAGGTGAAATTCGCAATTCAAAGTGATGTGACCAACTATTGGTGTTCTAACCAAGTTGAGGTATGGGGAAGACCAACTTGTACTAGGTTGGATGGTGACATTCATCTTCTCCATGTGGACTCTTGCCAACTCACATCACAAGAACATGTGTCAATTGACACTACAATACCATACACATAATTACTTGGCAAGTCCACTAAACAATGTAACAACATAAAACATTTACTCTTTTAAATACATTCATAATCATTTCACTTCACAAAATAAAATAAATTACAAAGGCCTTGTATCCCTTTGGGACACAACCTTGGTGTCACGGGAATAATACAAATATGTTGTCTTGACTCCCCCTAATCCATGGTTTATACCTGCACACTTGAGATGAGCATCAGTAGTCCCAAGAAATAATAATACCAATGAAAAGTGCAAAACTCAATCATAACTCAATTAACTATCAAGGTATTATATCATCACATTAAATCATTTATCAATTTCATCCATACCTAACATTAGGCACAATTAGGAATTCATCATTTCCTAAGCTACTAATTTCCAACAGAATTCACATTTACTTATAATAGAACAATGGCCATGATTTTCACAGTCTAAGATACTCAACTTTTAAATTATGAATACTAACATCAATAGATCAAGGTTCATCTTTACAACACAACATCATAATAATAAAGGCTACACATTCATCTATAACATAACTAGTAATCACCACATAGTTCATTTGTTTTCATCTATCGCTTAATTCAATAATATCCTGGTACTCGAATAATTGCATTAGTCTTTCACATTATAGCTAAACCAATTTTGCATAATTTGACATCATTATTCAATTGCATAATTCATCATCATTATTCAATTGTATCCCTAATCATTGTAATACTCAATTCAAAGGAGTCTAATCTCATTCAAATATTTTTACAACATTCATCTTACTAACTCATCCAAAACATTATCCTAAACATGAAAGCCATCTGGCTCAATCCACCTATATTATGTTAACATGGAAATTAAATCAAATTCAGTGATTCCTTCATAGTAGGGTCACAATTTCCTTAGGTCTAATTTATCTCAAAATTAAGTAACTAACATTAAGATCATAACACTTCTTATAAGCCATTCTTAGTCATATACTCCAATTATTTCTTTTATTGTGCCCTTGGCACTCAAGGTACACTTATTGTTCTTAATTTAAGTTACAACTTATTTGCCCATTAACTTTTCCCTTTCTAATAATCTCTAAGTTCCTGTCTTTCACTTTTAGTCTATTTACATTATAGAAAATATAAAATTTATAATACACCAATATCCATATTCAATTTTTATTTTTATTCTTTTTATTTTTGTTCCCTTAAGAGATTAGATTGAAGGCTTTGATAACGGGGACAGGGCCCCACAAGGATTTTCTAGAACATCCAACTATACTAAACCTTATCTTTTTATAATAAAATCCAGGTGCATCTCATAGTCTCAACATGCAGTCCTAGCACCTAAAATCCATCAGGGTGATCCAACTATCAGAGGGAAAACATGAGGGGCCTTACAATTTAGGACTAGGAGAAAAAGTTTGACTATATTTTTTATTATGAGGGCACGACCTCAAAGGTTTCTACTTTGATCGATTTACATGAAGGAAGTGTTATTGTGAGGGTAGGGCCTCAAAGAAGGTTTTTGACAACCTTTGTGAAAATGAGTTCCTTTTTAAGTGCAAAATATTTGGATAGGTGATGATATGTTTCTTCTACTTGGAGATAGACTGATGATCTCAAGAAAAATAGGATACATTTGATTGGATTTATCACTCAAGATTGACTGTCTTATCAAGTAATCAGATTCAACTAATGTTTTTCTAAGTATGAGGATCTCAATGATAATTTGATAAATCTTCAAACCTAGGGTTGATGATGAAGGTATCAAAGATAGGTTTGATGGGTCTTGATCTTGTTTGGCTATAGGTCAATCAAGACAATTTAAATTGATTTAGGTCCAAAATGATGATGACATTCCTAAAAATTAATGATAATGGATGATGTGAGTGGAATGATGGAATTGTGATGGTCTATTTGTATCTCTTGAAGTTGACAAAGGTATGATTCAAATGATACTTTCTCATGAAATGTGAAATCTTATTGTTGAAAATAATTTTTTCGTACTTATCATGCTCTTGAATTTCTTGTTAGATTGATTTTATATTGTCTTGATTTTTCTTGCTTCTCGGTTGACTACTTTGTTCTCCTTGTACACACATGGTGGTGGAATTTTTTGTTTCTTGTGTTTCCTTGAATTAGACATGACTCATGAAGTTAACAATTCTAGACTCTAGAGGATCAATTTGGTCAAAATAACTATATGGTCAAGTAGGTAAGTCCAAATAGATATTGTTTACAAGTCTCTTAAGCTCGCTATTTCCTAGCAGAGATGATAGTTTCAGAGCGCAAATGATGATCTATGAAGAAGACAATCTCAAGTCAAAGATGACGATGCAAGAGTTTGACTGGATTTGACTATTTTAGATTGTTTTTATACTGTTTGACTAGATCATTGACTTTTTGGCTAGTTTCTAGGTTGGTTTGTTCATTGGCAAGAACTAATTTTCAACATTCATCAAGGTAGTGACTATGCTAAGTATACCTTGATTCAAACTTTTGGGTATATAACAGGTAGCTCTTGAAAACACACATTTGAAAATAGTCCTACAAGGGACAAAGAAACCTTGTAGGAGACAAGCAATTGTGACTTTATAGGATTTCATATGTAACCTTGCAACTTCATTTGCATATGTTTTACATGACCGTTTTAAGTCACCTTGTGTTTTTACGTGGTTTATAATAATAAAAAAATTCAAGAAGTTCCTAACCTAAGGAATTGGTTGAATGATCAAAACCTTTTCCCACAACTTGATATCCCTTCAACTCACACATTTGTGTCATCCCCTAGAGGGTACCCATGTTTTTTCCTTTGCGATAGCTATGCAAATAACAATGAAAGGAGACTACCAATGAGACCTCCAATGTTGTATTATCCACTTTAAAACACTCAAGGGGATACTTATGGTGAGTGTCTTCAGAAGAGATTCTTCCCCCTCCTTGCACAAAGATTTGTTAGATAACTGAGAGGGAGGTGAATCAATTAAATCAGTTATCCTATAGTCTTAAACTCTTAGATGTATTTTTCAAACTTATTTAACAAATCAAATAGATCAGTAAGATAAAATAACTATCTTTTTGATCATTTATCGAATACCAATAATTATCCAAAAGTGTCTTTACCGATTAATCAAATATGCAACATGTAAAGTATGATAGCAAAACAATCATAAAAAAATAATAGATAACACAATGATTTAACATGGAAACCCTACTAAGGGAAAAAACACCTGGGACCGATAACCCAAAAATATTTCACTCTTCTGAAGTGAGCTCAGCTAGGAGCCAACCTTGTTAAAGGTTATAATGCACACTTTCAGGTGTGACCTGGTCAAAGTATTTATCACTAATAGTTAAATTTGACCAGCATTCACTATGGAGTCAACAAGATAACAATTAACATTCTCTGAATGTCATATGGAAATACAAAAGACTGTTAAGTGCACTCGATTAAGAGATTTTATTGTAAAAATGGTTAAGTTGATACAGTAGTGATCTGATTTAAATACAACTTAATTTGCAAGTATTAAGATCTATGCTAAGCTCATAAAAAAATTTCTGATCAATAACCAATTCACTTCCTCAAATCCTTCAGCTTACTTCACTCGGTGTATATATATGTCTGACACTCAATTATGCCTCCAGCTCAGTTCTGTTTGTAACCAGTTTGATTAGGAATGCATGAAAAATGTCTTCACACAAAATCTTCTACAGTCTCTATTTTATTTGGCATCATTCAACAATGAAACCCATGTCTCTTAAATAGATGAGTAAACTATTTTCATATCATCCATTAGATTTTGCCTCTTAATCTTCTTCGTCCATTTTTCTGCTTCAATGTTCCTCACAAGATGTCTCAATAACACGTTTCATTCTCTTCCCTTAGATCATCTATGAATTTTTTCATCCATGGATCTTATAAAAAACTTCATATGTTACCTCAGAATCATAAGAAATTTTCAGCTCATCAATTTCAGTCAGTTGTTATAACATTTAATGTTTTTATCCATACTTAGTTAATACTGAATGCATTAGTGATAACTGACTCGATTATTACTGTCACTTGGTATACACAAGGCTGACTTGGTGTATACCAAAATCTTCAATTACCGACCACATTAACCTATTCAATTCTGATCTCTACTTTATAGTATAATAATATAACATGCTCAAGTCAAAAATATAATGCCATAGACTCATTCATAAGTTACCCAATGTATACCTTATCCTCATCTGTCATATCCATCTTTTCCTTATGTAGATGTCTTATCTCTTCACCATTTCTTCGTTCTATAGATATTTAGATGTTTGTAACTATCATGATAAGTATAGTCAAAACTAATTGACATCAATGACAACATATTTGACTGATTTAATCATCTTACATATCACTTTAATAGCTCGGTGATCTCTAATCATTTTCTTCAATTCATCAAGTTATTCAATTAGTTGTAGGTCATCAATTTCTCCCTTTGGCATTGATGGCAACACAAACAATATGAAATATTCCATACCATACCAAACATTAGTTCTACAACTATATAGGTAAATTTTGTAGCTCTCTAAGCTCTCCCTAGCTTGAAATTTAATATGTTTAATCACTACAAATAGCATTCCATGTAGACACTCCCTATGAATTTGATCTTCTTTAGTTCTTTGATTCTTTCTCTCTTTTTATGTTCTCATCAACATATATTTCATATAATCTTCTCTCCTTTTGACAACAATGCCAAAGAAAATAAATAGCTCTTTAGCAGCCACATTGTTCTTTGTTGTTTGGTCCAGATCAAGTACCTTCATGTACTAATATGTAATTCTCTGTTCTAGCTTTTGCAATATTTCACAACCTTAGGAATCCTAAAGTGTGAGCTATGTACATCAACATGAATGATTTTCTGATAAAGTATAGGTTGATGCCACCTCCTGATCACCTTAGTGACCAATAGATAGGGGACAGACCCCTAGTCTAGTTCTCAAGTACTCAAAAGTAGCCTTCCATAAGGGCTTGGTGAATATGTCAGCAAGTTGTTCTTTAGACTTCACAAACTCTAGTTTCACTTGCTTTTCTTATACTTGTTCCCTCAAATGGTAATACTTAATAGATATGTGTTTTTTTTTTAATGCATCACCGGATCCTTGGAAATTTTTATAGCACTAGTGTTATCACAATATATAATCACTAGATCGGTGACCACCTCATTCATTCCTTCAAACACTTATTTTATCCAAGCAATATTTGAACAATTAGAAGTAGTAGAAACATACTCTGCTTCAGCAGTAGACTAAGAAATACATGTGTGTTTCTTACTTATCCATGTTACAAGCCTTTCTCCCAAAAATAATGCTCCACTGGCTGTGCTCTTTTAGTCATCAATGTTTATAGCCCAATTTGCATCAATGTAAACTTAGAGTTCAAATTTTCCTTCCTTTATGTACCATAAATCGTAATCTTTAGTTTTCTTCAAATATCTCATAATCCTTTTAACAACAACCATATGTGAATCTTTAGGATTAGCAAAAAATCTTGCCACAATCTCAACTGCATGTGCTATAGAAGGCCTATTGTGTACCACATACATTAGTTTTCCAATCATTAATCTATATAGTGTCTGATTTACCTTGATTGATTCATCATCTTTTGTCAACTTACATCCTATCACCATCGGTGTTCCTACAGGTTTTGAATCTTCCATGCCAAAAGTATTTAACACTTCCTTGATGTATTTTTCTTGTGTTATGAAAATCCAATCATTTTGTTGTATAATCTACAAATGTAGAAAGAATTTAAGTTCTCCAAACATTTACATCAAACTCTTTTCTCATTTCATCAGCAAAAGATTTGCAAATCAGATCATGTCCTCCAAAGATTATATCATCAACAAAAATTTCACCAATAAAAATATTGTCATCAGATTCTCCTTTCATGTATAAATTGCTATTGTCACTTGTCCTTACAAATCCAATACTAATAATATAAGCATGTAATCTTTCATACCATGCTCTCGGTGCTTGCTTCAGTCCATACGGTACTTTGTACAGTCTATATACCATGTTCTTCTGATTTGGATCAACAAAACCTTTAGGTTGTTCTATGTAGACCACCTCCTCAAGAATTCCATTCAAAAATTTTATTTCACATCCATTTCATATACTTTGAATCCTTTATGTGTAGCATATGCAAGTAATATTCAGACTCCTTCAGGTATTTCTATTGGTGCAAAAGTTTCACCATAGTCAATTCTTTCTTCTTGTGCATATCCCTTGCATACAAGTCTTGCTTTGTTCCTAGTTACTTCACCATTCTCATTCAATTTGTTTATGAAAATCCACTTAGTACTAATTACATTTTTATCACTTGGTCTCGGTACCAATATTTGGGTGAACCCACAATAGTGGGTTACACTTTTTTGCCTGAACGGACACTGAACTCTACATTTTGAAAAAAACTTTCAGATTCAGATGCATATTGTCGTTAAACCATTTAAAATTAGAAGATGAAGTAAATTAGAGTATTTTAGGATTTTCTATCAAGATTATAAATATATTTTTTATTTTTATTTTTGAATTTATTTGAATGGTTTTTTCTTTCTCCCACAAAAACTAGCATGTTGCTGAAAATGACATTTCCAAAGAGTTACATTGTTTTCATAGAACATAGCTTTTTTCTAAAATAGATATCAATGTGCTTCTTTTGAATTTAGTTTTTTAACATCCATACGAAGGGCATGCAATTGGTTTGACAACATTATCACATGATTATTGCATATTTTATTAACGTTTGAAGTTGACTAAACTATAATTTTGATATACCTTGACTACATAGCTTATAACTTATCATGTATTTGTCCAATTTAATTTTTATTTTTTTGGATAGAAAGAGAACTTCAATACATAGGGCATAGATAGTTTTTAGAATTTTTTTTCTCTCATTTACTATTTTTCCATAAGCACCAAACATAGAGGTAGACATACGGTAAAATATCTATATTTAGTAAAACTAAAAATACAAAGTCATAATAAATTTAATATATATTAACATTATAATCACTGGAAATATTTTTCTTAGTAGTACCTTACTAAATAGATAGTTTTTTCAAATGGATTCATTTGATCTGCCAAAAGATAAAGTCGAAGTAATTTTTTGTCAGCATTTTAATAGGTGTGAAGAAGACTCCATTGTAGGTATGAATGAGGAGTATACATGTTATATCAATGTTTTTTTTAAATCTAAGGATTTAAGCTAACCATTTGTAATTAATTCCTTCAAATGGAACCTTTCAAGGCTTAAATCATCATATTTTATTAAAAATGTGTTATTTTAGAAAAAATCAACATGTGTAAAAAAGTGTAACCCTCTATTGTGGGGTCACCCATCCATATCTTGTTTATCTCAATATGTTCAATTTCTTCATTCATGGCCTTAATCCATTGATGCAGGAGCATCCTAGGATTCTTGGCAATCCTGTATCAACCAAAATTATGTTTTTCTTTGAAGGTAGATTGTTAGTTTTGATCTTGGTTTGGTGGAATTCTTTCTCGGTTTGGGAGACTAGTTGCTCAGTTTATGTTGTTACCAGGTGCTCGGTCTCTGAAGAATGCTTAGTGAATAAAGGTGTTGGTTCATTGGCACTTGGTGATAACATCATTTCTCAATCATGCTTGGCATGGTCGATCGACTAGTGCTCGGTTATTTCTTCTATTGCTCGGTGTTCTTGCTTATCGACTGGATTGTTTGGATAGATAGGCTTGGCCGACTAGTGCATTTAATTTGGGTTGCACTCCTCGAGTTATGGATTGATCATTAGACATTTGGGGACCTAGATCTGGTGTATTTCATTCTTCTATGTGGATCTAATGACCGTTGGGGCCATCTTTGAGAGTTTATTTATTTTGTAAGGCTATGTGAGAGCTGAATGATGTTTTAGCATTTAATATTTGTTTGTAAGGGTTTATTGTTTCATCAGCTGACTTGTGGCTAGGAATCAGTATTTATAGGATGCTTGGGTAGTTGCTTAGGGGAGGAGATTGTGGGAAGGAAGGTTAGTAGCTGATGAGCTTAAGAGCAGGAAGATTGCTTGGAAGTTTGAGTAAAAGTTTAGATCTTTCCTGGGTGCCTACCAGTGTCCTATGTGTTGTAGACCTGGGCTAGCTGAATGATGATGTTGGGAAAAAGATTTGGATCCTGTGAGATCTTGTAGACTATTATTTTCTTGTATCTAGCCATAATTGAGAAGGCCTTACAGCCTGGCACATTACATGTAATCGGTGATTTGATGAACAAAGACTTCTATTTTGTTTCAAATCTGTTGTTGTTAGTGTTTATTTTTGCTACATATTGGTTTGGCTGCAAGGTCGGTCAGTCCTTAATTGGATCCACCAGCCTTGACTACATCAGGTGGTATCAGAGTGAATTTTTTTCCTATTTGAGTGAAGTTTGTTCCTATTTGAGCCAAGTGGATCTTGTGTGTTTGTGTCTAGATCTTGATTTGAAGATGCCTCCAAGGAGAAATCATGAGATCTCAAAGGAAGAAGAAACTTCTAGAGAATTCAGTCTTGATGATTTTAGGGCCTTGCAGAAACAAGTGCAAGACTTACAAGAGGAATTGAGAAAGAAGAAGCCTACCTTGAAAGAGGATAGTGATGATGAATCTAAGGAAGATAATTTTGAAGAAGCTGTAGAGGAAGCTAAAGATACTGAGGAGAATCAAATTTTGAAAGCTATGTCTAAGATTGGGAAAAGACCTAAGATTGAAGTTTCTACATTTTCTGGAAGCCTTAGGCCAGAAGAATTGACTAATTGGATCAATGAGATTGATGAATACTTTGAGTATGAAGAAATAGAAGATCTTGATAGGGTTAGATTTGTAAAGACTAAGTTGAAATGTCATGCAAATATCTGGTGGAGAGAAGTTTAGTTGGAGAGAGGTAGAAGAGGAAAAGAGAAGATCACTAAGTGGAACCGAATGGTGGACAAGTTGAAGAAGCAATTCATTCAAGTGGATTATGAGTTGGACATGTTTCAGAAGATGCAAGCTTTAAAGAAGACTAACAAATTGGTACAGGAGTATACCAAGGAGTTTTATAGAATCCTAATTAGGACTGGTCATTCAGAAGCTAATAAAGAAAATGTTGCTAGGTATATCTATGGTTTGAGACCTAGTATTCAAGAAGAGTTACTTACCATATGGATGACAACAATCAATGATGCTTATCATATGGCATTGAAGATTGAAGAGAAGCTGAATAAGAGGTATGAAGGAAAATAGAACAATAGGAACCGAGGTGGTAAAAATGGTGAAGCATTTGCTGAGAGTAATGTGACAGAGAATCTTAAGTTTGATGTGGGATCTAGCAGTGGTCAAGTTACTAAGAATGTTGGACAGAGAGGAAGGTGGAAGAATGAGTTCACCGGTACTTGTTATAACTGTGGTGAAGTTGGTCATAGAAGTTGGCAGTGTCCTAAGAAAAGAGTTACATTATTTGCTGAAGAAGACATTGAGAATGTTCCAAAGAAAGGTGAATGTCTTGTCACTAGGAGATTAGCTGCATGTGTCCATGAACCAGTGAAATGAAGGAATTTGTTCATAACCAGATGTAAGTGCATGGATAAGGTATGTAATCTCATAGTTGATGGTGACAGTTCTGAGAACTTTGTTTCAGATGAAATGGTTAGTAAGTTGAATTTAGAAAGAAGGAAGCATCCTAATCCTTATTAGATTAGTTGGACCCAAGATGTTTCTAAGGTTAGATTTGAAGAACAATGCTTGGTTAAGTTTTAGATTGGATCTTACCATGATGAGATATTGTGTAATATATTGCCTATGGATGCTTGTCATCTATTGCTCGGTAGACCTTGGTAGTTTGACAGGAATGTTTTGTTTGATGGTCATGCTCATACCTATGTGGTTAGGCATGAAGGAGCTCAACATAATTTGATACCTTTACAGGAGATAGGGGTTAAAGGATGTGGAGTTATCAGGTGTTGTCCTTATGAGAAACCTCAGGAGTAGAAGGTTGATGAACCTATTCTTGTTAAATATAGTTTGAAGGAGAAGGAGAATGATATCTCTAAAGAGTTTGTTGATATTAAGAAAAAGATGGTCTTGCTAGCAAAGATGGTGTAGCAAATGGTGACATTTGTGACACAAAGAGATATAGATGATACTGAGTTGGTTGAGGAATATGGAGGGGATGAACCTTACCGAGGCACTGAGGTGGTCGGTAGTGGTCAGAATAGGTTGCTATCAGTTGTTGACCAGAAAGGTAAACAAAGTGGAAGGGATAAGGACTTTCTGCATGAGACAATGAATGAAGTAAAGACCACTTGGGATGAAGGACAAGAAGAGATGTGGGTGAAGAATAGATTCGACATACTTGTTCTGATTCCCTTGAGGTGTTCCTAATTTCCTTATGAGAAAATCTTTCTTACCTGGGGTGTCTGATGCAAGAGCATCCTAGGATTCTTGACAATCCTATATCAACCAAAAATATGTTTGTCTTTGAAGGTAGATTGTTATTTTTGATCTTGGTTTGGTGGAGTTCTTGCTTAGTTTGGGAGACTGGTTTCTCATTTTATGTGGTTACCAGGGTGCTCGGTCTCTAAAGAACGCTCGGTGATTGAAGGCATTGGTTCAATAGTGCTCGGTGATAACAACATTTCTTGGTCATGCTTGGCATGGTCAATCAACTAATGCTCGATTATTTCTTATGTTGCTTGGTGTTCTTGCTTACTGACTAGATTGTTTGGATAGGTCAGCTTGGCCGACTGGTGCATTTAATTTGGGTCACACTCCTCAAGTTATGGATTGACCGTTAGACATGTGGGGACCTAGATCTAGCATGTTGCATTCTTTTATGTGGATCCAATGATCATTGGGGCCATCTTTGAGAGTTTATTTATTTTTTAAGGCTATGTGAGAGCCGACTAATGTTTTAGCATTTAATATTTGTTTGTAAGGGTTTTATTGTTTCATCAGCTGACTTGTGGCTGGGAATCAGTATTTATAGGATGCTTGAGTAGTTGTTTAGGGGAGGATATTTTGGGAAGGAAGGTTAGTAGTTGGTGAGCTTAGGTGCAGGAAGATTGCTTGGAAGTTTGAGTACAAGTTTAGATCTTTCCTAGGTGCCTACCAGTGTGTTGTGTGTTGCATACCTGGGCTAGTTGAATGTTGATGTTGGGAAAAGGATTTGGATCCTGTGAGATCTTGTAGATTGTTATTTTCTCATATCTAGCTGTAACTGAGAAGGCCTTACAGTCCGGCACATTGCATGTAATTGGTGATTTGATGAATAAAGACTTCTATTTTGTTTCATATATTTTATTGTCAGTGTGTATTTTCACTACATATTGGTTTGGTTGTAAGGTCATTCAATCCTTAATTGGATCCACCAGCCTTGATTGCATCATCCATTCCTCATTTTCAAGTGCATCTCTAACATTCTTAGGCTCAAATTCACAAACTAAGCATGTGTTCTGTCTTAACTTACTTCGTGTCATCATGCCAACTTTCTTGTCTCTAATGATTTGGTTCTTTGGATGGTGTCTTCTAAAAAATTTCACCATCACTTGTTCTCTTCTTTGCTCATCATTTGGTTCAGGTTCATTTTCTTCCTTGGTAGCTTCTTCCTCATTCTCAATTTGTATTTGTTGATTCTTAGTAGCATTTTCCTGTCACTCGGTAGACTCATCTTGTGGCATGGGTAGATAGTCTAGATGCTCAATATATGTAAACCTACCATAGTCTTGTAGTTCCTTCCTTCTTTCTTGATGCAGGGGCATTCTAAGGTAATCGACAAATCTACATGGTGGTGTGTTGAAGTGGTTTTATGTTGCTTGGTTGCATCTTTGACTGAGGATCACAGTCATTAAAGAGGCTCAATTGCTGAAGGAACTCAATAAAACCTTTAGCACTTGGTAGAACTAGTACTCGATGATGCTTGTGGTGCTCGATCGATGTGCTTTCTCAGTGATGCCTAGCTTGCTCAGTTGTTTTACTAGTGCTCGGTAGTTCTGGCTTACCTATTGGAGTTCTTGGATTTTTGGTTGGATGACTTGATGTATTTAATGTTGGTAGCTTGTTTTTTATTCTCCTATGTGGATCTTAAGGCCGACATGGAGAATTAATTATTTGTAAGGCTATTTGAGAGCTGACTGTTGTTGCATTTAATATTTGTTTGGTTTAGAAGCTGACCTATCTTAGGAGTTAATTGTTTCTTCCAGCCAACTTGTGGTTGAAGAAATATATTTAAGGAGTGTTTGGATAATTATTTAGGGATTTAGTCAGAGTCAGTGAAGGACAAGGATAATAATTGGATCCTATGAGATCTTAAAGATCAGATTGTCTATTTGATATTGTAATAGCAGAGCTAGTGGTTTTCATGCTTGGAGACAAGGAGATTTCTTGGTGGCTTGTGAGCTCAAGTTTAGATATGCCTTAGTGTTTCCACCAGTTGTTGATGTGCTACAAAGCTAGACTAGCTAGAAGGCTCCACAAATACTATTGTAAGTGATTGTATTTGGCCCTAACCCAGAAGGCCTTACAGCTAAGCATGTTGAATGAAATTCTATTTGAGTATTCTATTGTTTTCTTTTCGTTGTTGTTGTTGTGGTTGTTGCTGTTGTAGACTTTGAGTATCCATTTTTGGATTCTCCATTCTACCCTATGTTAGGTGGTATCAGAGCTTGAAGTTATTGAGTGTGTAAACCGATCACCGAGTTGAGGCAGTTTGCACCAGGACCTTGGGTTGGCGATTTTTTTCCTTGGGTTTTCAAAGATCTTGAAGGATGCCTCTGATAAGATTGGACCCTAGGGAAATTGTAGATCTCTTTGATGTTCTGGAATCAAAGATTACAAAGAAAGTTAAAGTAGATTTCAAATATGAGATGGAATTGATGAAGAGTGACATGATCGCTGAGATCATGAGGGCTATTGCTGGTATGTCGAGGAATCTTGGTACTAAAGATGGTTATGAGGAATTTGTTGAAGACTTTGAAACTACTGGATCTAGTGGAGATGACCTGAGGGAAAAATCTAGTGAAGATAGAACTGGTCTATTGCATAAATTTGGAGCTTGGTTAAGTACTAGTTATCAAATGGAAGTTTCTACTATCTCTGGTACTTTGAGACCTGAGGATTTGATTGATTCGATTGGTGAGTTAGAAGATTTATTTGAGCTTGAAGAAATTGAAGATCATCTTCGAGTAATATTGGCATAGACTAAGTTGAAATGACATGTTGCTCTTTGGTGGAAGGAATTGCAAAGATATAGAGAAGATGAAGGTGAAATGAAGATCAATCGATGGAGGTTGATAATGACTACATTGAAAGTTAAGTTCATACCTGCCGACTATGAACTTGACTTGTTTAAGAAATTATAGAATCTAAAGAAAAAATATTTGACTATGGAAGACTATACCGAGGAGTTCTATAAGTTAAATATTTGGTCTAGACACAGAGAACTTGGTAAAGAAAAGGTAGCTCGATATGTGAATGGTTTGAGATTCAATATTTAGGTTGAGCTTGGTATGTTGAAGATTGATTTGGTTAAGGATTCTTATTAGTATGCTCTAAAGGTAGAAGATATGTTGAAGAGGAGACAACATGGTAATTCTTGAGGGAAGGAGAATCTTGATCACTCGGTGAAGGATAGATTGATTGTTGAAGATGAACAGAAACCTTTGGATCTGAGAAAGAGGATGGGTGGGGTTATTTTTAAAGGCACTTGTTATAATTATCATGAAGAAGGACACCAATCTTTTGAATGTTCACATAAGAAGCTCAGTAATAGGAGGAATGTTGTGGTGAATGAGAATATTTTGAATGAACCTGAATCAGAAAACTTGCTGGTTTGAAGAACATTGCTCAGTACTAAGGTAGAACCTTATCAGAGAAGTAATATTTTCAGAACTTGGTGCACTTCAGGAGGTAAAATTTGTAATGTGATTGTGAATAGTGGTAGTATTGATAACCTTGTAGCTAAGGAGATGGTTCAAAAACTTGGTTTGAAGAGAGTGAGACATCCTTATCTTGATAGGTTTGGCTAGTTGCAAGATGTTCATGCTCTGGAAGTGAGGGAGCAATGTCTTGTTGATTTTCAGATTGGCCAGTATAAGGATCAAGTGTTGTGTGATATTGTGAACATGAGTAGTTGTCACATATTGCTCAGTAGACCTTGGTAGTATGATTGCAAAGCTATGCATGAATGTGTCAAGAATGTGTTTATTATTGTGAAGAATGACATGAAATTTTCCATAATGTCTTTGTTGGATACAACACTCGATAGGAGGAACCTAAAATTTGGGAGCCAAGATGAGTTGAAGGATTCAGAAAGGGTTGATGATCAATATGGAGAACAGACATGTGGACTATTAAGGAAAGACTTGAAAAGGAAGAGGAAGAAGAACTGGAAGAGTGTGCAAGGTGAACACTCAAAGGACCTATATGTAAAGAACCAGTTTGGAGTTTATGTGCTGAATCCTGGAAGATGTTCTTCCAGACTTTGAGAATATCTTTTCAAACCTAAGATGGCTAATGTAGGGGCATTCTAGGGTAATAGAAAAATCTGCATTGTGGTGTGTTGAAGTGGTTCTATGTTTCTCAGTTGTAGCTTTGGCTGAGGATCTCAGTCATTGAAGAGGCTTGGTCACTGAAGGAACTCACTAAAATATCTAGCGCTTGACAAAAATGGTACTCAGTGATGCTTGTGGTGCTCGGTTGATGTTCTTTCTGGGTGATGACTAGCTTGCTTAGTTGTTTTACTGGCGCTCAATAGTTCTAGCTTATTGACTTGAGTTCTTGGTGTTTTGGTTGGCTGACTCGATGTATTTAATGTTGGTAGCTTGTGTTGTATTCTCCTATGTGGATCTTCAGGCTGACATGGAGAATTAATTGTTTGTAAGGCTATTTGAGAGCCAACTGTTGTTGCATTTAATATTTGTTTGTTTTAGAAGCCAACTTGGCTTAAGAGTTAATTTTTCTTCCAGCTGACTTGTGGTTGAATAAATGTATTTAAGGAGTGTTTGGGTAGTTTTTTAGGGAGTTAGTCAAAGTCAGTGAAGGACAAGGATATTAATTGGATCCTGTGAGATCTTGAAGATCATATTATCTATCTGATATTATAATAGCAGAGCCAGTGGTTTGCATGTTTAGAGATAAGGAGATTTCTTGGTGGCTTGCAAGCTCAAGTTTAGATCTACCTTCGTGTTTCCACTAGTTGTTGATGTACTATAGAACTGAACTAGCTAGAAGGTTGAAGAAATATTGTTGTAAGTGATTGTATTTGGCCCTAACCTAGAAGGCCTTATATTCGGGCATGTTGAATGAAAGTCTATTTGAGCATTATATTGTTGTGTTTTTGTTATTGTTGTTGTTGTGGTTGTTGCTATTGTAGACTTGGACTATTCATTTTGGGATTCTTCATTCTACCATGTGTCATTTCTTCATCATTCTTTTCAGCAAACTCATCAAATTTAACATTACCACATTCAATCATTTTATTAGTAGCCTAGTTCAAACATTTGTATGCTTTACTCTTAGTATAATATCCTAGAAATATTCCTTCATCACCCTTAGAGTCAAATCTACCATTTCTATCATCTTTTAGAACATAACATCTACTTCCAAAAATTCTTAAATAACTTACATTCAGTGTGTAGCCAAACCATAAATCATAAAGTGTCTTTTTGTGTCTTTCTTTAGTTAAACTTGGTTCAAGGTGTATACAGAAGTGCTAAAAACTTCTCTCTAGTACATTTGTGCAACATTTTTCTCTATCATCAATGTTCTGGCATAGTCAACTATAGATCAGTTCCTTCTTTCTGCAATTCCATTCTGTTGTGGTGTCCTCGGTGCAGAAACCTATGTTTTAATTCCATGCTCACTACATAATTTAGTGAATTCATCTAAAATAAGCTCACCTCCTCTATCAGATATTAATAATTTTAAGTATTTCCCAGTTTCCTTTTTAGCTTTAGCTTTATACCACTTAAACAATTTGAAAGCTTCAGATTTCTCTTTCATGAACATAATTGTCATCATCCTAGAGTAGTCATCAAAAAATAAAATGAAATATTTTTCACCATAATAACTCTAAGTTCTCATAGGACCACATAAGTTGGTATGTACCAACTCCAAAATACCTTTAGATAAATAGTCTTTTATTTTAAAACTAGATTTAGTCATCTTTCCTTTCTGACATTGATTACACATAACATGGTCAGGTTTGGTTAGACTTGGTAAACCTCTAACTATTCTCTTCTTACTAATCTTAACCATATTATCAGAGTTCACATGACACATTCTCTTACACCACAACCATACATCTTCATTTCTAGCCAACAAATAAGAAGTTTCAACATTGTCCAGATAGAATAGATTACCTTTGGATTGTCCACTAGTACCAACTAGCTTTCCAGTCTCATCATAGATTTTCACCTTCTTACTTTCAAATTAAAATTGGTGACCTAAATTATTCAATTGTGCTACACTCAACAGATTATAGTTAAGTCCTTTCACCCAATATGCATTATCACATCTAATCTTATCATTCAACAAGATAGATCCTTTTCCTTTCACTTGACAAAGTGTATCATTTCCCATTTTAACTGATCCTCCATTATAGTGTTCAAGATATTCAAATTTATCTTCATCACCAGGCATATGATGTGTACAACCACTATCAATAATCCATGTATCATTCTTGCTAACTTTAGATATAAGTGTTGTTTCTACATACCTTTCTTCTTCTTCTAAATCATCTTTCATTGCAACAAATACCACTTCAATTTCATCATCAGTGTCGATGTCAGTGTCATTATCATCATCTTCAACAAGGTAACATGCCTTCTTGCCTTTGTCTTTTTAGTCTTGGTTGTTTCTTCTATCATAGTGTCAGTTTCCTCTGTTATTTCTTCTGCCAAACTTTCCATCACCAAATCGGTCATTGTTTTTATCTTCTTCTTTCCTGTTAGGACATCTAGCAACAATATTTCCAATCTCTTTACAATTAAAACAAGCTAAAGGTAACTTTCCTTTATACCTTCCTTTATCTTTCTGAAGTCCTCTAGCCGTAAGTCCTTCAAGCTCATCAAGCTCATCTTCACTATCACTGCCACTTTCATTCTTTATGTTATGCTTACTGCTAGACTTACCAATCTTTAGGGATGAGATAAAAGAAGACTCAACACTTGGTAAAATACTATTGTCATAGTTATTCAGCTCAAAAGTAGTCAACTTGCCAATTAGACTATCAAATGTAAGAGTACTACCAGGTGCACATCTCATTTCATGAATAGTAGAGATTCTAATAGCATAGATAGGAGAAAAGGTTCTCAGTATTTTACTTATAATAGTGTCTTCAAAAATAATACCTCTCGCTCCTCGGATATCATCAAATCTACCTCTTAGGCTTTCAGCTCTAGCTCTCATTACATTTGCATCACCACCATAAACTAGTGCAAGCTTTTCCCACATTGCTTTCGTTGTAGTGCATGATTTGACATCTTCAAATTATGCATCAAATAGAGCAACAAAAATCTCTATCATAGTTATATTATGTTCATATATGTCTTTCAATTGATCAACTGTCAAAGGTCCAATAGTCAGTTGTATGTAGCCATGGCCTAGGAGATGAAGAGTGGATTCTCCAATTCTAGATATGTGTAGCCTCATCCCGCGTTGCCATGTCATGAAGGTATCTTTGTTCAACTTAGGCACTTCCCTTTTATACATCTTGTGATCTTTTTCTCAAGTCCTTGAAACTTTCTTCCAAGCAACCAATATGCTCTGATACCAATTGTTAGATAACTGAGAGGGGGGGTGAATCAGTTAAATCAGTTATCCTACAGTCCCAAACTCTCTGATGTAATTTTTCAAACTTATTTAACAAATCAAATAGCCTGATAAGATAAAATAACTATCTTTCTAATCATTTACCGAATACCAAAAATTATCCAAAACTATCTTTATCGATTAATCAAATATGCAACATGTAAAGTATGATAGAAAAAAAATCATAACAATAATACATAACACAATGATTTAACGTGGAAACCTTGCTAAGGGAAAAACCACCTGGGACCGGTAACCCAAAAATATTTCACTCTTCTGAAGTGAGCTTGGTTAGGAACCAACCCTGTTAAAGGTTACAATGCACACTGTCAGGTGTGACTTGGTTAAAGGATTTATCACTAACACTTAAGTTTTGACTAGCATTCACTATGGGGTCAACAATATAATAATTAACATTATCTGAATGTCATATGGAATTACAAAAGACTGTTAAGTCCACTCGGTTAAGAGATTTTGTTGTAACAATAGTAAAAATAATATAGTAGTGATTTGAAATAAATACAACTTAATTTGCAAGTATTCAAATCTATGCTAAGCTCATAAAAACTCTTCTAATCAATAACCAATTCACTTCCTCAAATCCTTCAACTTACTTCACTCGGTGTATATATATCTCTGACACTTGGTTATGCCTGCAGCTAAATTCTGTCTATAACCAGTTTGATCAGGAATGCATGAAAAATGTCTTCACATGAAATCTTCTACAATCTTTATTTTATCCAGCATCATTCAACAACGAAACTCATGTCTCTTAAATAGATGAGTAAACCATTTTCATATTAACCATTATATTTTGCCTCTTAATTTTCTTCGTCCATTTTTCCACTTCAACCTTCCTTGGTAGATGTGTCAATAACACATTTCATTCTCTACCCTTAGATCATCTATGAATTTTTTCAGCCATGGATCTTATAAAAAACTTCATCTGTTACCTCGGAATCATAAGCAATTTCTAGCTCATCAATTTTAGTCAACTGTTATAACATTTAATGTTTTCATCCATACTCGGTTAATACTAAATGCGTCGGTGATAACTGAATCAATTATTACAGTCAATCACTATACACAAGATTAACTTGGTGTATACAAAAATATTCAATTAATGACCACATTAACTTGTTCAATTTTGATCTCTTCTTCATAGTAGAATAATGTAACATGCTCAAGTCAACAATATAATGTCATAAAATCATCAATAAGTTACCCAATGTGTACCTTATCCTTATCTTTCATATCCATATTTTCCTTGTGTAGGTGTCTCATTTATTCACCATTTCTTCCTTCTACAGATATTCAGATGTTTGTAACTATCATGATAAGTACAGTCAAAACTAGTTAGCATCAATGGCAACATATTGGATGATTTAATCATCTTACATATCACTTTAATAGCTCGGTGATCTCTAATCACTATTTCTTCAGTTCATCAAGATATTCAATCAATTGTAGGTCATCACAATTATGACACTTTCAGAGGTGAAATGTGTGGCTACTACTATAGGGTATCTAGTAAGTGCATCTATTCAAAGATATCTTATGAATCATACAAGCCCTCATGGTATCATAAATACTATTTAGGTCCTATAGAACCCAAAGGAGACCAAGCACAAGATATCGTTTCCCTTCGAGACTTTAATCTCAAGAAGGTTTTTTATTATAGTGGATGGAAGAGCTTGGCTTTAGCTTTTTTCCACTTGGGTCATTCCCACAAGATTATTCCCTCAACGACATTCCCTCTAAAAGTAAAATGCAAATGAAAAGTAGATGGAAACTAAGGGTTTATATTTATAATTGTATCAAAGAGACAAGAGTATACTCTCCTATAAAATTTTCTTCTCCCAAATATGCCAAGAACATGTTCATTTACCAAGGATTCCTTTCTAAGTGACAAATCAAGTAGGTCAAGGTTTTCGATTGTCTCAAAGAGACAAGAGCATACTTCCCTACTACTTAATAAATCACTACAAGTAAATCCTTCTAATCAAGCTAGGTGCTTATAAAAACAAGCTAATAGAAAATATGATGTTTGCTTGAAACTCCTAGGAAACCTACAAAACCAATGCATGAGTAGTTTAATATATCAAGGTCTTCCACCAACATCCTATATGATTTTCATAGATGACAATCTGGCATAGTGATGCAGGAGCATCTCAGGTCCTTGGCAATCCCATGTCACCAAAAAGAATTTGGAGTTTTATCTATGTTGCTCTGTTTCTACTTTGACTGAGTTGGTCGGTTTCCTTTGGTTACCAAGTGTGGTCAATTCTCTCCTGGGTGGTCAGTTATTTCACTGGCGCTCGGCATTGCCTGTCTGCTACTCGGTTATCTTACTTACCGACGGGTCTAGTTTTATTTCCTATTGTGTCTGACTTGTGCATTTATATTGGATCACAAATTTAATGTTGGAATCCATCATTGGGAAGTGTGTGGTTCCAGATTTGACTGTTACTTCTGTTGATTGTGGATCTGAAGGCTGACTCATCTCAGTAGCTTCTTGTATAAATGTAGATGTTTGGTTGTAGTTTAGGGAGGAGTTTTTTTTTTATAGAAGATAGTAGACATTAGTTTGGAGATTTTTGATAGATCCTTTCATGTTTGAGGACTTTTGAGATTCATTGTAATATCAGGCCGTAACCGGGAAGGCCTTACAGCCCGGCATGTATGGTTCTATTTGATGATGATATATGAAAGATCTGGCATTCTCTCTCTCACTTTTGTTGTTTGTTTCTTTTGCATGTGTGTTGTAGGCTTGGATCATTAGGGTGCATAATTTATTGGCCCCTCTTGCATCCTACCTTGCATCAGGTGGTATCAGAGCGAAGTGAGATCTTGATCTAGGTCTTCGGATCTAGGTTTGCAGGTTCCTCTTGAAGCCTACTTGAATTGTTGTTGGGTAGCAGATTGTGATCTGACCCACAATTGCATAGGGTTGTCAAGATGGTTCATGGGAGGTGAGATGTAGATCTAGGATTGGCAGATATGCTAAGGTAGATTGTTGCTAGATTAGAAGCAGTAGAAACAGCCCAAAGAAGAGGCAGACATCTTGAAGATGTTAGTGATGATGAAATTGAAGAAGAATAGGTGAATGCAGAACATGCTCCTATTATGGATCAAGGTGAAGAACAATTTTTGAAGGCTTTGACAAGTCTAAAGTCAACACCACATTTCAATCCTCCCAAGTATAGTGGAAAATAGGATTCTGATGAATTGGTGGACTAGATCACCGAGATGGAAAAGTATTTTGAATACTAAAACATTCCCAAGGATAAGAAGGTGAAGATTTCAAGCACAAAATTGAAAAGTCATGCATCCTTATGGTGGGAACATCTGTAGCTGGATAGAAAAAGGAAAGGCAAAGACAAAATCAAGGTATGGAGTAAAATGGTGAACAAATTGAAAGGAAGTTCTTACCTTGTGATTATCAGATTAACCTAGTTCGGCGAATCCAAAGTTTGAGACAAAAAGATAGCTCGATAAAAGAATATACTGAGGAATTATATAGATGAGATATCAGATCTGGATATGATGAAGATGATGTGGAAAGAATTGGTAGATACCTAAATGGTTTGAGAATTTCCATCCAAGAGGAAATTAGTATGGTCGAATTGGAGAACATTGAAAAGGCTTATAAATTTGCTTTGAAGGCTGAGGAAAAATTGAACAAGAGACATGATAAAAGACAAAGAGGTTGAGGTGGTAGATTCCCTAGAGGAAGAGGTAGATCTAATGGTGAAAATGGTAGATTTGAACCAGAAAAGACAAATCCGGACAAAGGCAAGACCGAGTGGAAAGGTGAAAGTTCTAGAGGCAGAGGCAGTAACTACCAAGGTGGTTATGGCAAAGGAAGTTTTTGAGGAACTTGTTACAATTGTGGAGAAGAAGGACATAGATCTTTTGAATGTACACAGGCTAGTAAGAAGGTTGGTAGTAGTAGAAATGCTTTGGTGCAAGAAGAGTCACTAAATGAACCTGAGAAAGAAAATAATTTGATGGTAGGGAGAGCACTGTGGAATAAAAGAAAGAAGGAAGATCCAGTAAGGAAAAGTTTGTTCAAGACCAGATGTAGAGTTTCTGACAAACTTTGGAAGGTAATCATTGATAGTGGTAGCTCGAAGAATCTAGCATCTCAAGAGATGGTCACAAAATTATAGTTGGAAAGGTTGGTACATCTGAAGCCCTATCAGATTTCATGGATCAAAGATGAGCATACACTCCTGGTAAGTGAACAATGTTATGTGAATTTGAAGATTGGAAAATACTATGATAAGGTGTTGTGTGATATCATGCCCATGAATTGTTGTCATATTTTTTTGGGTAGACCTTGGCAATATGATAGACATGCTATATATGATGGGAGATTGCATAAGTATACTATTGTGGCTGATGGAAAGAAAAAAATCTTGTTACCATTGATGGAAGAACCTATTAGTAATGTTTGCACATCTGTGAAAGTTTGTTTGATGGAAGGAAGAAAGTTTGTTAACTCTTTGAAGAGGAATGATGTATGTTTTGTTGTGATTCCTAACAAGCTGAGTAAGAAAATAGAGGATAATGTCCTTGAGGAGATTGATAAGTTACTCACCGAGTATAGTGATATCATTTCTAATAATGTACCTGATGGTTTTCCACCAAAAAGAAGCATTGATCATTGTATGGATCTAATCCCTGGAGCTAGTTTACCGAATAAGGCACCTCATCAGTTGACACCTACCAAGAATTAGGAATTGAACCGACAGATTAAAGAGTTGTTGGAGAAAGGTTTGATTAGAGAAAGTTTGAGTCCTTGTCTATTACCTATTGTATTGGCACCAAAAAAGAATGGAGAATGGAGAATGTGTACTGATTCTAGAGAAATCAATAAGATAATAGTGAAGTATAGGTTTCCTATACCAAGAATGGATGACATAATGGACAGCTTAACTGGAGAAAAGTATTTCACAAAGATTGATTTGAAAAGTGGGTATCATCAAATCAGAATAAGAGAAGGTGATGAATGGAAGACTGCTTTCAAGACAAAAGAAGGTTTGTACGAGTGGTTGGTTATGCCCTTTGGTTTAAATAATGCACCAAGTACTTTTATGAGATTGATGAATGAAGTTTTGAATAAATTCTTGGATAAGTTTTTTATTGTATATCTTGATGATATTCTAATATTCAGTAAGACCAGAGAAGAACATTTGTTGCATGTTAGACAAGTTTTGCAGAGATTGAAAGATGAGAAGTTGCTGATAAATCTGAAAAAGTGTTCATTCATGAAAGAAGAGATTTTGTATTTGGGATTTGTTATTTTAGATGATGGTTTGAAGATGGATCCTAAAAAGGTTGAAGTTATTTTGAATTGGCCTACACCTGTGAATGCTAGTGTCGAGGTAAGATCATTTCATGGTTTGGCAAGTTTTTACTGAAAGTTCATAAGGAATTTCAATTCAATCTATAATGTTATGACTAAGACTATGAGAGGAGACAAAAGATAATTCAAGTGGACACATGGATCTGATAGAATTTTTGAGACCCTGAAGCAGAAGGTTGCTGAATTACCTATTTTGGCATTACCTAATTTTAGTAAAGTATTCCAAGTAGAATGTGATGCAAGTGGAAGTGCAATTGGAGCTATGTTGAGTCAAGAAGGCAAACCTATTTCTTTCTTTAGTGAAAAGTTGAATGATGCTAGAAGGAAACATTTTGTGTATTATCAAGAATTCTATGCTATTGTTCAAGCATTGAATAAATGGAGACATTATTTGATACCGAGTGAATTTGTGTTGTATACTAATCATAAGGCTTTACAATATTTGGGTAGTCAAAGTAAGTTGAATTAGAGACATATGAAATGGGTTGAGTATTTTTAGAGTTATACATTTTTGATAAAGTATAAGAGTGGAGTCACTAACTGAGTTATTGATGCATTTAGTAGAAGAACATCTTTGATGACCGAGATGAAAATTGAAGTTCTTGATTTTAATGAGATGAGAGATTTGTTGGCAAGTTGTCTATACTAAGGTATATGACTAGATATAGTGTTTTCATTATGGCAACAAATTCATATAGCAATTTGGAGTCAGCGCACTTGATGTAAAGATCAGAATTTAGTTAAGTGTTGAAGACTGGACAGTGTACAGAGTTCCTGCAGCTCAGAGCATCAGCGCACGTGTGTACGGATGAATTATGGTATATGCCATAGAAGTTAAGTTGGTTATAATATATTCTTTCTTAGTCTATGAGTGCATGATCATATGTGCAAGTATGAGAAAGTTATAGTTAGTTGAAGTTGCACAGCCAGTGTGTGCCAGCAGTGAACAGAGCATGGAGCTGACAGTTAGCATTTTGGTTTACGATTATAATGTAATATTGTAAAGGCTATGCAGCCATTTTAATTAGGTTTTCGACATGTTTATATGTATAATTGTAAGCGCGCTTAAGCCAATTAATTTGGAAGCATTGTTTTTAATTAGTTATAGGGCCGACCTAATTGTGTATTTTGTATGAGCATATAAATATAAGGTGTGCCCATTGTATTCGGCATGGAAGTGAAGATAGAGATATAATAATAGAGAAAAAGTGTGTGAAGACACTAGAAGATGTATTAGAGCTTTGCTAGAGGTCAAAGCATTAGCGCACCAAAGGAACTGATCTAACAAGCAGTGTCATAGTGATAGTTCATCTTGCAAATATAGTGTGTATCTAAGATCAGAAGGTTGTAGCCTTCACCACTTGAGTAGTGAGCTCTTGGATAGTGCATCCTCTCCCCTAACAGGGATGATTGTAAAAGAATCCTAATAGGGTCTGAACCTTAACAAGGTCTACTATACTTAAAGCATTGTAAAGCTACTCCTAACAGGGTAAAGGATCTTCTAACAAGGATCACAAAACACTAGTGCAGAATATTATTGGGTGTCAATTCCCACTGGGGTTTTTACCTATTTGGGTTTCCTCGTAATCATATTGGTGTCATGTGTTGATTTCACATTTCATGTTTATGTGAATGTTTATTTTAGTACTTAAGCATTTATATTCATCATAAAGATTAAAGTGAAAAGTTAAAGTACAGTGAACATTGATTCACCCCCCCCCCCTCTCAGTGTTCCCATTCCTAACAATTGGTATCAAAGCTCTGGTCCTTAGCATAGAAGTTTAACCACTTGAGGAGATAATGGACAAAGTAGAAATGAAACATCTGAAAAGAAATCTTGAAGCTGCTCTTGAAGATCTGGACAAGTCAGAAAGAGAATCTAAAGAACTAAAGGATAAACTCAGTGATGCTCAATTAGTCATCAAAAAGCTAAGGAAAGATTTGAAAGAATGCTCTACCAGTGATTTAGGGACAATGGTCAAGAAGCTCAATGAAGAAAACAAATCCTTAAAAGAACAACTTGAAGAGTTTGATGATAAGCTGACTAATGATCAGGAAGTCTATAATGAATAGATCAAAGAGAACCTTTAGCTGAATGAAGAACTAAGGCAAGCAAACATGGAAATCTTGGAGCTAAGGAATAGAAAAGAAAGCGTGGAGTCTTAATTGAAAGAAGCAAAGAATCACATTGACAAATTACACACCATTTCTAATTTGATAGAATCTTAGTTGTATGGAAGGAGATTCAAAGGAGACACTAGCTGTATTGGATACAATGAAGCACAAAATTAGATTGACAACATGAGAACAAGATCTAAAAAAATCAGAATCAGAAAAATATAAGTTCTCAGAGTGTTACATGCCAGATGTGTAACTATAATGGTCACATAGAAAAATAATGAAGAATGGTGACTCGTCAATGCACCGAGGAATATAAGACCTCTAGTCATTTTTCACTCTTGTAACAAGGCTGGACATATCTCAAGGTTCTGTAGATCAAGGATGCAAGGTCGAGGAAGCCCTAAAAAGGTCAAAGAACCAATTTTGGATCCCGTAGGAGAAGCTAGTTTTTTCAAAGCCTTAGATTATGTGAGCATGATTTGGTCAGAGAAAAAGAAGGAAAAGACTTATGAGAGTGTATTGAATGCATCCCTAGTGGATGCACCCTCTACATCTGGATGAATGGCCCTCATGGTCATAGGGGGAGCTAATTTAGCTCAAGACCCTTGTGTAGCTGGTATACTCATCCTTAGAGTATGCACCTTTGGACTTAAGCTTTTGGAGTATAAAGGTACCTATGTGCAAGATCACACATGCTGATTGTTAGCAGAACTCAAGTTGCAAATTTTGAAGTGACAGCCTAGTTTACGCAACTTGCATTTATGGTGGAATTTTCACTTTTAAGTACATAGAAAGTTGTTTAATCACTCATTGCATTCAAATTCAGAGTGATTGAAGAGAAAAAAGAGCCTTGGAAGTTGTTGTGAAGACTTGGAGATTATCTATTAGTGTTTATAATGCATTTGGTTGGTTGCAGAAACCCTAAGCTCGTTGCACCGATTCGGAAGCCTTCAGATTATCTCAGAGTTCAGTTGGAAAGTTTTTACAAGTAAGTCATGGCCACTCCCATTGTTAATGATATCACTGAGAAGAAGAGATAATTTTTCAAGAAACATCCATTTAAATCAACCCTAGATGATTTAGAGGGAGCTTTCTCCCGCATGCCTATGGGCGTCATGCATGTCAAGGATATTAGGCCATATATCTACTCTAAGAAGGAACCAGTTGGATTGGATAGGCTAAGAGCGCACATGGACACCATGTTGAAACCAGACAAAATATTCATGGATGAATATGCTAAATGGAATGATCATCCAATTTTTGAGTATGCTATGGCATATGAATTCTATGAGACAAAATGGATAAAGATCTTATTGAGTAGAATTCATGATGATTTATTTTGGATTGGTGATGTACTAGTAAGAATCACCAGTGACTTGATACATGAGATGATAGGCCTTTCTAAGATAGGCGTTGTCCTTCCTATAGGCAAGGATGTCAAAAATATGATTGAGAAAATATGTAAGTCAAGGAGCAATAGGCGCGGCATGACAATCGAGCCTATTGAGAAAGCAGACATCAAATTGATGTCAATGATACTGGGATACATGTTTCATCACACCAACAGGGTGAATAGTGTGTCTACGGGCACTATTCTAGCTACCATCATACTTGTGAAGGAAGATGGAGAGTTCAACTTGTGTGAGATCTTGCACGCACAGTTGATTGATAACATCAAAGCTATCAAACATGACAAGACAAAGATATTCAGGTTTGGGTCATTAATCATCTACATGTACCTTCATATAGTTAGGAATATATCAGATTTGTGTTTGGACAAGACTATTCCAACTATGCTTGAGATATCCAACAAAGCATCCATTGAAAGAACATTAAGGGATTATATAACATTGGAATTGAAGACCTTCAGGGTCAAGATGCAAATGAGATACAGGATTCTAGAGAGCATTGTGGAAAAGTATAAGGATACAATATTCCTTATGGTTGAAACTAATACAACTTGTATGGAAGTTGTTGAACCAAGAACTAAGTGGATTCATCCACATGGCTATGAGGTAGAGGAATAGGTCCTTGAAGCATATGCACAGGTATTACTATCAGCACCCAAATATCCTAATGAACCTTGGTGGGGAACATATGAGGAAAAAACCAGAGAAGTAGATGCAAAGCTAAACAGTGTAGCAACAAAAAGAAAGGTTGCCAAAGTCATATCAGAGATCTTAAGGATTCATGGTGTGTCCCAAGAAAACCTTGACAAGGCAATGGAAGAGAATATTTCTTTGGAAATGAAAAGCGCAACGGCAGAAGAAGAACAAGAAGATCCTAAGATGAAGAAGATAAAAATTGAAAAAGATGATAGTCAGAAGGATATAACTGATGACACTCCTTCTGCGCCCAAAGAAACTAATGATTCTAATGCTCCTCTGGAGTATAAGCCAATAGTCAAAAGGAAGAAAGAAACCAGCACTAGTCATCCATCCTCATGAGCTACAAGGAGCAAGAAAAACATTCAAGCACCTCCTAAGGTAGGATTCAGACCAAGCCTATAAGTATTGAGCACAAGAATTGTTGATGTAGTCAGAATTGATCAAGTAGGGAAGTTTTATGAATCATACAGTGAGATTGACAAATTAGAAATACATGATATGATTGTTAAACATATGATAAAGTTCAAGAAAATAGTTCTTGAATTGAAAACAACAATTCCAAATAAATTATGGGAGATAATGGATACCTTGAAGAGACAAGCCACTGAAGAAGACTTCAGAATAAGGGAACAAATTCTTTATTCCACTATTCTAGTATGTTCTATTGAAGAAAAGTCTCTATTGTTGAACTTGGTGAAGCCACAGTTAAGGTCAAAGATGAGAACACTACACCTCATGAAAAAAGACTATAAGTTGATCTCTAAGGAAATAGAGAAGGCCTTTGAGAAGGTATTCTTAGAACAATGCATGAAACCTATGTCTACACCCATCTCTCAAGTACCTAGTAAGAAAGACAAAGTAGCAAAGACTATCAAGGTACAGTCTACAGGTCCTTAGGATTCAACACCTATAGTGGAAGTACAAACAGAGTTAGATAAGTTTGCGCCCATGTCAAAATCACTCAAGGACAACACCATTGTCATTGATAATGTGGAGATAGCCATGGTGGCCACTGACACAGACTTGGACAAGTTTGAGGAAGCTTTTGTGAGCACACAAGAAGCTAATATTTTATGCAGCAACACTCCTCCCACTCATCAAGAAGAGGTATTGATTAAAAATATATCAAATGAAAAAGAAGAAGAGAAAATAGAAGATGAAGAAAAGAAAGAAGAAGAAGAAGAAAAAGAACAAGAGAAAGATGAAACTTCTATTGATCTAGCCAAGGTAAAACTAGAAGTGATGGATAGCACTCCCATCACTCCCTCCTCAGCATTGTTGTCAAGTTTAACACCTGACACATCCAGTTTGCACTCATGGAGAGAAGAAGACCTGATTAAGTTCAATGTCCTAGCTATGGAGAAGGAAAAGGAGAAAAAAGTAATGAGAAATCCTCTCCTTGTGGAATCAGTGAACATATTGAACAGTTTGTTGCCTGCGAACATGAAAGTGTCTAAGGTACACTTGGTTGATGATGTGAGTATGGTTATCTCACAGTTCAAAAGAAATTTTTCAAGCCTTGAAGAATCTACATCCAAAGTTGCAGAAGAGAAGTACCTGAACAAGAGATTGAATGAGTTGATGAGCAACTTTGGACTAGATATGAATTCACTCAAGATGGGACAAGCATCCTTAAAAGAATTTGTTGATCAAGGAAGGAAATTCATTGTAGACCACATGGATTAGGATAAGCTTACTGATGCCCATCTTAAGACAATACAAGAAGCAGAAGCTATGATTAAGCAGGTGAAGAGTTCAATGAAAGACTCATCCACTGATGTGAACATGTGCAATAATGTCTACCAAGGTCAGTTGGACAAAATTAAGAAAGCAGAGATAGAGATGGCAAAGATAAGATCTAGATAGACTTAGTTGAGGAATGCTCTTGTGCCCTCACTAGACATTCTCAATCAGAACATAAAGGAGATTGATGCCATAATGGTAACCTATGATCAAGGTCTGAGCACAAATTTGAAGAAGCTGGAGAATCTTCAATATGCATTATGTGCCCATCTCTAGATAGTTAACTCTCTGATAAATTTTTGGAAGAAGGAGATCCATAACCTTAAAATAGCATATCTAGATGTTTTCCCTAAGTAAGTATGTGTAGATATAGTTTTTTGGTACACCTTTGTCATTAATGTCAAAGGGGGAGTTGTATATAGAATATGGAGTATAATATGTATAGGGAGATATAAGATTATGTATAAGAAATGTATAGAAGACAAAAGTTTTTTATGTTAAGGGATAGTTAGCGACTTGGCCATATTCCTTTGTTGCCATCAATGACAAAGGGGGAGATTGTTGGAAAGTTGTCTATACTGAGGTATATGACTAGATGTAGCGTTTTCATTATGACAACAAAGTCATATAGCAGCTTGGATTCAATGCACTTGATGTAAGGATCAAAATTTGGTTAAGTGTTGAAGACTGGACAGTGTTGATGAAGGGTGCTCCCCTTAATACCACAAACACATAACAGAAACAAAGAAACAATGACAATATGCAAGAATAGAAAATGGGCTTTTTATTATCTCCACAAATGTGGAATTACAAACTTTCAAAATTACAATATGCAAAGCCACATGGGCATTCCCTTACAATATTTTGTAGGACAAAGCCTCAAATCAATACCCAGATCTACTACCTAGAACTGTTCCGAACTGCCCAAGACAACACTACGTGCCTTCTTTATATAGGCAATTTCCACCACCCGAGAAAGTTCCAGAAATTTAGCCTTTTAGGCAGACTAAACATGGAATTATTTTATTTTTACAATTTTGACAATAGGGTCATCTCAAAAGAAATACAAAATATGCTTTTAGGTAGCCCAACTTTCGGAGGCCATAACTTTTTAACCGTAGTTCCATTTTTCTATTGAAACCACTTTTTGAAAATGCCATGATGAGATCTATAGTGCCTGACACGCGCTAGTGCCAGTCAGCCAGGGGTCGATCACAATCCAGAGCATCTAAGGCCTTCAAAATTGAGCTCAAAGATTTCATACCCAAAAAACCTCAATAACTTCACCAATACTGATGATGTGGCAATGAAACTCAACTGGTAGGCTGAAATGATTGAGATGAACCTCCACCTGTGAAATCAGAACATTCTGAGATTGTATGACCATACTAAAAATAGTAAGTTCCTATAAATAGAAGCTCTCCACAAGATAGCCCTTATTGAAAACAAAACCAAAAATATTTTTGAGTGATGCAAGATTGCTCTTACACCCAAGATGCTCCTGCATCAGACACCCGAGGTAATTTGAGAAGTGACACTATCACGACTCAAGTGTGCAGAGGAAAACCAAGATGGATAACCTCCTCCTTCGTTAGCCATGAAGAATCTTCAACATGTCTTCCTTTCCATTTGACCAGATACTCTTCATATGTCATGTTTCTTGTGCTTCTGCCAACATGACTATCTAGTATATCATCAATCTCCTCGGTATCTAAACTAGTTGCTGGAATACTCCACTGTACCGTTGTAACCTCATCTTCAACACCTCCTTCATGATACTCTATCAGATCTAAAACATTAAATACTAGTGAAATATTCATCTCAGTAGGCAACTCGACCTCATATGCATTTCCTGAATCATGCTTCTTCAGTATCTTACATGGCCCAAACTTCTTCATTTTCAACTTGTTATATGTACCAACTAGAAATCGCTCCTTCTGCAAATAAACCATGACTTCATCTCCAAACTAAAATTCCTTATACCTCCTTTTCTCATCTAACTTAGCCTTATACTGTGCATTCATCTTGGTAATATGCTTCCTCACCTCCTCATGGATGTTCTTCAAATGTTCTACAAAATCCTTAGCTTCAACACTACTTATTTCTCCTTTATCTATCTTCCTCAACTCAGATGCATTTCTGGGACTACTTCCATATACAATCTGTGGATGATGTGATGAACTAAACTTCAAATCTATCTCCAACTCTTCACTTTCTACTAGTGTCATTTTGTGTGTTGTATTATTTGACAAATTGACTCCTGAAATCAAGTTCATCTGATGACTGATCTTTCTTACTGGTGGTAATCCATCAAGCACATTATCAGATACAATATCCTGAAACTCATTCAATAATTCTACAACTTCTATAGGTACATCTTCTACTTCCTCTTTCCTAGCCTTTGGAATTAAGGTAAAAGACATATGCTCATACTGCATACCATCTAAGAAATTTCCTCTATCAACAAAAGTTATTCTTGCATTACCACATACCTTTTCTTCTATTTCCTTCAATGGTTTTAGCTTATGGCACACCCCATCCTTTGTCAGGGAATAGGTATTCACATGACCATTGTGTATAGCACATCTGTCAAACTACCACAGCCTATCCAACAACATGTGACATGCATCCATAGGTATGATATCACATAGTACCTCATCATGGTACCTACCAATCTTGAATTTAACTAGGCACTGTTCATTGACCATGACCTTGTGGTCATCTTGCACCTAGGCAACCTGATATGGATGTGGATATTTCTACCTCTTGAGCTTCAACTTTGTCACCATCTCTTATAACACCAAATTTCTAGTGCTTCCACTATCAATAATCACATCACAACATTTACCCTCACACTTGCATCTAGTGCGACACAGGCTCCTCCTTTGTTCGGGTTCATTCTCACCACCCAGCAAGACTCTTTTGTTAATCAACATTTCTCCTCTTATAGCATCTTTAGAATTTGATGATCTCACATCTTCATCTACATGTGAAACTCTGGCCTGGCCTTCATTCTTCCTATCCATCCTTCCTTGGCATTGAGGACATTCAAATTCCCTATGACCTTCTTCTCCACAGTGAAAACATGTTCCACAGAAGCCTCCTCTTCCAGATCCTTGTCCTCTTCCTCTTCCACTCTGATCTCTATTATTCTGATCATGGAAATGATTGAAATTATCTCCTCTCTAATTCTGATTATTACTGGCCTCATCCTACCTTTTCAGATCTTCATTTCGATCTGCATATGACCATCCACTAGATCTTCCATCACGACCTCTTCTGCTTTGTCTGCTCTCAAACTTCTTGTTTAGCTTTTCCTCTACTTTTAGGGCAAACTGGTATGCCTCTTCAATACTGTTCATTTGAACCAGATTCAATTCTTCCTGAATGCTTGGCCTTAACCCATTAAGGTAATAGGCAAATTTCTCCTTGTCAACTTTTGCATGGCCTGTTCTGATGAGGATTCGATAGAACACCTCTGTATACTCCTGAACAGATCATCCTGCTTGCTTCAAACTTTGCATTTTCTTCAGTAGGTCCAGCTCATAATCAACAGGGATGAATTGTCGCTTTAATTTATCCACCATTTGATCCCATCTTATGATTTTATCTTTCCCTCTTCTATTTCACTCTAATTGAATCTCTTTCCACCAAATCTTCGCATGACCTTTTGGTCTAGCCTTCACAAATTTGACCCTATCAGGATCCTCAATATCTTCATACTCAAAATATTCTTCACATTCATTGATCCAGTCGATCAACTCCTCTGGGTTAAGATTTCTAGAAAATGTTGGGACCTCAATCTTAGGTCTCTTCCTGATCTTTGAAATGTCTCAGAAAAGTCTTTCTTCTTCTTGATTCAAAACTTCAACTTCTCCATGTTTAGAATTTCCTTCTTTGGCTTCATCCTCGCTTTCATCTCTGACATTAAGATTCATTCCTCTATGAATCTCCTCTTGCAATGCCCGCACTTCTCTCTACAGTTCCCTAACCTTAGGTGTTACAACACCAGCTCTTCTGCCACATTCCCTTCATGGAGGCATTTTTGCACTTCTCACTGAAACCCTAACCACAGTCCTGGTGCAAACTGCCTCATAGTTGACGATCTATTTACATAGAAACCCTAACCCATGATCCTGGTGCAAACTACCTCACAATCGGTGATCTATTTACACAGAAACCCTAACTCACGGTCCTGGTGCAAACTATCTCACTGTCAATGATCTATTTACACACTCATGAATTCTTTCTCTAATACCACTTGATGAAGGGTGCTCCCCTTAATACCACAAACACATAACAGAAACAAAGAAACAACAACAATATGCAAGAACAGAAAATGGGCTTCTTATTATCTCCACAAATGTGGAATTACAAACTTTTAGAATTACAATATGCAAAGCCACATGGGCATTCCCTTACAATATTTTTTAGGGCAAAGCCTCAAATCAATACCCAGATCTACTACCCAGAACTGTTTTGAATTGCCTAAGACAACACTACGGGTCTTCTTTATATAGGAAATTTCCACCGCCCGAGAAGGTTCCAGAAATTTAGGCTTTTAGGCTGACTAAACATGGAATTATTTTATTTTTACAATTTTTACAATAGGGTTGGCTCAAAAGAAATACAAAATATGCTTTTAGGTAGCCCAACTTCCGGAGGCCATAACTTTTTAACCGTAATTTCATTTTTCTATTGAAACCACTTTTCGGAAATGCCATGACGAGATCTACAGTGCCTACCATGCACTAGCGCCAATCAGCCGGGGGTCGATCATGATCTAGAGCATCTAAGACCTTCAAAATTGAGCATAAAGATTTCATACCCAAAAAACCTCAATAACTTCACCAATACGAATGATGTGGCAATGAAACTCAACTGGTAGGCTGAAATGACTGAGATGAACCTCCACCTGTGAAATCAGAACATTCCAAGATTGTATGACCAACTTACTAAAAATAGTAAGTTCCTATAAATAGCAGCTCTGCACAAGATAGCCCTTATTGAAAACAAAACCAAAAATATTTTTGAGCGATGCAAGATTGCTCTTACACCCAAGATGCTCCTGAATCAAGTGTATAGAGTTCCTGCAGCTCAAAGCATCAGCGCATGTGTGTACGGATGAATTATGGTATGCGCCCTAGAAGTTAAGTTGGTTAGACTATATTCTTTCTTAGTCTATGAGCACATGATCAGATGTGCAAGTATGAGAAATTTATAGTCAGTTGAAGTTGCATAGCCAATGTGTGCTAGCAGTGAACAGAGCATGGAGCCGACAGTTAGCATTTTGCTTTGTGATTATAATGTAATATTGTAAAGGCTATGCGCCCATTGTAATTAGGTTGCCGACATGTTTATATGTATAATTGTAAGTTCTCTTAAGCCAATTCATTTGGAAGCATTGTTTGTAATTAGTTATAGGGTCGACCTAATTGTGTATTTTGTATGAGTGTATAAATATAAGGTGCGCCCATTGTATTCGGCATGGAAGTGAAGATAGAGATATAATAAGCAGAGCAGAAGTGTGCGAAGACACTAGAAGATGTATTAGAGCTTTTCTAGAGGTCAAAGCATCAATGCATCAAAGGAACTAATCTGACAAGAAGTGTCATGGTGACAGTTCATCTTGCAGATATAGTGTGTATCTGATATCAGAAGGTTGTAGCCTTCACCACTTGAGCAGTGAGCTCTTGGACAGTGTGTCCTCTCCCCTAACAAGGATGATTGTAAAAGAATCCTAACAGGGTCCGACCCTTAACAAGGTCTATTGTACTTAAAGCATTGTAAAGCTACTCCTAATAGGGTAACGGATCTTCTAACAAGGATCACAAAACACTAGTGCAAAATATTAGTGGGTGTCAATTCCCACAGGGGTTTTTACCTATTTGGGTTTCCCCGTAATCATATTAGTGTCATGTGTTGATTTCATGTTTCATGTTTATGTGAATTTTTATTTCAATACTTAAGCATTTATGTTCAGCATAAAGATTAAAGTGAAAAGTTAAAATACAGTGAATACTGATTCACCCCCCCACCCCCCCTCTCAGTGTTCCCATTCCTAACAAGATTCTTATGAGTTTGACCCTAATTTTTATGAGCCTTGGAGAAAGTGCCGAGCACCTATTTCAGATCAACAAGACACTAAATGGGATGATTATTTCATTCAAGAAGGTATGTTGTTTAAAGGTATTCAGTTGCGTATACCAAGAGGAGTAATAAGAACTAATCTGATAAAAGAGAAACATAGGAGTGGTTTGGCTAGACATTTTGGTATTGATAAAACATGGAATTTGCTTAAGGAAAAGTACTATTGGCCACAGTTGTATAAAGATGTTCAAAAATTTGTGAAAAGTTGTGGAATTTGTCAAGTTGCAAAAGGAGTAAGTCAAAATACTGGATTGTATACACTGATTGATATTCCTGAGAAACCTTGGATTGATATCAGTATGGACTTTGTTCTTGGCTTACCGAAGATAGTAAGAGGTAATGATTCAATATTTGTTGTTGTGGATAGATTTTCTAAGATGGCACATTTTATACCTTGTAGAAAGACATCAGATGCAGTACATGTAGCAGAGCTTTTCTTTAAGGAAATTGTTAGATTGCATGGATTACCGAGGAGTATTATCTCTGACCAAGATAGTAAATTTGTTGGTTATTTTTGGAAAACACTTTGGAAGAAGTTTGGCACTGAGTTGAAATATAGTTCTACATTTCACCCACAAACCGATGGAAAGACTGAGGTTGTGAATAGAAGTTTGGGAAATCTTTTGAGATGTTTATTTGGAGACACACCAAGTAATTGAGCTTCTATCTTAGCACAAGCAGAGTTTGCATGTAATAATTCAATGAATAGGAGTACTAGAAAGACACCATTTGAGATTGTGAATGGAACACAACCAAGAGGAATATCTGATTTGAAAGACATTGCTAATGAGAATAAGAAAAGTGCGGAAGGAGTAAAGTTTGCTGAGTACATGAAAACATTGTATGAAGATGTGAAGCTGAAGCTGGAAGATAGTAATCAGAAATACAAAGATAGAGCTGATAGATCAAGAAGACATAAAATTTTTGATGTTGATGATGAAGTGATGGTTCATTTGAAGAAAGGTCGATTTCCTATTGGAACATATGGAAAGCTGAAGATGAAGAAGTTTGGACCTGGCAAGATTTTGAAGAAATGTGACAGTGGAAATGCATATGAAATTGAGTTACCTGATGACATGGACATTGTTGGAAATTTGGCTGAGTTGATTGCATAGATGTTGTCATTATGGCAACATATGATCCACATGAAGATCACACAAGTCAGAGAGCAAGTATGACAGAGTGCATTGCATATTTCTCTAAGTATGAGACAATATTTTTACCAATGTACCTAGACATAGTTTTTGTTTATGACATTGACTGGAGTGAGTTCAGTGCTTGTACACTTGAACATAGACTCTATGGTGACTAATGATGACCCATCTCAAAGCACAAGTTAGTACGGCATGTACAGAAGAAGTTATGATAGTTTTATCGAAGACAGTGTGAAGCCGACACGACAGTATTTGAAGGCAGAATTGGTAAAGAGTTAAGGGATTATTTTGTTTATCAAAATAATGTCTTGAAAATATAAAGGGATGACATCTTAGATGTTTACTCTTGGTTAAAGCTATTGGTATATATGTAATTGTAAATGTAAATTGTAATAAGTAGTTGTAATTGTAATTGTATGATGCAAAGTATATGAAGCATATGTAATAGCGATAGTGAAAGATCGGCGAAGAGATATTGATGCAAGCAAAATAAGGTTATGTACCTTGACCTATTTTGTATCAGTGTATATTGTACATTACATATTTTGGTAGTGGGCTCAGCTGGTGATCACATTTTGTACTACCAACTCCTAACAGGGTTGAGGCTTCTAACAAGGCCTATAGTCCCTTAATCAGGACTAATACACTATATATTTGTAATAGACTCCTAATAGGGTCAACATCTTTAATAGGATACTTTTGATTAGTGGATCTTTGTGGGTACCATCCCCACTGGGGTTTTCTCTTGGCTAGGGTTTCCTCGAGAACAAATCATGTGTTATGAGTTCTTTAGTTTTATTGCTATGCATGTTGTTTAGCTTCTTATGTTATGCATGTATACATATAATCTATTATATCCATAATTGGGCAAAAGATAAAGTTTGTAGAATACTAATTCACCCCCCCCTCTCAGTATTCCCTATTTCTAACAATTGGTATCAGAGCTTAGTTACTCAAAAAGAATCATTCAAGGAAAGCCTAGCAGCTTGAGTAAGATCTCTATGGATATGGATCAACTACAGAAGAATCTTGAAGAAGCTCTTGAATAGATTGATATGCTTACTGATGAGAGAGACACTCTCAAAGGAAAATATGATGATGCAAAGAACATCATTGAAAAATTGAAAAAAAAATTAGAAGATCTAAGATCTGAAAAGAAATCTGAAATTCTTATTGAAGATTGTGATGACAATTTGGAAAAAGAAAATGAGATCCTTAAGAATGAATTGAAGATAGAAAATTTGAAGCTTAGTTTGAAAGATGGAAATGGCAAGATTGAAGCAAATCTGAAATCTGAGAATGAAAGTCTAAAAACTGAAAATGAAGGACTAAAATCTAAACTTGGAAATGTAACATCTAAACTTGAGAAAGTTAATGTGTAGTATGCTAAACTTGAGAAATACAACAAGATTGTGAAAGGAGAACTGACTCAATCCAAGAAACAACTTGAAAGGCTATATTCAACTAGTGAGAAGATTGATACACAAGCATCTTTTCAGAAACCATTCTATGATAAGATTGGTCCTAGATTTAACACTCTTAAAGCAAATAATGAAAGCAAGGAACTAGATCTCAAAGTATCTAAAAGCTTAGATGAAAAAAAGTCTGATGAGATCAACAAATCTGAAGATACACCTAAAGAAGAAGAATCACCGAAGCAAGATGAATCATCCAAAGGTATGCAAAGAGAATTCAAAGGTAGATGTTTTTCTTGTAATACTATTGGTCATACGAAGAGAGATTGCATAGGTAAGAAATTTAAACCTCCTAATGCTTATTGTTATAACTGTCATGGTTTTGGACATAGAGCTATTGAATGTGGAAAACCTAAATTTGTTGAGAATAACAGTAATAGTAGAATGATTAGGAATACTAACAATGTAGATAAGAAACCCACTGAATATATGAACAGAAGAAATGGAGTAATATGTTTTAGATGCAACAAGGTTCGACACATTGCTAGAAATTGTAGATCATAGATTAATCCAGCTGGACCAAGATATGGAAGCAATGGAATTGTTTGTCAGATATGCAACAAGATTGGACATACAGCAAGGTTTTGCAGAATGAACAATAGAGTTTTTCATCCTAACCCTAACCCTACAAATCATGAAAGAAGAAATGAAGATGCAAGTAACAGACAAAAAGGTTGTTGTAGCAATACAGATGAAGTGAAGTTTGTTAAAAGCACAAATCAAGGAGACATATTCAACATTGAAGACAATCAAAAAGGTGAAGTATCAAGTGGTAAGAATGAATCCTTACCTGACCTATCTCAAAGCACTTAATTTATGAAAATTAAAGTAGATTAGGAACTTAGATTAGTGTAGAAGTAGATTTATGATGAATTAAGTCTTGCGTAGTTAATGGAAGGTAGTTTATGATATTCTAATGCTATGGTTAAGAGAGCAAAGAAAAATATTATGTTTTGTGAGATCACAAGAAGTTTTAAGTTTTACAGGATAGCAAAAACAACTTTTTGGAAAGAAGCGGCAAAAGAATTGAATGCGATGTCATAAATAAATGAGATTGAAGTAATAAAAGATTATGATTGATGATATTTGATCATCAAAGTGAACATAAATGTTAAAGAGATCAAAGAGCAGTGATTGGAAGTGTTTTGCAACAATTTGGTGAAGGATTTGAGTGTCGAATCTACACAAGGCCTAAAATCATGAATTTGAGATCAAGGATTCCATAGTCTCTTGTGGAGAAATACAAGAATGAAATATGTTTTATGGTTGACACTGAATTTACATACATTGAAGCAGTTGAACCTAGAATTGAGTTCATAGACCCTCTTGGCTATGAAATATTTGAAACAGAGATAAAAGAATATGTGAACAAGCTACTCAAATGCAAGGTTGACACCCACAGTAATAGATTTGGAACTTTTGAAGAAAACTTCAACACCACAAAGGCTATACTTGAGGATAAATAGTCTAAGAAAAGAGTTGAAAACACTATTATGAAAATATTGAAGGATACAAGGTTGACAGAGAAAGAATTATTAGTGGCAAAGCAGACAACAGCAACAATCAAAGATATTGGATAGAAAGAGATTTTATCTGTACCTCCCTTATCATCTAGTGTAGCACCAGTCAAAGTGAAAGTAGAGGAACCTGAGAAGGAACAAGTAGAAAGCAAGCCTACTAGATCTACTTCCTCCACACCAAGCAAGAGAGTGAAAGAAATAGCTACTAGACCTGGTAAGAGGCAGAAAACTTTGGTGCCACCAATACCTAGGAAAATTGCAGAAATTTAAGATGATGATACTACTGTGAAGAAGAAAGCATGGAAACCTAGAGTTGAGAGAGTGAATGAAGAAATCATAAAAGATGGAGATTTCACTAAAATGAATAAGTACTATGACCTTTATAACTATTCTAATAAATTGAATCTTGAGAATGCAGTGGTCAAGCATTTGATTCTAGCTAATAAGAGTTTTGACTCTATTCAAGGAAAGATACCTGATGAATTATTGCAGAAACTTGCTAACAGGAAGATGAGAGCACAAGAAGAAGACAAATCAATCAGAGAGAATCTTGTGAAGAAACTATGTGATGTAAGAGATGATGAACATCTTAAAAAAATTTTGAAGCCCCTTAGCACCCATTTAAGGACAAAAATGAGAACCATTCAGATTATGGTAGGACAATATGAACAAGTGAATGCAGAGACTAAACAAGCAATAGTTAAAGTTATGGCAGAAATTGTTGGAGAGACATCAGTTGCAGAGAGAAAGTAGTAGAAGTAGGACAAGAGGATATTCCCTCTCCATCGGCTATTAATATTGAAAAATAATCTATGAATGTTGAAGATACAAGGATCACCTTAGATACTGATGATAATGTATTCAGGAATCTAGATAACATTGTTGACAATTCAGCTCTTGATGAACTAGATAGAACTGCAGAAGCAGAGCATACCCAATTTACTGTTGAAGAACCCAAAGTATCTAAGGTACAAGCATCTGTACCCTCTAAAGAAGAAATTAGTCTTACTCCTAAGACTGGAAAGAAGAAGCAAACTAGATCTTTGTTTGAGGATTTGGGAAAAGAAGTGGATGATGATGATCAGATGGAATTGATGACATCTTTGAACAAAATCATTGGGAAGAATAAGAAAGTTAAAAGTCTAGAAGGATGTCTGAAGGACCTAACTAAAAAGCTACAAAGTATTGTGACCACACAGATTGTAGAAGTAGACCCTATGGACAAGGCAAAGAAAGTGATGAGCACTTTTGATGATGAGTTCACTAACCTAGTTGATATTGCAAAAGTGAAAGCACATGCAGACTATGAGGCTAGAATGTTGTTGAACATCAATTAGTACATCTACAATGATATCTGTATCAAATATTTGAGGAAACATTTGGAGATAGGAAAAGCTTTGTACATATAGTGTACAAAATTAGAAACTTTGACAGCTAAGGAAGATCAAAAGATAAAATTGAAGGAAGCTGAGATTCTGAATGAAACAAACCTTCTGTCTAACCCTACTATGAAGGTCAGTAATGTTGAAAAGAAAGTTAGGAAACTTTTTGATGAAATCAGAATTTTACAAGATGAGAAAGATAGAAAGTTGAGGAGATATACTCTTTTGAGAGAGCATGTTACTATGAAGTTGAGTGTTATTGAAGAGCAGTTAGAAGATTGTCTTACAGCTAAGACATCTTTTCAGAAATTCAACTTTAAAAACCTCCAAGCTTGTCAGATAGTATCTTATGGACTGAGCACACTACTCAATGTGGCTGATTCCATTAAGAAGTCATGGGAAAAGGAGATAGAAAATATGAAGATAGATTTTGCAGATTGTGTTGCAAGCCTACCGACTTTGCAATAAATACATTGAGGTATAACTCTTTTTTGTGATACAATTTTGTAGTCCTCCCTACTATTATTTTGTCATTGTTGTCAAAGGGGGAGAGATATTTAGCAGAGAATTGATATATATGATAAGATTTCATACTCTTAGGGGGAGTATTGTATTATAAATAAGATTTTTTTTTTAGGAGTTATAAGTATAGTATATATATGTTATACTATGGCCACAATTTTGTAAATTTTGAGATTTTGGAGTTGCACACTTAGCCAATTTTCTCATATGTTGCCACCAATGACAAAGGGGAGATTGTTGGAAATTTGGCTGAGTTGATTGCATAGATGTTGTCATTATGGAAATATATGATCCACGTGAAGATCACACAAGTCAGAGAGCAAGTATGATAGAGTGCATTGCATATTTGTCTAAGTATGAGACAGTATTTTTACCAGTGTACCCAGACATAGTTTTCGTTTGTGACATTGACTAGAGTGAGTTCAGTGCTTGAAAACTTGAACATAGACTCTATAGTGACTAATGATGACCCATCTCAGAGCGAAAGTCAGTACGGCATGTACGGAAGAAGTTATGATAGTTTTACAGAAGACAGTGTGAAGCCAACATGACAGTATTTGAAGGCAGAATTGGTAAAGAGTTAAGGGATTATTTTGTTTATCAAAATAATGTCTTGACAATATAAAGGGATGACATCTTAGATGTTTACTCTTGGTTAAACCTATTGGTATATATGTAATTGTAAATTGTAAATTGTAATAAGCAGTTGTAATTGTAATTGTAAATTGTAATAAGCAGTTGTAATTGTAATTGTATGATGCAAAGTATATGAAGCATATGTAATAGCGATAGTGAATGATCAATGAAGAGATATTGATGCAAGAAGAATAAGTTTATGTACCTTGACCTATTTTTTAATCAGTGTATATTGTACATTACCTATTTTGGCAATGGGCTCAGCTAGTGATCACATTTTGTACTACCAACTCCTAACAGGGTTGAGGCTTCTAACAAGGCCTATAGTCCCTTAATCAGGACTGATACACTATATGTTTGTAATAGACTCCTAATAGGGTCAACATCCTTAATAGGATACTTTTGATTAGTGGATCTTTTTGGGTACCATCCCCACCGGGGTTTTCCCTTGGCTAGGGTTTCCTCGAGAACAAATCATGTGTTATGAGTTCTTTAGTTTTATTGCTATGCATGTTGTTTAGCTTCTTATGTTATTCATGTATATAGATAATCTATTATATCCATAATTGGGCAAAAGATAAAGTTTGTAGAATACTGATTCACCCCCCCCCACTCTCAGTATTCCTTATTTCTAACAGACATATCATCAAGTTTCAATATTGCTGATTTGTATGAATATCATGAACCTGATGAAGAAGTGATAGTACTGATAGAATATCCTAAGAAGCAGTATGATGAAGTTGAACAAATTTTGAAGGAAAGATTTGGCAAGAGTACAAGAGGAAAATAGTACATGGAATATCTGGTTAAGTGGAAGAATAGATCGATGTAAGATAGTTCATGGATTTTACAATCTGAGTTGGATGTAGCTCAGACCAGACCTACCAAATGATTCAGAGAATCATTTCAAAATAACCCTAGGTGTATGATGTAGGAGCATCTCGGGTCCTTGGCAATCCTATGTCACCAAAAAGAATTTGAAGTTTTGTCTGTGTTGCTTGGTTTCTGCTTTAATCAAGTTTGTCGGTAGTTGGTATGTTTCCTTTGGTTATCAAGTGTTGTTGGTTCTCTCTTGGGTGGTCGGTTCTCTCTTGGGTAGTCAGTTATTTCACTGGTGCTCGGCATTGCCTGTCTACTGCTCAGTTATCTTGCTTATCAATGGGTTTAGTTTTATTTCCTATTGTGGCCGACTTGTGCATTTATATTAGATCACGGATTTAATTTTGAAATCCATCATTGGGAATCATGTGGTCCCATATTTGACCATTACTTTTGTTGATTGTGGATCTGAAGGTCAACTCAACTCAGTAGCTTCTTGTATAAATGTAGATGTTTGGTTGTAGTTTAGGGAGGAGTTTTTTTTTTAATAGAAGATAGTACACATTAGTTTGGAGATTTGTGGCAGATCCTCACATGTTTGAGGACTTCTAAGATTCATCATAATATCAGGTCGTAACTAGGAAGGCCTTACAACCCGACATGTATGGTTCTTTTTGATGATAATATATGAAAGATCTGACATTCTCTCTCTCACTGTTGTTGTTTGTTGCTTCTGCATGTGTGTTGTAGGCTTGGATCATTAGGGTGTGCCATTGTTTGGCCCCTTTTGCATCCTGCCTTGTGTCACATAGACAGCGGTCAAAAGAAAAATTTAAAAACTTGACTGACATGTGTCACCAATTATCTACACGCAATCTGGGGAACAAAGAAGAAAATTTGAGTCAGAGATGGTGATCTGTAGATAGAAAAAGTTAGCTACCTATGGCAATAAAATTTAAATTTTTTATAGCATTTTATTTTATAAAAATGTACTAATGTTAGAAAATCAAATATTATAATATTATAATTCCATAGAAAAGCATTCAAAACATTAAAATATTAAATTCTTGTTTGACAGAACAAAGATGGTGGTCCGCTATAGAGATGGTGATTTGTGCAAAAAATAACCTACACAAATGGCTCTGTATAATTGTAGATGACATTCTGTGACCTGGGCATGTGAATAACAAATTTTCAAAAATCTGAAGGAGAATTTAAGCACCTAGGTCCCAATTGGCATGCCAAAAGGTATATGTTGGAAACCTACCAATGTGGAACAAGCTCAAACATGCAGACATTAGCAATAAATCAATTCATATTATTCTAATCATGTTCATAAAACTTGTAACTACACATAACTTCCAACATAACCTCTGATAAGCCAAACAAGTGCACCCAAGACTTGTTGATTTTATCTTAGAGAGTAATGTGGGTGTGCTCTCCCAACACAAAATACAAATTCCACCAGAATACTTGCAAATGGATGGGTTCTATAATGCAAGCTAATGGATTTGATGATGAACTCAAGAGAAAGTATGAGGAACTTCTCTCAAGCCTTCAAGATTGATGCCAATGCAAGATTTAACCTGAGAAACTAGAATGAGATGCAATATTTAACTAAGATTCATTTTCCATTACCTAGCATGTGATTTATAGATTCAAAAATTGAACTAAGATTGAAGACATGAAATAAACAACTATAAAATTCTAGAGCTATACTAACATGATAACAATGCATAAAATGAAAGATGATTTGAAATGAGTGAGGCCTTCTATTTAAAAAAATTTGGATGGAGGGAAGAGTCTTCGATGAGGTGGAACCTATGTGGCATCCACATAAGATCCACATAGGAGCCACAAGGGTAAAAGGAGATGTCACACAAAAGGTCAACGTGGAGCATTTAAGGTTTGAGAGGCTCAAGGTTGCTCACACGTGTGAGTTGTTACAAGTAGTAGTTATCGTTGCACCAAAAGATCAACCTAGTAATGCCCGATACAACCACTAGACTTATAGAACACAGGAGGCTATTAAACCATGTCAAAAATCCTGAAGGGAGACGTTGGTGGTTAGTCCAACAATCCCCCCCTTAGCATCACTCAAGGGGATTCGAACCTGTGACCAAGCTCTGATACCACTTGTTACAAGTAGTAGTTGTTGTTGCACCAAAAGATCGACCTATTAATGCTTGATACAACCACTAGACTTATAGAACACAGGAGGTTGTTAAACCATGTCATGAATCCCAAAGGGAGACATTGGCAGTTAATCCAACATGAGAAACCTTGGGGAAAGAAGTGGAAGACAAGGTTTTAAGAGAAATGTAAGAGAATTTAAGGAATTTTTGTGGCTTCCTTGGGATGAGTTTCTCACACATGTCTGAGAAACTCATTGGGCTCTAATAAGTTAGGAATTTCCCTTTTATGCTAATTAAGTAGGATTAATTAGTGGGTATGATTATTAGGATGAAAGTGATGGGTCTAGGCTAGGATTTTTAGGTGGATTAGGATTAATCTAAATTAAATTCAAATTAATTATGACTTAGAAGAAAATTAGTGTTTGGAGGGAATTTAATAAATATAAATTTATTAAAAAGAGGATTTATGGAGGGATCATGTATTAAATAAGTTTAATACATTAGGGGATGCATTTAAATTAAATTTAAATACAAAATGAGAATTAACCTAATTAATTAAATAAACTTAATTAAATAGACAGTCAAATATAGAAAATATAATAAATTAATTAAAATTAACTATAATGATAAAGAAAATATTAATTAAATTAAATAAGGGTGTTAGGGTGATTTTAGGCGTCTACACTATGAAATAACAAGATAGAGACTAAAGGGAGAGAGAGGATCTAAGAGAGGTCATAAAAAGTAGAGAGATAGAGAGAGAGACTAAAGGGGGAGAGAGTGTCAAGGGGATCTATACGAGAGAGAGAGAGAGAGAGAGAGAGAGAGAGAGAGAGAGAGAGAGAGAGAGAGAGAGCTGCTTTCTTCCTGTGATATCTTGCCAATGCTTGTTCGTATTGTCTTTATTTAGTTTCAGGTGAATAGTTTCATGAAGTCTTATTTGACCTTGTCCTTTTATTTCCCATCTCTTTCCTTTGAAAAAATGCTCTTTTAAATTTTCACACCAGCTTGAATGCACTTAGAAATGGCTTCCTTCTGAAAAATATGAATTATCCTTTTAATTTGATGTTTAGAAAATTTATAAAAAAACATATTTATTTATATGAAACTGTTAATAGCCAAAAATAAATGTTAAATTGGTCGATGAGAGCTTTTATTAAAATTTGTAAAGTATTTTTGATCAAAAGTTCCTGAAATAAAAATTTTAATTCCCCCAAAGTGTCAAGGACTTTCAATAGAAAGTACTTTCAATCAAAACCCCTTAGTTCCAATCAAAAGTCACTATCTAAGTTGCTCCCCCCAAAAGAAAATAAATTTATGCACTTTTCTGGCCTTCGAAGCTCAATCTGAGGGCTTGACTGGGAAAATATTGACAAAACAATATGCATGAAAGAAGTACTCGAAATGAGCTTTCCAATAGTTATGATTTTAATATATTTTGAGTTTATTATGCATATTTTTTTCACATTAATTAGATATAGGTTTCTTACCAGACATCAACCTCTTTGTTCGATGCTTATGAAAAATTTGTAAATGAGAGAAAAAAAATTCTGAAAAATATCTATGCACTAGGTATTGAAGTCCTCTTTCTCTCAATTTTTTTTTAAAATTGGACATATACACAATAAGTTACAAGTTTCAAAATGAATGTATGTCAAAATTATGGTTAACTCAACTTCAAACATTAAAAAAATATGAAATATTGAGGATAAAGTCATGAAACCAATTGCAAGCATTATATATGGATGTTAAAAAACTAAATTCAAAAGAATCACATTGATATCTATTCTAGAAAAAATGTTAGTCTTTAAGAAGTGAGTGTCACTCTTTAACAATGTTGTTTGCAACAACATACTTATTTTTAAGGGAGATAGAAAAATGGATTCAAATCAATTCAAAAAAGTTAAAAAAAAAATATTTAGAATCTAGATAAAAAAATTCTAAAATAGTTTAATTTACTTCATCTTCAAATTTGTAATGGTTTAGTGACAATATACATTTAATGTGAGTTTTTTTTTTACAATGTACATTTTAGTGTCAAACTAGGAAAAAAAGTGTAACCCACTATTGGGGGACCACCCTGACACTGGCACCATGCAAGGTCCATTCAATGAGGACACTCTACTAGTTAAAGACCTTAATACTTGTGAATTATGCTACATAGTCCATTCAATCTAAATGTAATAGTGCAACATAGTTTGTTAGAGCAATAAAGTGTTTACTTATTAATTAAATCATATAGATTTAATTACTAAGTCACTTATTATCTCTTTCTACATAAGCTAAACTTTAGACATATAATAATTAATTGTTTTATTAATTATTATCATGCAACCTAGGTTTGTTCACCCTTTTAGGGTTTCAGATCTCCTTTATAAGGATTGATCTCCTTTTTTTTCACAACAAATTGTAACAGAGATTATTCATTATTGAATTGTAACTTTTGTTTTTTCACATTAATGATTTCTCCTCTCTCATGGATCAATGTGTTCAGACCTCCATAGTTGTTTGCTTCTCTCTTCTTTATGTGATAGGTGTTTGTATGTAGGTGTTCTTGGGAGCTATGGGTTGTTTTCTCATAACTGCAACATGGTATCAGAGCTTCAAACCTATTTTCCCCTGTCCTCTTCCTCAGAGATTCAGCCTTGTTCGTCAGATCTACATTTTTTAGAGGATTTTCTATTGGATTTGGGGGGGGACCTCTTTTTTGGTCACTTTGGGCTCAAACGAACCTCACCATTGTGTTCAAAGCACCCAAGAACCCCTATTTCCATATCAAATTTGGATAAATTGGCCTCTGAGGCAAAAAAAAAATTGCATGATAGGCCATACGGGCCTAGCACATGATCTGAGGCAAAACAAATATTTGTTGACACTACCATTAACAACCACTATCAGTGGAACTGCTAGTGGCTCCCGCCAATGGTTTTTACTATTGTAGCCCCTCTACCAAAGGTCAGGGTCATATGGCAAGCCCCTAGCCACCTATCAGACTTCAACCCCTTGGTCACCCGCTTGACCAATGGCTAGATTTTTTTTGGCCCCTAGGCCCTATTGATTTTTGGTGGTGACACCCATACGACCATCAAATTTAATCCCATCAAAGATGATGTAATCACTACATCAACCCTCTTTTGCACACTTTTTGGGCCTTCCAGAGTTGCTTGTGGTATTTTCCTCATAACTTGAGCATACAGTGTCAAAATTGGGAAAATGAGATATCATTGGAAAGTTGGTTCTGAGTTCTATCCAGATCTGGAGGTTTTAATTTATGATTTTTATTTTTTGATGGTTTTTTTCTATCAAAGCCAGAGGTTCTTTTTTGCACTCCAGGAGCCATATCTTGTGCATCTTGACTCCATTTTGGGAAAAGGATATATCATTGGAAAGCTTGTTCTGAGACCTTTCCAGTGCTATGAGTCATTTTTCTAGATTCTTCTCTAGGTATATTTTATTCAGTTTCATGCATTTTTGCAATATGGTAGATATCTTGGATGCTTTAGGTCCTCGGATCTCTTCCCTTTGAGGTATGGCTTGTCTTTGGCTTTTATTTTGTTTCATAATCCTTCAACCTTCTTTGAGCAGTGTATACTTTAGTTTTGTAGCGTTATTTTATGCAAATGCACTGAAAAGTGCCATTCTATTGCATGCTTGGGATCTTGCACATGTTCATGTTATTTGTACTCATAGTACAATATAAAGTGCCATGGGTGGGTTTGATGTTTTCCTTTATTTTACATCTACCTTTGTCAAGTGAGTAATCCTTCCATGACATTAGCCTCAGGGTATCTATATTTGTGTTTGTACTTTCTCTGCACCTTCAATGTTCCCGATTCTTCATTATGAAGTTCTTATTGGAATTTTTTTTAGTGTACCTATCATTACTCCCTTGTCAGCATTATGGGGGGTTTCTACTGAGCATTCTTCTACTTCCTTGTTTTGATAGTGTGAGCTATGTATTCAGTATTTGTTCCTATGTACTAGGTGGATGTAATGGCTAAGTACCTATGCATTTTGGTGAGATGGATCATTTACCATATGGACACTCTATCTTTCCTAATTTTGGA